>VWZD01013032.1:224587-236847 GCA_013396695.1 Sakesphorus luctuosus
CACCTTTTGATGTTTTTGAAATTAAAATCTATGACATCTGAGTCATATACATATGTCACACAATCTCATCTTCAATTGACTTATCTAATATTTTCCTCCTGTCTCACTGGATAAAGATTCTCTGCAGCTTAATAAGACAGGAGCTGTTGTCTGTATAATGTCTGTCTGTTTTACTACAAAAGTGAGTAGATTTGCCATGTCTGAAGGAACAGAAAGCAAACCTTCACAGGTGAAGAAAATAAATGTGCTGCTGTGAAAAAACTGAATTCTAACTATCTGCATTTTTGCAATGGCAAGAGAGCCAATTAAACCAGACTTTTCACATATTAGTTTCCATTTCTAGAACATGTCATATTTGCTTTGAAAACATTCAATTTCATACTCTTAGCTATAGCTAAATCCAAGAAACATCTGCCTTAAAAATATATGGGGCTATCAAAGATTCAGTACTGTGAGAAAAACAGATATAGGTATACCAGAATAGGCATTTGGTGTATTGGATGCTTTTACCTTACATTTTCTTGTTTCCCTGCTTGTTAATTGGAGAGTATAATCCCCTTTTCTCACAGGACTCTGCAACAATATATTAATTAAGGTTTGGAAAGTATTCAGATTTTAGAGTACTGAGACCCAGACTGAAGAGCCCCTGAGAAAATGAGCGATTGGATCCACAAGGAGGACTTGAATACTGTCCAATAATTAAGGCCCATAGATACATATTGAAAAGCACAGAAAAAGTATTGAAGAACTGGATGTGAAGTAATCACTGCCTCTCCGTCCTTCTGTGCAAAGCTACAGTATGTGATTCCAACCCATATACAACACGGTGGATTTGTAACTTCCAAGCAGGGATCTCTATGGGTGAGTTTATGTGAAATATAAACTCACAACAGTTGGATAAACTGTTCAAAGAATTATTTGAAAATAAGGAAACAAAGGAACAGAAACCTTAACTGAGCTATTAGAGGTAGAAAGGCAGAAACAAACTGAAATGCCATCAGTATGGAACTGTGAATAAAACACCCTAAACAACTAAATTGCTTGAAATATATCGTCCCAGATTTTTGTGGTTATATGATGATCTTTACTTTCTGTTTTTTTGTTTGGGTTTTTTTTTTTCCTTTTGTTGCTCTTTTTCATTTCATTTGTTTTCTTCTGTATCTGTGTGGAAGACTATCAGAAAGAATAAAAGAAATGGATCCTTTTAGCTTCCTGCCAATGAAATTGTTAGTTACTTAAGTGTAAGCATATGAGTCATCTGGAAGGCTTCTAGAAGAACCATATCCATGTTTAAGTTTAAAAATAGTTTTTGATGGTTTAGTGATGCCCTGTAGATGACATCCAGGAAAACCTACATGCTCAGATGAAGAATAATTTGAACTAATGTGATAGTCCACAAAGGGGCATGAGTTTCCTTATATGGCCTTTATGCAGGAAAAGAGCCTTTACATGTGTTTCTAAGAGCTGCACTGCACAAGTGGAATAAAATAGTTCCTAACAGAATCAGTTTGCTTGTGCAATGCCATAAGCTTCCTCTCAATTTCTATTGCAGCCCAGGGAAAAGTCACTTGAATTTCACAGAGAAATACAATTGCATTACATCTGTGTAATATACAATACATTGGAGTAATTTATTTATTCATTAAGTTAAATATGTGATCTACAAGTAATCAAGTATACACTGTGAGATGATATCTACTGTTTTACAGCACATTGATTGATACTATCAGGAGTGATAGGAGCTCTAGTATTATGGACCATTTACAATTATTTGAGAAATTACAGGATATGGGTTTTGTGAGGATGACAATTACCTAACAGGTCATTTGAGTAATTCAGTGAATCCTAATTTTTTAGTTTGAATAAGTCACACATGAAATCAATACTTGGGAGATGATCATAAGCCTTATTTTGTTATTTTCCTACTGTGTACACCAGACAGAAAAGACACACAACCTTGTCATCAGTGAAAGAGACAATTAATAGTGCTTTGTTCAACTGTTCTTGAACTCTTAAGAGGGAATAGTGGTGTCAGTACCTTTACTGGAATTACAGGGTGGATTTTCAACAGTTAAAAAAGCAGATTTTAATAGTTTAAAAATATGTATACATAAACATATATACATTTGTAGATGGAGATAGATCCCAAGTCCTGCAGAGCTTCCCCAAGATGATGGGATCAAAAAAAGGAATGGGTTGTCCTCTGCCTTTAAGCATAAATGGAGTGAAGATGTCAGCTCACATTCTGCCTTTACTGTGGCTCCAGATACAGAACAACAGAACTGTAGCTAGGCTTTCAATCTCTGCTTTTATAAAAGTGTCAACTTTTGTTTCAGATGCAGCAGTCCTTATTTTTGCTTTCCCATTCACCCGTGATAGTTCACCAGTCAGTTTAAGAAAAAACAGTTTTAAGAATTCATGCCTTGGTGATATGAACACCTGAGCTCCCTTGTGTGTTTCAAGGCAGGAGCTAACGAGTGAAGACGGGTGATTTGTAGTGTAGATAATACACCGTTGGGTAGCTCAGACGTGTGTCTATTCCTTTGTCAATGATGTTAACAAAAGGCAGGCATGCTGAGTAGTCAACCAGTGATATAAAATATTTTGTTGAATGGGGAGTTTTATTGGAAATAAATTTCTAGTTTTGCTCTTTAAACTTATTAGTAAAACAATCAGATAATTAAAAATCACGGGTGACCAGCATATTTTCTATGAAGTTTGCAAAGCAATTGTTTTTAATTGAAAATGGAAGGTCTAATCTTACTTTAATTCACATTCTGTTGTGTTTAGCTTTCTCTGGAAATGTCTGTAGACTTGAATTTGGCAAGGCTATATTTATTTTTTAAGTGTAAGTGAGATTTAAGCCCTGACTTGTGGAGATTAGTGGATTTATTGTGGGGTGAATGCAAAAAGGTTTTTTATCAGCATCTGGAGAGTGTATTGACAGGTCATACTTTGATGTGAGGACCATTTCTCAGTTATAGCACAAGTGTTAATACTGTAATAATACATTTGACTTGTAAATATTTACAAAAGAAGAATAAAGTGTTAAAAATGTTAAGACATAATTTCAAATTTTTACCTGTCCTGTCTTTCAAAGTTTAAGAAGTTATATATAATACAATCCAATGCCCCATCAACTGTTACAGAGGAGAGGACAAAAGAAAATTTAGGAATGATTTTAAAAATAATACATAACCCCCCCCACAAATGCCCCAAACACTCATGTGAGCATGTGTAGTCCAGAAGAAGCAGGGTTCAAAGAGTAATTCAAAAGATAAAAAATTTATCCCTGTTCCCAATCTTGATATTCAGAAGGGAAATTTATAAAACATGCTTTCGGATTGAATACTTCGTTGGCATTGTTTCCATCTCTTTATCATTTGGGCAGCATTTGTTTCCTTGTGTTTCTAATAAAATGCAAGTCCCTGGAAACCAGAAACAACACTATGTCAGACTAAAAATTGTTGAATAAAAGAGTCTGTGCCTTTCACAAGATAAGTACCAGGAGTAAATTAGCTAACTGCAGGGAAGATCTAAAGTGCTATCAATTAATCTACTAAGATTTTGCTTATTTTTAGTATTTGGGATAGAATTTTTCTTCTAATTTTCAATAGATTTGTTTAACACAGAACATGATCCATTGCTTATACTGCGTTTCCAGTCTTATACACTAATTGTAATCGCCATGTGATGAGAGTGCATGGCTTGTTAGGCCCTTTTGAGGATAGGGGAAAGAAAACAAACTATAATAAGAAACAATTTAGAAGGCTGATAGGACTAGCTCTCTAGGTAGGAATAATTTTCAGCTCAATACACAGCTGGGGCCCATATACAAAGGTGGGACACTGGGGAAAAAAGGACGAGAATTCCAGAGCAATTTTTAGTGCCTCTATCACCACTGTTTTCTTCGTGCTGCTTGTTTGTGGTTCAGAAAAGCACACTATAGGATGCTGAAAAGGAAAGACTTTATCACAAATATTCTGAAAGTCAAACTCATTGCTTTGAAGGGCTTACCTTTAGTTAAAACTACAGTAAATCACTTAGGAAAACTTTTCTGATAATTACGTATGTCTTTAATAGACAAATGCATTGTCCATGAGTGGATATGGCTATATATGGATAGGCTAGTGAATTCCTAATGACAAGTTGTTTAAATCGTATTACAAGTGGGTACGGATTTGAAAGGTGGCACATGTGCTATATCTAAGAATACTGGACCTTCTTGACTAATTTTTTATCTTTCTAACTACATGTCTGCAAGGCTTTGTATTTGCTGGCTGCTTGAGATCTCTTCTAGTCTTCAGGCTTCTGGGTGGTTTGGTAGACTTTGTAAAATGAATGAAAAGGTATTGTTTTCCCATCGAGGCTGCCATCCGTGGTTGCCACAATCTGTGGTATTGTTCACTAGATGTTTACCTGAGGGAACATGAGGAAGAAACGAGGATCAGTTTCTTACTTTGGTTAGTAGAAAAGTGCTGAGGGCATCTAATTCATGAAGATTTTATAGCAAGGATCTTTTACACAAGCCACCAGGATTTGCTATACTTCCATGCTTCCCAGCTGTTTGCAATGTCGACTCTGCAAGGGCTGTTAGAACTGGACACTATGAAATGGATTTGGCGGGAATTACTTGGCACACAAGCGTTTTTGGGGTGTACATTTTAAAAATATTTTGTTCCTAACAAGCCAGATGACATTCACAACAAAGAAAAAGTAGAAAAAAGCATTGCCTTAAGATGGGCAAATCGACTGGAGAAGCAACACAAATAACATGAATACAGGGAACCCAATCACCTTCATAAACAGTACTGTTTTTGTAAAATACATATCTAAATATAGCCTGAATAGAAATAGTGATTCTACTAGAGAATGGCTACTGGTACAAACAGATTATTTTATTTAAGGAAATTTAAATTTTACCTTTTGTGCAAAGTTCTTTTGCTTTCAGGGACCTTGAGTCCCATCAGATATACACAAATATCCACCCATGAAATCGGTTCCCTAACCTGGAAAAGCCCGTGTCCTTCTTTGTTCTTCTTAGAAACTGGTTCCTTTCCTCTCCTAACAGCCTCAGATTTTTTAGATCTCTAGCTTTAAGGAGGAGGACTAGCCACAGATTCTGATTCACATTGAATCTGAAAGATAGGAATCTTGACAGCCCCACATTCAGCCGTGGAATCTTCAGCTCAATTCTGACTCCGAAGGAAGCAGGTCAATTACTGAGTCGCCAGCACCACCTCCTGCACTGCCAGGTTTGGCTTTGAAGAGTCTCCTCTTCAGTGCCTGGAACTGCTCACCTTATGAAATCTGACAGGATCACAGCCTTAGACAGTGCAGCTACAGGCCTGTTTTGCATTACTTAAGCAGTGCAATGGACGTAAAGCTTCCAGCTGCAGCAGGAGATTTTCAAAAGTAATTTGAACTCAGCTCTCATGGAAAATCAAGAAGACTGATCATTGTCAATGCACTTACGTAATTTAGCTTACCAGTGCAATAAGTGCTATTTCTGTCAGTAGATGCGGCCTTAAAATAGCATCAGAAAGTTTTACTGCCCCATTAGTAAAAGGCAAATCTCTTGAACTGTTGTCTGGTTATGACTTTGCTGGATTAATTTCATTCCTCGCTGTTCTTTTGATCAAAATTTCTCTTGAGACAGCATCTAATTGCAAAGTCGGTTATCTAACATAGTGAAGCTTCCCAAATTCATCTTCTGTGTGGAATTAAAAATAATTTTTTTAGAGGGTTTATGTCTCGTCAGAGTACGATACTATAAACAACAATCCTACGTTGTCTAGAAAAATATGAAGTAATGATTATGGATTATTGTAGGCCTTTTCATGCAAGAAGAGATCAAAAGGAAAAATTTTAAAATATTTAATACTAAAATATTACATTCCAAAATATTAAATTCCAAAATATAGAGTGCACTGATGATTCAGTATCAGTATACATATTTCAAGTGTCAGTATGGCACACTGCTGATGATTGCAACACTTCTTTTGTAGTGCTAAGCTTTGACTCTGAGAAGTGCAAGATATAAAGGTTAAATTCATAAGCTATAATCATATTTGTTCTTTACTAGTTAGTAGACTCACCGAGCTTTGAATTTGCTGGTCAAGGCAGTATAGAGGATTTCATCAGAAGCTTGTGAAATACACATGACTAGAAGGCCAAACAGTACATTTGTGTCATAGCTTCATATCTAAGATGTACGAATGCACACCTGATAGGTGTACATTTGCAAAAAGGATGTGTGAGTCCATATTTAAAGTAAAATAAAAACTTAGATCTCTTTGTTCTGTGTCTGTAGTTCTGTTCTGTTCTCATTGATGCTGAAGATGCTCTGCTGCTTAATCAAGCAAGGAGTTGCAAGGTATGTCTTCAGTTTTAATTTCTAAGAGTGGTATTTTAGTGTGACAAGTCTACTGTAAAGAATTATAAACATTTCTCAGTTTTCTGAACACTGCAAGATGGGTTTACATGAAATATGTCTTATTCAGTACATGGATACTGACAAGTGAGAGTTCTAGGTCAATACTGAGGGAAGGGAGAAAGTTGCTTGCCCTAGTTGTGTTGAAGCCAATAGCAGGCAGAGCACCTTTGAAAATGGTATTTTTGTATTGTATTTGTTTGTCTGTGATTATAGGGCATTACAGAAGAACTGTCATGCATTTTCACCTCTGCTATAATTTTAGGTTCTTTATTCTCCCACTAATATTTAGCTGAATTTTTATGTGCTCCATTTGACACTGTGTTTCTCTGCTTTACCTGTCAGATCTAGATACTTGTCTATTCATTGAAAATGTTCACTAATATGAACCACAGTTTCCTCGGTGCTGTCAGGGTTCTTTCAGGAAGCAAAAAGGCCTAGACATATATTTTTGTAAAAAGTAGGATTAAAGTGTGAGTTTGAATTTTCTAGATCTCTTGTCAATCAGGTTACTGTTTTACCAGTAGCACAGCAGAGTTCCCAAATCAGACACTGTGCAGTGAGTGCTTTCTTCTATGCCTTCTAGACAGCTCCTATCTAGAATAATGTTTTTTGCTTTTCTTCCCCTCCCCACTCCCCCCAAAAGTAATTCTCTGTAGATGTATAACACATTAAAGTATGACTTCTCTCACTATCTGTTATGGTTTGAGCCGGCAAAATGCCAACTGCCCATTACCGAGTCAAAGAGTCCCCTCCCAGGGAAAGGAAGTGAGGAAAAGCCCCATAGAAATGGAGCTTTGAAATGGTAAGGTTTTTATATTTACACAGAAGAAAAGAAAATTTAAAACAGAATATGATATAACACATATATATATACATGAATGGAAAGAGAAAATAATAACACCTCCACCAAGTCACCCAGTTAATAACCCAGATTCCAACCACCCAAACCCCAGAAAACCTTCCAAAAACTTCCCAAGAAAGCTCCCAGCAAGAGAGAGAGAAATTAACAAGAAAATGTTCACAGCCCTAGATAAACAACAGCGCGGACGGCAGGAGGACCTCATTTCAGCAGTCAGAGCAGCACATCCTCCCAGGTCCAGAGCAGGAACTGAGAGAGACAGAAACTCCTCCTCCCTCTCTTTTTATACCCCTTGACACTTCTTGATGATGTCAGATGATATGAAATATCTCTTTGGTTGCTTAAATCAGGTGATGCTTGTCCCCTCTTATCTATGTCACATCCTTTAAGGCCTGCTAAAACTGTGGCATAAATAAGGCCTAAACTGAAACTAAAGCTAAAACTACCACACTGTCTTAGCTCCTCAGTATGTCTTTGTGTCCATTAGTGAGTGACCATGTAAGTACATTGTTGACTGCTCACTGCTCAGTCTAAAATGTGCAAATTTTGATCAAGTCTTAAATCTTGCAGTCATCTGAAAAACACATGAGACTCATAGAAGTTATCTGTTTAAACTTCTTTTAGGTTTTTCAAGTGGGCAGTTTCAAGGTATATATATGGACTGTCTGCATAATTTGCACTAGAATATTTCTTATAATTCCAATCTCCACATAGTGTTGCTAAGCAGGAAGCTCAGAGTGCTAAATTTGTGTAGTTTGCCTTTCTGTTAAAAAGGGAAAATTTAAAGATACCTGCAACTATAGGCAGTGCAGTTTCCTACTATATATGCACACATACATATATGTATTACTTATGTTTAGAGCACTTGCCTAGAAGTAGAAATCTTGGAATAATTTTCTGACTTATTGTGAGGGGTTTGCTGTTAGTGTTTCCCTTCACAGTACACCAATTGTGAAATAATAAAATAGTCTGAAGGAAAGCAGCCTCCAACATATGAGTTGTTTAACAGATATGCCGTCTTCACTTAGAACAATAATGGTTAGCAGTATAGAGAGATCCTCCCACGGTACATAATCCTTCCAGTCTGGAAGATTGCATTTCAAAATTGTATTTAAAACCACCAGTAAATGTAAAATAATCTATGACTCTGTCTAACTCTGTTTTGAACCAGACTGCCCTTTTGGCCTCTAAAACATCTGGTTGCAAAGAATTCTATGACTGAACTACATGAATTAAGATTTGATTGATACACGCACTATATTCTCACTTAAGTGGTCCCTTGTTCTTTTAATGCAAGAAACACAGAGGCAGTATTATGTCTTATTGTCTGTCTGTACTGTATCATTCACTAGTAAATCTCTGTCAATGTACTTTGCTCCTGCCATTCTTTCTCTTCCAAGTTAACTTATCCAAACTCCTTCCTCTTCCTTTGTTCACAGTGTTAAAAAATCAGAAATATGTGCACATTCAGGTGTGCTATTTAGATATTAAGGGAGCTTTCAGGCAGGTGTCAATGACTTCTGAGTTTTCCTAAGACTGGTGGTCACAGAAATAGGGATTCTGGGGTTGTTTTCTTAGACTAAGTTAACGAATATTCAGTTAAGTTTGGAATTGACACAGATCTGCCATATATTAGAACAAAAAAGCAATTAGAAGGAGCAGATATTTTATTCCTGATGTTAGTTCTACTGTCTCGTGCAAATTTCACCTTTTCTTCAGCTTTGTCAGTTTATTCTCAAATTTTTCATAAGTGTTTCAAATGAATGCTGGAATGGTTTACTGTTTCAGCAGTGGGGTTATTGCCTGCTGTTTTCTACATATTGTCTCAAGATCTTTTTCCTTCCTTTCTGTTTTCCACCTAACTATGTTCATCCTTTGCTACTGCTGCAAGTGTTCATTATGCTCTTTAAATCTCTTTTCCTTTTACAGTGCTCCTTTTGTTATGTTATATATAATGGGTCAAAATGATATCTGGCACAGAGCCACAGTATTAAACCAGGAATTAATATGGGCCAGTACTCTTAGACTGAAAAAATGCTTACAGTCATTTAAACACCAAAGATAAGAGAGAGAGAGGCATATTTCTTCATTCTTTGCAAATGAAAGAGACAGGACTGCTGTTTAAGGGAGTTTCGGCTGAGCACAGAAACAGACTGAATGCAATCAATCAAAAAAGATTTATTCAGGAGTCATAAATTAGGCTCTACATTAGATTTCTTCCATCTCCCTTTCTTATATATCATCTCTTGTCCTGACATTGAGTCTGAAGTATTTCCTTCAGCCAGTAAAGAAAGACTTTCCAAACTCAAGAGTCCAATTAGGAAAAATGTTCCCCTTCCTTTCAGCATTGCATTATCTGAACCAGTTCCCTTCAGAGCACCATCTACAATGGAGGCATTTATAACTGAAAGTATCTCAGTAGGAAAGGGTACTCTCTTATTGTATGAAAAATTGAAAACTACAGACTGAAAACAGGCACAGCTTGAGTGCTGCAGTATACCTGCTTTGTGTCTGTTTTATGACTGAGGCAGTATTCAACAAATGTGAGGGAAAGACAGGGTAAAGATGGCCTGAAAAGTTTTGTAAAAAGTAAGAAAAGTGGTTCCAGACCAGCTGCTATGAGAAGGGACCACAGTTACAAGTGCTCATTCCAATTTTTAGCAAGGAATTATTTCAGCATCTTTTGTCTTAAGGATTCCCTTGGCTTTTAAATCTGTCTCCTTCACTGGCACTTCCAGTTCCAGGAACAGCTCCTGTCCTCTGAGTTAGCTGGCATCTCCTCATCTGTAAGGGAAAGATTTTAAAAATAACCAACTTGAGCCTCTTTCCCTCCATTGTCAAGGTTTTGTCAACAGTCACAAGAGGTAGAAACACTCTCAATTGCTTGTTCATCATGCTGTGATGAATGGGTCTCTTAGCTGTGCTGGCACAAATGTCTGTGCACCCACACTGACAGCTTGCAGCAAACTGATTTGGCTTTGAAAACACTTTTCTCTCTCTCCCTCTCTCTCTTCTCCCCAAAGTATACTTCAAGCCAGAGCAATTGCCCAGATTTGCTCTCAACAGAGGCACAGAAGTGGGTTTGCTATAAGAACTGAAAGGCTAATGTGGTGCACAGACACGAGTGGGTAACATCAGAGGAGCCAGTATTCCTGCTGAAACAGCCTGAGACATCAAGAACTGGTGCTTTATAAATGTCAGCAAAAGCTGGAAACACAGACCTCATGTACTTTAATTACATGACATATAATTTAACTGTCTATTGGATGTTGTGAGCTGGAGAGATATTATTGTATATTTACCCATTTTCAGAGACAGGTTTCTACACTTGGTAGACATATGCTGTGGTTGTTCCTGAGTGCCTTGTATGTCCTCCTTTAAACATGGTATTTATGTCTAATCATCAATTAAAACAACTAGACAAGATCTGACTCTGTTATTTCCTTTCAATTTATCTGTGCTATTGGTATTCTCCACCATTTCCATCACTGTGAGTTCATTTGTTTTCCTTGTGACAGCTGATGTCAAGCTGATCTGTATTTATCATCTCACCTTCAATATTTGCTGGGATGTGCCACAATTAGAGGAGCTGACATTTTGCTGTAGGCAGAACCAGAATTATCTTGTGTGTGTTCTCTGTGGGTTACTTGTCTGGCTACCCTTTAGAAACACACAGTTATTTAGATTCATTGTTAGGCAGTTCTGTGTTCTGTGTTTACATGATATGCCACTCATTTGGGGTCCTGAGTTTGGTTCCTGTTCCTCTGTATTACAAGGAGGTAACACGGCTAGGGCAGTAGAGAGAGAGAGAGTGGTGGTGGAAGTTAGGATGGGTGAAATGATACAAATCTAAATCAGAACCTGAACAATGACTAAGGTGATTTCTAGCCCATCCAAATCATAGAATCAACTAGGTTTGAAAAGAGCTCTGAGATCTTTGAGTCCAACCTCTGAACCAACACCACCCTGCCTACTAGACCATGGCACTAAGTGTCACATCCAGTCTCTTCTTAAATACCTCCAGGGACGATGACTCGGTGACCTCCCTGGGCAGTCCATTCCCAAGCCCTGTCACTCTTTCTGTGAAGAAATTCTTTCTAATGCCTAACTTAAATCTTTCCTTCAGCTTAGGACTGTACCCTCTTGTTCTACTCCTTTCCTGGGAGAAGAGACCAAGCCCCGCCTGGCTACAACCTCCTGTCAGGTAGTTGTAGAGGGTGATAAGGGCTCCTCCAAGCCTCCTCCTCTCCCAGCTAAACAATCCCAGATCCCTCAGAGGTTCCTCAAAGGACTTGTGCTCCAGTCCCTTCACCAGCCTCACTGTCCTTCTCTGGTTGTGATACAGATCTCTCTGAACCGGAGAGAGGTTGATGGTTGCAGCAGTGTCTGAAGAATGCATCCCTGAGCCAGGCAGATCCTAAAGATCTGAGTATAGTAGGTTGCCTATGGTGTTGAGGACACAGAGCTGAGAAGGAATGTATCAGCAAACTGTGGTTTTAGGAAATAAAAATGGCTTAGAAGAGGATAAAATAGGTGAGGGTGAAAATCTATTTTTATTTCACAGAAATAATTAACAAGTGATTTCTATGTCTTCTGGCTAAGAATTTGACTTTTTTTGGAGATTAATTTAAAAGAAATATTGTTGACCTGTAACCAGGAGGAGTACAAAACCAAAATCACATTTGTGTAACTTCCAAGGAGCTTTGGTTAAGCATCTGAACTTAGTTCACCTGAAAATGCTACTGTTGACCCCTTGTAATAGTTTGACCCATGGCTTCCTCAGTAACCAGTGTATCTAAAGAAGTTACAAGTATTCCACATGTGTTTTTCCACGTAAGAGGAGAGGAGTCCTTCTTCCTTTCCTTGGCCGGGAGCTGTGGGGAGAGCCTGGAGTCTGATCCNTATACAAATTGGAGGGAGGTTCCACGGAGATTTGGCCTTAGATTGTTTTGTAAATAGTCCCTT
>VWZD01013033.1:0-28946 GCA_013396695.1 Sakesphorus luctuosus
AGGGTCACGACATGTGGCACCCCTATGCCTCTGGCTTTATCTGCTCTGATGTCTGTAGCCAAATACCCCAGGTAGGGCCTCTGACCCACTGGCCACTCTGGAGTGGGCCAGGGTGAGGGCAGTGTTCTCACCGTCCCTGCCAATTCGAGCTGGGTCATGGGCTCCAGGAGCTGTTGGGTGTTATAGCTTTCCCAGGCTGTGTGTGACTGGCAGCTGCTCCAGGGCTTCCCTGTGTGGGCTCCAGGGGCCAGTCCTGAGGGACACAATGCCACTCCACCTCTGTGAGGTTCCACCATCCCTTCCACCTCCACACACACATATGTACCCCTCACAAGGTGGTTCTGACCCCATAATAACTGATCTGGGGTGTAACAAGCACTGGCAAAATAATATCTAGTACTGTGATTTAAAAACATATATGAATGTTTTTAAAGTCTCTGTCTTAAGGCAACAAGATTACTTGACTAATCTGCTGCTTCACTCTTTACCTCTAATAATTTTGAGGCCTTCAGACTAAATTCAAGAAAATGAAACAATGATGAAGATATCACTAACATCCTAAACCCCTATCCTGTCTTTAAAAATGTAGCTGCATAGATAAGAACACTGTTAATATGTTCCATCATGGAAAGAATATTTTATAAAATTAAAATTTTAAAAAAACCCAAGCACTGGAATTTCTATACTCAAAGAATGAGAAAGGGTTCTCATATTTCTCTCTCTATATAACTATTGGTTCTGTCCTATGATTTTGGCTGCTGCATATCAATATTACTTCAGACATCCTTACCATCATAAGAAAACAAGAGGTTAAGCAGATGAACTCCATAGAAATATGAAATTCTTGCCACAACCTATCAGTTTGCTCACATCCTTGGAGTATTTGGGAATGGAATGAATGACAAAAAACTTTCAGATATGACAATCTTATTCTTTTCCTATTAACACGTGCCCTTTTTTTCAAGTTGTCCAGGCGATACATGTATTTTCCTCTTTTCCTTAACATACATGAACTCTTGCTAGGCTTCATTAAAATTATCCTCCTAAAGATTCAGGTCCTAGCCATTTATCATCTTAAGGGTTCAGGAAAGTTTTCAAACACTTCTTTCTTTTATCCACTCTCTTTATGAGTGAATAGCAATGCCCTTAACAATGCTGTTCAAGCAGATGGATCATTTTCTCTACTTCCATCTGCTTTTCATATATCTAATATATCAATGCAATCAGTTCTCCTATATTACAGAGTATCCATGGAATTTCCAAGGTAATACCCTCTTACATTATCATTTAGATTATTATTTAGTGTAATTTCCCTCAGAATTTTACAGATATAACCTTCCTTCTCAATTCTCATATACTTTTATTTTTTTTTAATCAATCCATTTAGCCAAAATATTAAGATTATGGTAGCAGTATCCTGTCCTTTTATTTATTTGCCTTCCTCTTGGGGAGCGCCCGTGGTGTAATGGATAGCACTCTGGACTCTGAATCCCAAGGTTGTGAGTTCAAGTCTCAGTGGGGACCATCCCGTGGCAGCTCAATGCCTCCCTGCCATCCTATCCCATCAGACCTTGGATGCTAAACAGGGTCAGCCCCAGTTAGTACCAGGTGCTGCGACAGTCCCGAGGACTTCACTGGCACTGTCCAAGCTTGCTCGGCCGTGGCAAATGGACCTTTGGACTTAAATGGTGGGGCCAGTTCTGCGCACGCTGTGCCTCACCTAAAAAATTCACTGCACAGGATGGAAGAACACGCCCACGTGGAGAGAGCCCTTCCCAAATCTTCATTCATGAAGATACAGACATACATTTATTTGCTTTCCTCTCAGTCTCTCTCATCATCATATTTTATTATCAAAGATACTTAGATTTTTAATCTAGATCATTGATAAAAGAGCATTATTTTCATGTCTAATATCAGTTCTTTAACTACCCCAATAGATTATATTATGCACATTGATATCTCATCATTAGGAATGACAATTTAAAATGTCATCTATGTGATATCAGACAAAAAATCAGAATTATACTCGGTGGGAGATAAAGCAGCTGTAAAATATATCTTTTTTGGAGGAAAGCCTACAAAGAGAAGCTACCAAAAGCTCTGTCTAGGAGACTAGACAGAGCTATAGTAGAGATCAACCTATAATAGGTTACTCTCTATTAATAACTTGTACATGGACATAGATAAAAGGCAAGTTACTTGACTGCTGATTTATGTTTGTAGATAGCATTTAGCACTGTGTCTGAGTCCAAAATAACTCACTTATATAAAAATAACTCCAGGTTAGAAACTATAAAACTATACTGTACTCTGACTTATGAACAGGTAGCTATAAAATCTGAATCTCCAAACGAAAGAGAATTATGTAATCTTAAAATCCACAGAAACAGAACATACACAGATGAAAAAAATCCAACCCTTGATGAGAAGTTGTGTCAGAAAATCAAGATAAATGCCTATCTGTCTTGAAAAAATTCAGAAGAGAGGAAGAAGAAAGACAGCTGCAGCTAATGTATCTGGAGTTTCCTCTCCAGTTCTTTTATTACCATAATTTAAAATGAGTTTAGTGCTAATAAAGTTTCTAAGCAAAACAAAGTTTCAGATTACAGGCAAGAGTTTGATTGTCTAGGGAGAAAGGCTGATGACTGCATAGGATCCAGCCCTCTGTTCAAACATAAAATTAGATTAGTTATAGGACATTAGCTTTTTCTGCTGCAGAGTTTAGCAAACAAACATCTTTCCTGGCTTCACCTACTCACCTTTGCAAGATGCACCGGGAGCTTAGTAATGATATCTGCTAGATAAGGGAAAAAGTGACATCCTCCATTCTGTGGCTTTATGCTTTCAATATATGGCTGTCTAGGAAAGAAAAAAGTATACACCATGGAATTGACATAAAAGCCTGATGTTGATATTAATGTGTTCAAAAGATCACAATTCTATCCAAATTTAAATGGGTAGTTGTGTTAACTTTTAAAAAAGGCAAGAAAATTCTCACACTTGATCTTTTTCTAATCAAATTATTATTGTTAATAATTGTAATAATTCTGTCTTGCTGCTAATATGCTTTTTGCATAAGGCCATCCCATTTGACCTTTTGTAAATGTCAGTAATAATATTTAATATGAATATGCTTCACAGACACTTTAAACACTCATATAATGTTTAATATTAAAAGATAATAATCTTGGTATTTGTACTCAAAATGTCACTGAATATTGCATGAACAGTGACCATATCAGCTTAATAGCAAGGTGTGTATCCGAAGCTTTATATTATCAGATAGCTTAAGAAATTATTATGGAAAAGAATTGTTATTTTGATGCTACTTTGGTTTTTTTGATTACTGAGTGTTTATAGAACACTCTTCCTCTGTAAAGAATTTGGTCATAGGGTTCAGTGTTGAATGATTATTTGGAAATATGTATAAAGAAAAAAAAATACTAGTTCATTCCATTAATGAAGTTGTATCTTAATGCTCTTAGACTCTAAAAAATGTTAGAAATGAGTACATTGCAGACAATACCCAGTGAAAGAGGAAACTAGTTCCCAAAAGAACCATGTGTTCAGGCACTCCAAAAGGTAAAAACCTAAGATGGGTGATTTGAAAAAAAAAACCAACAAAAAAACACAAAACCCAACAACAACCAACCAACCAAAACCAAATAAAAATACCAAAGAACACAACCACAATTTAATTGACAAAGCACTTAAGATGAGCCTATAGGAAATATCACTTACATATTGTGTGATTGGAAAAAAAAAATAAGTTAGATCCTCTGAAAAACTTGTCCACACACATTGACTTAAGTCCTAGAATTACCTTCCAATGGAAGGTACCTATAATCACTATTTTAACAATAATTCAGGAAGAGCCATTAAATTAGTCTAAAATTTGAATTCTGAATAAAAAGCCTTTTCTTTAAATTTTCAGAGCTGTTACCAGGAAAGGGGAGATATAGTTTTTAAGTTTTCCTTATATTTAGTACATTTAAGGCCACATATCCAGATCATTTCTGATATGAAAACCACCTTAAGGGGAAAGAAAATTCAGAAAAACTTAACCATGAGGAAAAAGCATAGGAAGAGTTTTAATACTACTAGTAGCTCACTTTCTAAAGAGGGTGAATGTAAAATCTGAATTTTCAAGGCTTTGGACTTTAATATTGAGATTATAGAAGGAAAAATAGTATATATATTAAAAAATAATAAAGAACAAATGAAAAATGCTGCCTACAACAGGAATGAGGATTCAGATCTCTTACTGCTACATTTTGCAAAGAATAACTAAATTCTTGTTGAACAGAGCAATAGCTTGGCACATGTTGGAAGTGTCTTTGTATTATGCATGTGCTATTGAGTGACCAGGGCAGGTAAAACAAGTTTGAAGAATTTATGATATGTGCATGGTAGATCTTCTGCAAAACCTATGAAGAAAATTTTAATTATGCATATGCAAGCACAGAGTTTAGAATCTCAGAATATCCATTGACCCAATACTGAAGTAAGGAGTTAAATAAAACTTAGAGCAACATTATCATACCAAACTTGATACAAAATTAGTTGAAGATAATAAACAGAAACACTCTTTAGATGTTCTGTCCGGAGGTATATAGGGTCTGGTCCATTCCTGAATTCAAGAAGGCTGATGGCTATGAGGCCCATGTCTTTTTCAACTCTATTTCCATAGTATTCTGTGTGTGTCGGGAAGTTTTCTGAGATTTTCCTCTACTGCCTTAGAGATTTCTTAAATAAAGTCTACAACCTACTTATTGGCTATCGAGAAAATAATTCTTTACCAGAAAACAAAGCACATGAGTCACTATCATTTAATTAACACATCACATATTAAAAAACAAGCAAACAAACAAAAATGTCTTTTGCCACAGGCAAAAACTACACCACCTGTCAAGCAGGAGAGGATCACCCCTTAGAGCTGCTTCACATCTTCATGTTTTTCATCATTATTTATTCTGTTCTAAATGGATAGAGACTGGAGTATAGTATGACTGGTTAGATATTTGCTAAGAAAACAAAAAAGTGATTTGTGACATGCTATGGCCTCCATATAAAATAGATATGCTTTTAAATCATTATATATATGTTTCTATATGGCCAAAGGAGACAAAGCTGAGTTGTAATGACCTTCTTAGACACTGGTTTTTGTACCTAGAAGAAACAGCATGGATAACAAATAACATCAATAAACAAAACTTATGGTAAGGTCACCAGTTGGTTTCTTACACTTCCTTGAGCTGCTTCCTTGAAAACTTCTTCTTTTAAAATAGTTTTATTTGCAAGAGGTGAACTTTTTTCCATCTTTATTTGTTCTTTTTCTGATGGACTTTTTCAAGATCAGGTCACATGCATGAAATGGGAGATGCTTCTTATATCTCCTTCTGACTTAGTATTTGCTGTTTAGAAAGATTAGCAGACCATGGTTTATGCTCTCATAAAGCTCACTGTCACTTTTTCTAGTAATTCACTAAAGTCACAATGTCAGGAAAAATGTTGGAGAGTTAGACCATACAGAAAAACATCTGGAACAGCTTTGGGCATGAACAATCATATAAGGAAAGGGAGGGAAGAGTGAAAAAGGAGAAATACCTGTGTATATGAGAAGCTTCTTTGTTTGTATTAAAAAAATCTCCTTTGTTTAGACTTTTCAAGATGCAGAATTAAAACATCTCTCTCCATAGGTGTTTTTGAATCANTGAGTGTGGATGAGCAGGTACATGTGCCTTTCAAACTCCTGTCACACGGCTGTCATTTGGAGCATTTTATAGAGAAATCAGTTTTTTTTTTCCTTGTACAATTAAACCATCTAATTGTTGTATCAGAAATGTAAGTCTAAAAACAAGATAGATTGGATCATTTATTTATAGTATTACATAAAGGTTTAGTTCAGTAAGTGTAAGACAGGTAATTAACAAAGAAACAGGGAAGACTTGATATTCAGCTGCATTTGCAGAATTATTTTTTTAATGTATATGCAGAAAGGTTAGAAAAATCTTACAAATAATGTTAAAATTAAGTTAAAATGCATGAAAAGAGAAAGAAAACACTTCAGAATATATTCTGACAAACACTCTCATTTAAGTTTAAAGTTTTAGTTTATTTTTTTCAAAATAATATACTTCAAATAAAGAAATCTGGTATATTGCATGTACAAACGAAATATAAAAAGCCAACAAAAAATCTTACAGTGTCTGCTAAATAGTCTTGAAATTTGCCTTTACTAATAAAGAAATCAAATTCACAGGAGATAAATTAAAATACATTAAGAAAAGGAAAAGGAAAAGTTTGAATTTAATATATATGGGAAGCTCTGAACACTCAAGACTCCAGAAGCAGGCATCTCCCAAGAGTTGCTACTGGGAGCTAGAACAGAAATCAGAAAAGCCAATAGAATACCCTTATTTAAGAAAAAGCCTTGGGACACAGCAGGAAATTAAAGACCAAATAGTTTAACTTCAATTTGCAGGGAAGTATTAGGAACTACTTTAAACCACCAGATCGGAAAATTCTTGGAAAAGCACAACTTGATAAAATGAAGGTTGGAATAAGAAGGTTATGCCTTACTAATATGTTAGTTCTATGAGACTATCATTGTCAAAGTAGAGAAAGGAATTACAGTGTAGACATCATATTTAATGGCTTCTTGGGAAGCTTTTTAATATCAGAGGTTGTACAAGGTGAAGAATCATCAACCAGAAGAGAATTTGGCATAATAACTTAGACAAAAATGGATAAAGGACTAAAGGACAGAGGGCAAGTCACTATAAACCTTGAACAATATTGTCTGAAGAAAAAAAAAAAAAAGAGAGGAAAAAGCAATGTGATCATATAAAAATAACTTCTGGACTAGTACCTAGAAATGTATTATGCTGAGTGCAGGACAAGACAATGCAAAGGCTTTGCATGAAATATAAAATCTATAAACAAAGGAAAGGTAAAAATTTAATAAACTATCTCAAAATATTTTTACTTTTTCTTTTTTTTTTTTATGACACGCTTTTCCCTACAACTTCTAACAGTAAAGCAAAACAAGTACAGCCTATCTTTCTTTGTGATACTCAGGAAAATCCTCATCTGCGCTATGATAGAGAAGTGCCATAGATGTGCTTAAGGTTTTAGTAAGGGTTATAAATGTCAGTGTAGATCAGGAAAAAATAAAATTCAGTGTTCAAAAAGCAAGTATTTTTCTGTCAGATTCTATCCAGAATGTATTTAAGACTTTGAAGTGAGGGAAAAAAAGTCTCAGAAGAAAAGTAAAACCGAAACAAAACAAGGAAAACAAAAGTTACCCACAAAGCACTCATGTTAAATGGAAGTGAAAAGACCTCTTTCATCTTGCTCTTCATGTCTTTGGAAGACTGATGTGGTTTTTACTTGTCAGAAGTTTCTAGTGAAGATGGCAATAATATCTCATATAGCCTGAAAATTGCTGGGGTCCCTTTTTTATCTTTTTCACTTTGTCTTTAGCTTGATGGTAGTTACTTACCATTACAAAAGAGAAATTGAAACAAAAAAATCCTTCTGAGTTTATGGCCACTGGAATATCATAAAGTTTAGGAAACTGAATTAGATCATGGCATTTTTAGTCCTAGAATAATACTTTCTATAAAAAGAAAATCTAAGAAAAATTCCTGAATAGTTTACAATTTGAAATTTGCTTCTTTTAATGCAGATATAATATATTAAGACAGGGAAATAAAGATTATTGTACCAGAATTAATTATGATTTTAAAATAAATAAATCACTCTCTTACCTGTATTTAATAAATACTGTGTAATGTTTTATCTTAAGATAATTATATTGTAGATAATAAAATTTTAAAATATCATACAGATAATATAAAAGCTATAGAAATCTAGAATGTAATAAGTGGGGGAGGGGGTGTGTGTTCCTACTATCTTTTTCTCTTCAGTGTTGGCTTGCTGAATAATGATTAATATTTGTGGAGGTTTGACACTGGTCAGCTGCTGGCTACCCACACTTTCACTTCCTCCCCCTCAACAGGACAAGAGGGTAAAATTAGATGAAAAAGCTCATAGGTTAAGATAAAGACAGGGAGATCAGTCATCAATTTCTGTCACTGGCAAAACAGAGTCAACAAAGACCAAAACTAAGCACCTTTCCCCCAGTCCACCCTGCTTCCCAAGTCTAACTTCACTCCTGACTTCTTCTCCCTACCAACAGTTCACAGAAGATAGGGAATGGGGGTGGTAGTCAGTCCATCTCTTCCACTCCTTCATCTTTATGCTTCCCTCTTATTCCAGTGTGGCTTCTTCTCAGAGGTTACAATCTTCAATGATAAACACAATTCAGTGTTTGTCCTCCATGGCCCACAATCCCAGACAGAAAACCTTCTCCTGTGTGGGGTCCTCTCCACGGGCTGAAGCTTTCTTCAGGGCACACCATCATTCTGGCATGGGGTTCTTTCTCCATGTGCTACAGTGTGGATATCTTCTCTGACTTGGTGTTCTCCATGGGCTGGAGAAGTCTACTTCTGTAGTCTTTAAACAGAATTCCCACTGCAGTACCGTATATTTTTTCCACTGCTAGAAAATACCCACTGATTTTATATTTAGTTGACAGTGCAGGGATCTCAGCAATAGTCTGCAATTGCCTTGTACTTTCACCTGTTTCAGCTGCAGTTAAAATTGTCCAGTGGCTAAATAATCAGCGTCTTGTGTTAATTAAGCTGTTGTTTCTAAGAGTCACATAAGAGTAGAATCAGACTGAATTATCTCCAGCTCTAGAGTAAAAAGTGACATAAAAGAGTGTAACATGATACAGGAAAGGCAGTCTTGTGAATGAGGTGAAACTGGTCTAGAGATAACAAAGAAAAGCAGAAAATTAAATGCCTGTAAACTGATGAAAAGAAAGAGCACATAAGCAGGTTGTGTTAATAAGTTATATAAAGATAACCCTGTGCGGAATCCAAGACCAAAGTGCAAGACATGCTTACTGCAAATATCTAGGAAAGTTATTGTGACGACTCGGTTTCAAGGCCTTATTTCCCTTTATTTTGGGACTTGGTTTCTCCTTGAAACACTTTGGAGGTTGGATTCTCTGTGGGCTAGGATGGAAATTATGCTGTGCAGTTCTTTTCTCTTGGATAATGGAGAAGTGTATTAAGTGGCAGCTTCTCCAGCCCATCATTCAGACCCTCCAAGTTTTTTTTGCTAGCACCATTTCTGCTCCCTTTACCACAGCTACATGTAATCCCTATACTCTCCCTTTGTATCAAGAATTTTCGATGGTCAAGAGTTTATGATAAAATTAGAAAGCTTCTCTGTGAAGGTGTTTACCTAGAATAGTCAGTGTGAAGGTTTCATTCACTTAAGCTGTAATGCTCAAGAAAAGATGAACAGTCGTGAGGCTCATCTAGACACTTGTAAAGTCAAAACTCTGGTGAACCCTATAAAGATACTTGTATATCTATACCAAAGGATAGTTGCTTGAAACATTTATCCCTTGTAGTAATCCAAAGACACACTCTTCTAGTGCCCAGCAATATGTCACTAGCAAATTTCTGTGAATATAGACCTATGTCACATTTAACTGTATGAGAGAAGTTGACTTCTTTTTATTACAGATGTTTAAGCAAAATGGAATTAAATCTCAGCTTATATTGCCTGTGCATGCTATGGATTTAGCACCTATTAAAAGCTAAAGAAATAATTCTGATTTTTGGTTGGAGGGGGAGAGCAACTCCTACTTTTTCTTACTGCGGACCTTTCACTTCGCTCCGCTGGCAGCTTCTCCTATCCCCGCCTCTTCAGCTTTCACAACTGGCACAGCTGCCAATCTTAGCTCCCTTGTCCAGACTCCTGATATCGAACTCGTGGGGATGATTTCCCACCACGTCTTTGCCCGCATTCTCCACCACTTAAAGTAAAAAATATGTCGATATTTTTTGAGCTCCCAAGGGTTCGGCACCGAGTCAGAGACGTCACCTTCACAGAAGTATGGTCAATGCTCACTAGTTTATTTTCTCAAACACACACACTTATCACATACTTTTTGAGTCCATGAATAGTACAGGAATATTATTGGTTAATGGCTAGGGTTTGCTTTCTTTACCACACAACTTGATTGGTCTCTGCTTGCTGCTGCTTACTGCAAGTCTCTTTTCCCTTGAAGCTATTTCAAGGCCACAGGCTTTGCTATGTTCTGCATAGACTGGGTTGGGCATACAAACTTCTAAGTTCAAATTTCTCTCTACAGTTCTTCACTCTTAAAATAGTTTACTTCATGGTTTAGTTACTCCAAATGAAATACTCCCATGTTTTAAACATGCCTCAGATTTGTTTTCCTAATGTTTTTCACCCATCTGTGTTAGGGGAACACTATTGGAACATAACATAATTAACATCTAATTATTCAGTGTTCCTGGGATAAGATGAAAACTTTTTTTCACGGAAAAGATAAGATGATAAGAACAAAACATCAAGGGTTTTCTGAAATAATGCATTACGATTACCAATACTGGAACTTAAGTTCCTGTATAATTCTAAAACATATTCAAAAGATATTCCTCAGTTGACCACTAAAATGACTTTTTAACTAGCCTTCTTTGGTAAGGAGGACATGAATGTTAAAACAAATGGAAGTTATTTCTGGCCAGTCACTAAAAGCAGAGGCTTGTGACACCTGTAAACCCTAATGTCCTAATCAGAGTATCATTAATATTAGCTTGCCTTGATCCTGAATTCCTGTGTATTGAAATAGCATGGTTAACAACATATAAACACTTTGTAACACTGTGATTGTATAGTCAGACGTACTTTTACTGTATGAGTAGTGACCAATGTGACCAAGATGTCGACCACCAGCAAAGTGCAATTTTACACAAGAGGCTCTAAAGCAAACAGAGGTTGCCAGACTGGGAAAAAGATAAGCACAAGGAACTGCAAATAGGCAGGGACATCCTTATTATTATGCAAGAGGAATGACTACCAAAAGACAAGAAAAAACAAGGTAAGCAGTATTGGGAGCAGATGAGACACCACCTCTCACTCCCTCTTTGGGGATCACAGACAGTAGCATGCAAGCATTCAATAGAAACAAGGGGAATTGGAGGAGAAAGAAGACAAACCCACCTTGGCTTTAACATCTCTCATCAAAAAGCTTTTAAGTATAACCAGCATTATAAGTGTGGCAGAATTCAATAACAACTTTCATGAGCACAGATTCACAAATAACTTGATCTATCTATTCAGTTACATAGGTCCGATTGAGTTGTCCCAGGAGCAGCATAGGCACTGTGAAGTACTATTCCTCAATAAAGCACTGAAAGAGGATTCGTGCTGGAGTACTACAACATTGGGACTCAAGTTGAGATGTATCCTAAGAGTAATTCAATAAATTGTTGATATTGGAGACATGCAAAAAGGTCTATTCCATTACAGTGTATATGTCATAATTTGGTGCATATATAAATTTATATGATACATATATGACTTTCATAATACTGAGAAACTCATAAGTCACAATTAGCAAAAAGTATTTCCTATATGTGTAATGTACGCTTCATTAAGAGGGAAAGGATATATTTTCAGCAGTTTTAAAATATGTTCCATGTCTTAACTTATGATTTCAACCTTTAGTCTTGTAATGATAGTTACTGAATCAAATCAGTAAATGCTCATCTTACATTTAATCTTTCAACAGTATTATAGCATAAGTCCTATGGGGAGAGGCTGATGGAGCTGGTGTTGTTTAGTCTGGAGAAGAGGAGGCTTAAAGGTGACTTCATCAGTCTATAACTACCTGAAGAGAAGTTAAAGCCAGGTGGGGGTTGGTCTCTTCTCCCAGGCAGTCAGCAATAGGACAAGGGGGCACGGGCTTAAGCTCTGCCAGGGGAAATTTAAGTTGGAGAGTAGAAAAAAATTCTTTACATTCTTTGGAATGGCCTGCCCAGAGGTGGTGGATTCAGCGTCCCTGGAGGTTTTTAAACTGATTGGATGTGGCACTGAGTGCCATGATCTAGTAAATGGACTGGAGTTGGACCAAGGGTTGGGCTTGATGATCTTGGAAGTCTTTTCCAACATAATCGATTCTATGATTCTATGATCATAATTGATGGAACACAGTAAAAATATTACATATCTAAGTTATCATCAAGATAGAAGTATTTTTTTTCCCCAATCACACTTGCAGGAAAATTGCTTTCTACAGAAATTAATGAAAATGAAAAAGTAAAAATAAATAAATGAATTAATAAATATTTGAAGAAATGGCAGTCTGGGAGGTAGAAGGCAACAGGGAGTTAATCAACATAATAATAACAATTAACCTAAGAAAAGAAAGGTTTAAAGTATCAGGAGAAAACATAATTGCAGTTGATCTTCAGTCTGTTTCCCTTCTTGTCCCCTCAATAATTATGTATTTAATGATTTTAAAAATATTAAAATTTTTGAAAAATAAGGAAGGATAGAAAGAAAGAAGCATAGGTTAGGTTGAGAACAGAACATCAAAGTAATTATCTATATAGTATTACATTATTTGTTATTCACATCCCCTAAAGTAGGGAGAAAAGACAGGAATGCTAAAGCCTAATATACTCTTCATAAATTGTGATATGCCTGCATATTTATCACTAATATTCAGATATGGCATGAGATGGTATCTTGCTCAAAGATTTAGTGACTCAAGCAAATATCAATGTGGTTACAATGTATAGAGATATATCTCCTACTAATTCTGATGTATTATAAGACATGAATTCATTAAAGAAGGAAGTCAGATTGACTAATTAAAACTTTATTCTATGTAAAACTCAAAAAGTGAAATTGCTGCTTGTCCTTTTATGTTATTTTCTGACAGTCGGCAGACAACTTCAGAGACTAGCTTGAGCTGTCAAAATAATTTATATATATTAAATGTCAATGCAACTCATGGAGAAGATAAAATTTGCTTTCAGTATGACATTTATATGCCAGTGCTTGATTTCGATATGCAGAGGTAGCAAGACATGTTAGCTAAAAGTAGTTATGCAGCATATTTCTAAACATGATGTCCCATTTGTGTTCAAAATGATGTGGACTGAATCAATTAGGAGAAACAAGTGAGTTCCAAGAAGTACTTTTAAAAAGCTGTGGAGTTGCTAAGTAACCTGATGTTATACTTCATTTCCCAACAGAAAAATAAAGCTGTCAGACTGGTAATGGGGAGCTCCCCAAGATGAATGGTGCCTCATATGTTTTGCCAAAACCACAATTCTATTAAATATGTTACACTTAAGTGTTAGGAGTCATGCATACACATATAGTAATACATGTAACAGGACAGTTATCAAAGAAATGGGGTTTAGTTGCACTTTGTCATAAAAATCCAATACTTTCTCTCCTTAAATGCATTATCTTGTCAAACAGAAAGCACTGGATCCAGAAGGCCTAAGGGGAAAATTTTAATCTGTCTCTTTCTTACTGCTATATTTACCTGACATCAGCTTTTTTCTTCACTGACAGTAATTAAGCGTAATCTACTGTATGCATCCTAGACATGGCAATTTACCTTTTCCTTCATGAAACTGCTTGGAGAACCCTGAAAAAGTCACCATATCTTCTATCATAGGATTTTGCTTTCACAGTAGAGCAAAATAAATATGTCTTCAATTTCAGTGAAAAATTCAAATTATTTCAAGTCCATTTAGTTAAAAATATAAAAATACTGAAGGGAAGGATATCAATCTTGCTTTCTCAATAGCTGCAGAATGAGTTCCTAAGCTTACCCTCTTCTCAGACATGGAATCGATTTCTAAAACTGAGAGAATTAAATCTAATAGTTAAAGAAAAATCTAACCTAAAAATCAGCCACAGATGGTCTGATGGAGTTTGAAGTGAATGTTATTCAGTTATTCTAAAATACTTTATAAATAGGGCAAAGCAAAAGATATCTAATATAATAAGGTCAGATCATAAGTTGAGGTGAAATGGACCGATGAACTCAGTCCAGGTATGCTGATTTTATTTATGCCAGAGTGCAGGGCAAAAATATAATAATGACACAATTATAAAGAAAAAAATACTCAATGGAATAAAGGTTCTTGTCCTTTTTAAAAAAGTACTTCTTTAATTCAATCTAAGTAACTTTCCCACTATCTAATGTTCTTCAGCAACTTAAGTGCTCCTGAAAATCTCTTTTAAGACCACAGTTTATTGTTCACTTCTCTACATGGCAGAACTAAGACAAGACAGTTCACAGTGCTGAAAGTGAAAACAGGCCTAAAAAATATAGTGAAAGACTCAAAGAAAATTTTTCAACAAAAAAGTGTTCATGGGTAGAAATGTCAGATAAAATGTCTGCAGCCAGATCAAGGTATGAGGAATTTGTGGGTTGTTTTAAAATTGCATTTGAATTATAATTATAATTAAATTAAACAAATTAAACAAATGCTTTGCCTTTCCTTGCCTTGCTGTTCTTCAGTTAACTATTGGATTCTCTATTTTCAGTAAAGATTCTCAAAACTATTAAATGACTTCATGAAATTCAAACAGAAAATATTGATATTTTTCACTTTATTTTTTTTTCTGAACTAATTCCTTAATTTTGTCTACACTCCTAGCTCAATGGATTAAAATCTGGTAAGAATTTACATAGTACTTGAATAGGCAATGTCACAAAATATTTTTCTTACCACTTATAACTCAGTATATAAGCAGCAAATCATAAATTGCAAAATACATTATATTGGCTTCCAGTGAGTTGAGTAGTTGATGGTTGCATTTTAGCAATAAAGACAGTTTTAAATCCATTGACAAATTCGTTTTCATAGTGTAACAAATTTTCCTCACTTCTTTTTAAAATACTTTGACGAGGATTTCCATGTCTTATTTTGGTAAGTTTTCTGAGATAAAATATTCATAAACTATTCATCAAGTATGGTAGTTTTCAGCAAACCAAACAGCGTTTTATAAATATTTGTGTAGATTACATACTACAATATTGTTCTGATTGATAATAAATTAATTCTTTGACATATATTTTAAGAACAACATGATGGAAATTTCAGAATTTAAAACAAAAATGTCTAATAACTGCCTATAAAACTGACTTTAACTTCTTAAAACATTTTTCATATACAGACACACAAATTCAGAAAGAAACCTACACAACTCACAGAACAAATTCAGTTTCTTCTATAAAGACAACTATGGATCTGCTTACTAAATACTTTAAAGCGGTTTATAAAATATGAAAAGAAAAAAGGAGTTGTAAAGGTTGCTTTATGATCTTTGTTTCATGCATGGGTACCACAAGTTCTTATGAATTTGGCCCACTGTAAAGAAAGCTCAGATCACAGAATCACAGAATCATGGAATATGCTGCGTTGAAAGGGACCTACAAGGATCAAGTCCTACTCCTGGCCCTGCATAGGACCATCCCCAAGAACATTATGTGCCCAAGAGTATCATCCAAATGCTTCTTGAACTCTGCCACGCTTGGTGCTGTGACCACTTCCCTGGAGAGCCTGTTCCAGTACCCAAACACCCTTTGGGTGAAGAACCTTTTTCTAATATCCAACCTAAACTTCCCTTGACACAACTTCAGGCCATTTGCTTCGGTCCTGTCACTGGTCATCACAGAGAAGAGATCAGTGTCTCATAAGGAAGTTGCTGTAATACCCTAAGCTTCAAGTCCATCAGAGTAGTTTTCCTTTAAAAATATACAAGGCTCCAATAACTCACCTGTGGAATTTTTTAAAAGGGCCTTCAATTCTTTTATACCCTGACAGAATGCATGGGAGAAGATGCTGCACACGTTTTCTCAGGAGATCAAATAATACAGTTTTACTGGCAAACTTAAGAGAACTTGGCAAAAGTTTAAAGGACAGCATTCAACCAAGATAAATTATTCTTCTGTTGCCTAAAATGGGACAAAAGAATTTTCCAGACAACATTAGTGTAGATAAAGTAGAAAGCAGGCCTTTCTGAAAGCACTTTCAGGTGTATCAAAATACATAAGCACACATCCAGCATAGGGTTCTTACAAAGTTATAAAACTAATTATCATATTCAAACCTGAAAATCGTCCACCCTCAGAACCTCTCTGACTCTGATATGTGTCTCAAACAAGATGTCCTTGCTAAAATCCTTTTCCTTGAAAAGAATGTTAAACATAATTTCAAGAATGTGGCACAAACCATGAGAGAGGGGGTTAGAAACTGGCAGCTGCTACCTTAAGTGTGAGAAACTATACAGCTATATTAAAATCTACAAATATATGAAGTTCTTAAGGCATCATTCCCCCCTTTAGAGACATGACAAAATTCCATCTTGTCTAGTCTGTATCACTTATACCTAATATTAAATCATAAACAACTACTACAACATTGAATCATACAACATGCCATTATGCAAACACTAATGATAAATATAACTAATATGAACCGCTGTTTTATCCAGGTCCAGTTTGGTAACGATGAAGTAAGTTTGCAGAAGATAGCTCTGAAATTCAAGTAGAAATCTTCACAGCTACCTGATGTAGAATTTGAGTGTTTCACCTGCAGAAGAGGCAGATCTGGGCGAGCTCGAAGCCCTCCCCCAGTCTACCCAATGAGGTGCCACTCTGCTATCCTGCAGTCTCTCCTTTGATTCAG
This sequence comes from Sakesphorus luctuosus, assembly GCA_013396695.1. Lineage (NCBI taxonomy): Eukaryota > Metazoa > Chordata > Aves > Passeriformes > Thamnophilidae > Sakesphorus > Sakesphorus luctuosus. The sequence continues at coordinate 16,617 of VWZD01013033.1, forward strand.
CCATAGCAGAAACTGTTTCTCTGCTCAGTGCTGTTGAGAAAGAAGTCTTCTCCTTTCCCACAGACAGCAAATTTATGGCATCTCCTTTGTTTCATGCTATTAACACTTCTACATCATCTTCTAAATCTTTACCACAAATTTGGCCAATACAAAAAAATTTAGAAGCCGACTGCCCACCTCCCATGGCAAAGTATTGACTTAGCACAGTCATGGCCTGTCCAAGTTCACTGACTTTGCAAAGACAATGTTTTCAACAGGGCTCCCATACAGGCTGCTGGGCTCAAAGCGGTGTGATCAGCAGTGCAAATTTCAATTGACAGAAGGTTACTGCAAATCCCTTGTGGAATTGTAGAGGGACAAATGCTGTTCAATATCTTTATTAATGTCCTGAGCAATGGGATGGAGTGCTCTCTCAGCATGTTCATGTATAATACCAAATCAGAGGCAATGATCAAAGGTTAGAAGTTTACAGCACAGAACACCTGAGAAGCTGAAAGAGATGGATTTTTTTGGCCTTAAGATAAGAAGGCTAAGCAGAGATTCTTTTGCAGTCTGCAGCTGCCTAATGGGAGGCTATTCAGACTCTTGGAATTACAAAGTCATAGAATAAGAGGCAATGAGCACAAAAATTGTGAATTTTTATTAGCAAAAAGGAAAAATTATTTTCTTGTGAGACTGTTGTGCCAAATGTGGTCTTGTTACCCAGTGCACAGCATCAATTTCCACACTAAGGGATGTCTGTCTATTTTGTTCTACTTTGCACAAAGGCGGCTGAGTGGTAACCCACAAAAGGCTGGCTCACTGATTATCAAAACTTTACACTATTCATACATTTTAACAAAAGAGGGCATCAACATGCATTGGTTACAAATTACATGAATTTTTCATTCATTAATACCCAAATCCCTATTTGTTAGTTACATCTCTCACTTCACACATTAATTAGTCCTCCAGCGCAGTCTTTCCCTCCAGTTGAGTCTGTGGTCTATTTTGAGTAGGTGGTCAATGAGTCAGTGGTTACAATCCCCCACTGTTAGAATTACCTTTTCCCCCAGCTACTGCACAGTTCTTCTGACTTCACTCCTGGTGGCTCTTGTGCAGATAGCCCATTCATCTTGGCATTGTCTTTCCTTTTCCTTACAACAAAAGATTAGGCAAGCATACAACATTCATAACTCAATTGCTTAATCGTAACTGTCCAGCTACATCTACTGATTAATAGTTTAAAAAATTGCAAAGTTTGATTCAAATCTTGAGAGGCTTAAATCTTGAGGGGCTTGATATCAAGAGTGGTCAAATAAAGAGAGTGAGTTTCAGAAAGATGTGAATGAATGAAGGGTATAAGGGTATGAAAGTCTCCACCCTTGGAGACATTCAGACCCTGAATGTGGAAAACATTCAGACCCTGAATGCAGAAGACATTGACTACTCCCATTTAATTCTCCCTGAGCAGGTGTTTGGACTAAATGACCTTCAGAAGACCTTTACAACTCTAACTGTTCTGTGATTCTATGTTCAGGTATCACTGCCAAGTTTTTAGCTGAATGCCATTAAAAACCTTAAACATAAGAATTATTCTTAAAATATTTTGCCTAGATTTCAGAGCCTACCATGTATTTTTAATCAACTACTATATGCCTTCTGTAAACACAAAGAGTTAGGTTTTGATAGGACAAAGCATAATGTTCTTACTTATGCATATTTTTCAGTGGGAACCAAGCTAAACTGTGCACTATTGCAAATTCTTTGCACAGCTAAATCAATGTGAGAAGTCATTTTGTCTTCTAAAGCTGATGGCAGATTTGTATTTGTGAAATATTTGAATTAAGTGAAGGAAATGGTGCTTAAAGTGTAGCAAGTGTTTAATCAGTGAGTAATTTACTCTTAATGTGTGAAGCATTTTTTATGGGCTCATTTATGATAACAGACATTCATGGTTCAATCAATGTAAGCAACAGATTTATGGTATATTTAGTCACAACATAATCCAGTGTAAGTACTCTTATTTATTACTATTCACAATTTAATTCTCCTTTTTTTTCCTCCCTGCCACTTACAGCATGCAACTAAATTCACATAAAGTACATATCAGAATTATTCAAACTGCATTTATTCACATCTGTATGTTTTTGCATTCAGATGTTGGACTTCAAAACATGATACTATTATCTAATTTGCACAATTGCATGAAAAAAGTGTGCTTCCCCCCCATGTCAAATAAACAATAAGAAAAATAATTAATGTGTCAATGGATCTATTTCTCAGAAACTTTCTTTTTATCAAAATACTGGGTCTCTTTTTTTAGTGTATATATGTCTGGTTACTTGTGATTCTAGACTGTGAAGTTACTCATAGCATCTGAAGGATCGTTGAAAGGATGGACATTCTGGCATTCGTCTCAAGCTCTGAAGAGTTCAGCTGACATGCAGGACATATAATGACTAGGCTACAAAGATTAAGAAAACATCTGTGATGGAAGATCAGATGTAATGTGGCTATATGCATGTGCAGATTAAAAACCTTGACATTATGATGAGCTTCTGCATTTAGGTAATTATCAAAAGATTAATTATACAAAACTTCCTAAGCGCTTTGATCTGAAACCTAGGAAAAAAATACAGAATTTCCTTTGTGATATTTGGTGCATTGTACTTAAATGAGCCTCTGCTAAGGAATTGTGAAGTGTTTTCTATTTGAGACTGCATAGGAACTTTCAGATCTACGTGAATAGCCAATGATATGAATGGTGATTCAGTAGAGATAATATTCCCTTTCCACCAAAACTGCAAACAAAATTTCTGAGTGTTTTCATTCTTAATTTTGTTAGGTTTTTTGCTTTTAAATTGGAAAAAGTGAAATATAGTCGTCAGCCTAGAGGGGGACAAGGTCCAATATTTGCCTTTATTTATGCTAGATGTAGATATGTCTCATTAAAAAAACAAAAAAACAAGAAAACCAAAAAAAACCAAACCACCAAAAAACCACCTTCACTTTACTGGAACATCTTCCTGTTTCTTTTGCCCTACTTCATATCACTGTGGTTACCTTCAACAGGGTTTCCCCTAGCTTGATCTGCATCATTTCTTCATTCTTTCTGAACCTTTTAGCTTCTACCTATATAGATTTCTGTCATGTAGAATTTCTTTAGGATTTCTTAAGTTAAAAAACCCCTCATGTTTATCTTTCTCAAAATGCATAATTTTTGATGGCATTAGATTAAGGCATCACTTGGGCTGTACCCAACTTCTAAACCATGTGGCAATCAGTCATGTCAGTTTATTTGTAAATGTTCCAGTTTGTTCTTATTTTAAACCACCCAAATAAGATTAGTTTTCTACTGACTGTTCCATAATACACTGTGAATGTACCACCCTGACTATGGAATGAAATACAAGTTCTTGGAGGTCAGTACGACCAGAACTTTCATTTTGATTTAAAATATTTCATTTCTTTATCTCTTTATTCAAGTCTGCTGTTATTAAAACACATAAGGGCTTCACTGAAATTGAGTAAAAATGAGAGATACCAAGGTTTCATTAATTTTTATTCTAGTAATGTCTTGAAAAGAGTTATGAAACCATGCATATGATCTGTAATAGGAGCATTAGTTTTGTATGCAGTAACAGTTGAGAGGTTAGTTGCTGCCAAACTGAAAGATACATGTCAGTGTCTGTCTAAAACTGGAATATTTTATTGTATAGATTAGCAGGAAAATATTCCAGAATCAAAGAAAATTAAATTAATTTTCATTTTTGAATATTTAAATATATCATGGGAAACCATATCCTCCTAGGTTAACACCAACAGATATTGCCTAACCAGTACTTCCTACTTCCTCTGGAGTTCTCCTTAATCATTTGGTGTACAGATTTAAACTATTTTTACCATTCAAACCCATTTTCTTGGCGTGGGGAGGATGTCTAAATGAGTTAGTTGGGGATTCTAATGAGATATCATGATATTTCAGAACACTTGAATTCAAGTACTGATAGCGTGTATATTACATGTCATAATGAATAAAGTGCAGATTGTATTGGTATCACCTACATATTCTTTCCATCTCAACAATATTTTTTTTCATGAAAATATTCAGAAAATCTGATGAAAAAAATTAAACGAATTATCACAGGAACTTGATATTTGGATTCCTGAATAAAGTACTTAAAAGCAATTATTTACTTGCCTACACCAAATGATGAATTGATCAATGTGATGTGAGCTACTTTCAAAGTAATTTAAATAAAACCTTTGTTTGAAAAGGTCTGTACTGCTTACAGGTCATCTAAGGTTCTGGCTGCAAACAAACGTCATCTAGGTAGCAAATGTATCCAACCTAACAAAAAACCAAAACAAAACAAAATAAAACAAAAAAAAAAGCCTTAAGAGTACTGATGTACTGACAAGTGAGGTACAATGTTTAGTCACTTTTGAAGGTAAGAATTCCTACATGTTTAAGTACTTTGCTTTTTCCACTTTGCATTGCTAGTGTTTTATGCCAGATTATTTAGAATATATTCAAAATACTGGGCTGAGTTTACAATGGTATTGTATTTGACACAAATAAATTTCACAAAAGTATTTTAGTATTAATTTAGGCTTTGAGACATACTAAACACAAAGAAAAAAAATGAAGTCTGAAATATATTTCAGATTTTCTTGCTGAGTATTGGTCTTGCCAAGGAAGTTGCATTATATTTTGTTGCAAATATAAGTGATAGCAAGTAAATTGGGTATTGTTTTCCAAAAAGTGGTGAGAAAGACAAATAAAATTAAATCAAATCAATTAACTCTTTTTTTCTTTTCCTTTTTTTTTTTTTTCCCAGAAGTCTAGCAAAACCATAAGATCTTTGTCAGCCTAATTTCCATATTCTGTCTATCTTTGTTTTCTGGAAACATTGTGTCCAGATAAATAAAATAAGTGAAAACAAACATACAAATAAATAAGGTGAAAATCTTTCCATGGATTTCAACTGATTTATTCAGACATGCATGTCTCCAGTGAGGAGAGATCAAAAGTATGGACATGCAAATCACTTCGTCGTCCAGTTAAAGTGAAAATCTATTTGCCAAAATTATTTTAATCACTGTAGGTAAGGTAAACTGTTTATTCTTCTGATGACTAAGGACTTTAGCATATATTTTGTAGAATTTGGGGCTTATATAGGTGTCATGCAAAAGGGAGGAGGGAGACAGAAATGCAAAGATTTCTAGTCTTAACTGTATTAATTAAAAGTTATTAGCTGTAAGAGCTTCCAGACAATCAGATCCTTATGTTCCCCAACACTGTCTGTCCTTTAAACTGACAGCACACAGGTTGGAAGGGGTTCTGACCTCCGATATGAAGCCACACTTCAGCCAGGGAGAAATTATAGCAATAAGCGCCTCCAGGAAAATTAGAGCCTTATTAACCCAGCATAAAACACATTTTACAGAGACAAACACACCAAACTCAAGTTACAATACAGCAATGTACCCCATTTTCACAACAGGCAGAAACTAGCAACAACTAACTAAAAACACAGCTACCTAAAACACTTATCCAGGCACTCTCTCAATAACATAGGACAATGAAATATCTTGCACATCACTCTCTCTGTAACACAAAACAAAAGGAAAAAGCTGAGCTGCTTCTTATTAACACACATGTTGAAAAAAGAAACTGCACCTTGAAAGTAAAGCAAGTTACTGTAGAGCTGATCTTATAAAGTAAGAATAGCAAAAAGCAATAACCAATATAAAGTAGCAAAGTGTCAAGCAAGTTACTGTTATTAGTATTAAGGTAGCAAAACACATTTAGTAAAGTAAGAATCAAAGTAGCATAAGATGTAAGATAGAATGTATAAAGGAAGAAAGTAAAGTTAGGAAAGTAAAGTTAGAAAAAACAGAAAGCATATGGTCGTCTCACCCCTACATTTTTCCCAGAGAAGCTGCAGCAGTTACTCTCACAGAGACACTGGCATTTTTTCCTCTCCTCCTGGAGTTTTAACCTCTAAAACTTTTTTTACCTCTTTTCTTTCCTGTCCTTTGTATGGCTAAAAGTCAGTCTAAGGAGGGGGGTGATGGTGATGCAGATGCCTGAGGGGAGGTGGCTCCTTGAGTGGCTCCTAGAAGATATCACAAAGGGAGGCCGTGCTATTGCTTAACACTCCACCCTATGTTAATCTTATCAGTTTGAAAGCCTTTGTCCTCAGCCAAGAGCATCCCTCCAAGGGGCTGAAATGCCTCCCTCAACCCATCAGGCCTTATCAGAGGGGCCATCACCCCACTTATAGGTTACATGCATTTTCCTGGGTTGCTCACATATTAGGTAGTACTAGAAGTTACTAAAACATTTTATCATACATTCTTAAGCTCTCTCAAGGACACGCTGTTTTGAAGAAGCCACCTGCAAGATAGTTTGGAGAAAAAAACACAAGAAAAAGGCCTAGAGGTCCTAGAGTTCTATGGATGGGGCACCAGGGGAAATGAGAATCATGGTTGGTCGCAGATATCTCATATGTTAATTGCTGGAGAAGTTATAAAAACTGAAACATCCCTGGTCCCGGGTGTGCATGTGGGAGCCTGTGCAGGTGTGTGCAGACCTTGGGTGTGCACCTTGAAAGCTTTCAATAAAGGTATACCATCTATCTTTCTCCATTAATATTGTTTTTGAGTATCTATTTCCACAGGAATTTAGGCAACACGCAACACTTCAATTATCACATAAAGAGAGGACATTTTTTGAAAATTAATAATAAGATATGATTTGTATTAAAAAACTCAAAGTCTGGAAGTCCAGTTCAAAATTTACCCTACAAGTAATTCTTAGTAAAAGTATAGAGTTTCTGGAAGAATAGGAAGGAAAAATGGTTTACATATTTTTGAGACTAACAAAAAAAGATGAAAATATCCCTCTATTTTTAATAGAATTAAGAATGTCATTGCAATTTCTGATTAATGAAAATAGTTAACTTCCATTTTGAAATAGGTTTTCAAGATTAAAACATTTAGAAATATTGCATTTGTCATAATCTTTGATCTTATTTGTCAATCTATTCTTATTTTGCAACTAAAACATCTCATTTAAGTCTCAAGGAAAAGATCATGGACTGCAATGTGTGTAAATTCTGCTGAGCTTTAAATACTGTAATATTATGTCCATTAATATATAAGGCTGATTTTATTTCTGAATTTTGTTAAGAACTAACTTTAAAAATTGATTCATTCTACATGAAAAATGGCTGTGTATACCTACATAATGTTATCTTCGTGATAGTTCATATTGTCAAATACAGATCCTGAGAATGAAATTTAATGTTGTTATAAGGCTTAATTATGATTTTTGTTGATAATAGAGCAACCACTTAAAAATACCATTAAGATCACATTCAGAAATCAGGTAATTTAGTATTTTAGCTTTGAGAATGACAATTTGCTAATCGTTTTGTAAAAGCTGCTGTTTTGTTTCATTTTATTGCATAGTAACATGCCACAACAGCAAACAAATAATACATTAATATTTGGTAGACACTATGATTGCATGGAACAATATGACAAATTCAATGTATGTTATAAAGAATACAGACAACAGTGACTTTCTAAGTGACTGCTTAACTGTAAAATTTTCTCAGTATATATATTTATTTTCCTTAATACTTGCAAAAAAAATGTAATATAATAATATTAAGGTAAAAATATGCCTATCTATACAAACTTGTGATGGGAAACATTAGAGGAAAAGATGTACAACAGGAAGAAAGCTGAAAAGGCTACATTTGGCTGAGATATTAAGAGAGATTTTTGACAGTGGGATCAGTCAAAAACTCAATTACCTAAAAGGCTTGGCAAAGAGTTGTAGTGATACATGACAAAGCTTTTCTGGCTTATAACATTAAATAAGTAGAAGGTACTGTATAGTGACTTAGATTAGAAAATCTATGAGACTTCTTCCATAAAGCTTTCTTTTCTCAATTCTGTGTATTTGGTGGGGGGAGGGAGGGGGGGGCGGTGTTTCAAAGGAACTTCCTTAATCTAAATTTTCTCCCCAGCCAGTCCAGAAAACATTATTCCAGTGCCTTTTAGAAGCTCTAGATTATTGAATTTAAATTATGCTACTGTGACATCTAAGAGAATTTAATATAAAGAATAAAACTAGGCAGAAATGGAGTGTACTAGATTTACTTTTGACTTCTAGTTTCAAGATAGTGGTTAGTTGATCCAGAGGTTTCACCCTTTTCTTCTTTTCTTAATTTCTGTTCCAACTGCTTTTCTCTTTCCCTTCTACTCCTTATTTGTGGATTGTGTTGATTGATTGCCTTTTTAAATCCAAAATTATTTTATTTAATTTTTTAATACTAATGGATATTTAAATGTTATTTTTATTACTATTACTACCATGTTAGAATTCAAATTTTTATTTTAGGATAATAAAAAAAAATATAGAATTATTTTCATTAGTAAGACTTTCATTAAAATAAATGGGGAATCAATCTCTGTTCATGAAAAAAGAAATATTATTGCCTTTCTTTTTAAAATGCAGAAACAATAGAAAAATATATAGATGTACATACTTATATGTATGTATATATGTTTGTGCATGTGTAGCTAGATGTTCATCTTGATGTTAATAAAGGTATAACCAGTAATTAAAAAAAAATCAAAATCATCCAACCTAGATTTAGCTTTTATTGCTGATGGTGCTTTCCTACAAGATTTGTTATTTTTGTGTAAATTTTATTTAGCTTTCTGCACTATATTATCATGTAATGGAGCAAAGACAAACAATTTCCTAAAATAATTTTATACAGAAATTTTGAATAGAAAATAAAAAGTTCAAGTATAGTAAGAGGTAGTTATTGGAATTTGAAAGTATTAATTCCCTGGTTATATTGACTATAAAAGTGTTTCTGATTTTCCTATGTCGATCTTGCTTCATGTCTAGGCAAAAAATGGTGATTACTGTGTTAGGTGACAAATGTAATACCATGATCTTCATTATGAAGTCAGGGGTTTACAACAACTACCTCCTGTCAGTACCAAGAATCTCTGCCAAGGAAAACAACATCTGAGACTGACATTCAAATATATACAAGTTAAGAAGATATTTGGAAGACATTTCACAGTATTGTTCTTTTGTTAATATTAAACATTAGCAAGCTATTATCTTTACTATAAATTTTGCTGTAGAATTTTTGTAAAATTCAGGATTCTTCATTGCTTTTGTTTGCTGGTACTGTGGAGTTTTTTGAGAAGGGGCACAGATTACTAAATAAAAAAAAAATATTTCTACTTAGTGCTGCAGTTGAAGTTTTATTAACAGAGTGACAAATGGGAACTTTTTTAGGTTTACATAGTTGGACTTTATTTATAACTTGTATTGAAGATCTGATGTACAATTTTTTAAAAAAAATGTGCAGCATGTTAACCAGAGTGGGTAGTTGGCACTCTAAAAATATTAAATAATTAAATCCAGAAGTGATTACTGCCAATTACAGGGACATTATTTAGGAGAAAAAATAAAATAGAAAGGACGAGTTGTATATGCTCTTAGGGGGTTGTGTTATCTGGGTCATATAGAGGGAAATATAATGAGTACTCACTGTCAACACTGCAAATTATTATGGAAATTATTATAAATGAAGATATTTATTCAGCCTATGCCCGGCCGAGGGAAGAGATTTCCAGAAGGTAGGCCAGATGGTTAAGTATGTTTCATTGCAGATCTATGCTGACCCATCCCCAGTGCTCCTAAATTTGCCATCGTGTTTGTGAGACACTGAAATCAATAGTAATGTCAGCTGAAGTTTGGCGCACTGAAGGATTGTCAGAGAGAACACAAATCTCTTGCACCTAATTCTTAGGGTTCTTTACATGCTGTGGGGCATTTTCTTTGGTTTTGGGGAACTTATTGAACTGAGGACAATTAAAAAATGATCATTTCATAAAGGTTTGGGTTTCCTTTTAAGTAACAATCTTATGCTTCTTTGGAAAGCACTCTATATTTTGCAGATTTTCTGAGTACCCAGGGTCATTTGTTTGATTTACTTTTTCGAAGGGGCAAATTTTATTTTTGTACCCTTCATCTCTGTTGTTAGCAGAATGTCTTGTCTTTTTTAAAACATTTAGAAACTTTAAAGAATAATTTCAGTTAAAAAGTAATAAATACCAGATTTCCCAGACAATAAGGAGCACTGTAACATGCCAGTAGTGTAGAAGTGCAATGGCAAGCTAAACCGATACCCACTATAACTTCTATTACTTTCTCAAAAACTTTTCTTTGTGTCCTGTTATGAGAAAGTTATTGCCGGAATGTCTGATACTGCCCTTAAATATTGTCTTGAAGAGTAAGATATCTGTAACCTACATTTTACAACTGAGCTTTTTTTTTGTGACACCTCTTTCATTTATGTTATTTCATCATAATCCTCTTTTTTTTTTAATTTTGTTTACAAGGTATTGACCTCTATTCTCAAAGGTATTAAGCAGAAAAAGACTGAGACAACAGGAAAGTGAAGTAGTCACTTTACTTATTCAGCCAGTTCCCAATAGAAAGGTTTATTTAGGAGGAGACTGACTAGGATTACTCAATTTCCTGCTTCAGTGAGGATCACACCATCTTAGTGAGTTCCCTTGGCTCTGTGTATAAGAAGCTTAATGAAGAGGGAAATTAATTCTCAGTGGCAACCACCTGTAGCTACTAACTTGCTCTCTCATGCTGTCAGTCCTACCTGCTCCCATCTGACAGTGAGAGCATTTGCCACTCATCTAAATCCCATTTTTGGAGCACTCTAGGACATTCCTTGGCTTTCTATTATATGAACGGTGTCTAGTATAAAAAGGCTACAAAGGTTTATGCAACCTATTGCATCAGGATTAGATCATAACTATTTCATTGCACTCCCACTGGTCAACAAGTCCAGGCACTTTTGGATGTGACTACTGGATTCCCAGTTTCTTCCAGTACCTGGTAGCTCTCAGAACTTAAACAACTAAATACAATACTGCAGTCCAAAGAGAAGTTCTCAATAACAGATGCTTGAACTTAAAATAACATGTTTGCCTGATTTTAGATCTGTGTGGTTGTGTTCCATACTGTCCTAGGGGTGATACAGTTTGTTATTTTGCTCAGTCCTAGACTCAACCACAACCAATAAAAGAGGCACTCCATCAGTAAAGCACAGAACTGTTGATTTTGTAGATAATAGAACTTAATGCATGTTGACACACACTCCCTGAGAAATCTAATCTTACCATTTTTTTATCTTAGTTGCATTCATTTGTTTTCTTTTTATTATTATTATTATTTTATTTATTTATTTCCTGTCTGGGATAGAATAGTTGGTCTGTATTGGGTTTACATGGAAATATTTTTGTAGCTCTGTGTAGAGAAGGGCTAAAGGAATGTCTCCTGTGAGAAATGCTAGAAGTTTCCCCCACGTGTGACAAAGCCAATGCCAGAAGGCTCCAAGACAGACCTGCCACTGGCCAGGACTGAGCCCATCAGTGATGGTGGTAGCACCTCTGGTATAACACATATAAGAAGGGGAAAAAACACCTGCACTAATTCAGCTGCAGAGAGGAGTGAGAACATATGTGAGAGAAAGCCCTGCAGGCATCAGGGTCAATGAATGAGGAGGAGGAGGAGAAGGTGCTCCAGGTGTCAGAAAACAGATTACTCTGCATCCCATGATAAACACCACAGTGAGGCAGTTTGTTCCCCTCAATGAGGCATTGAGGTCCCCAGGGGAGTAAAGATCCACCTGCAGCCCATGGAGGACCCCACACCAGAGCAGGCGGATGTCCAAAGGAGGCAGTGAACCTGTGGGAAGCCAACAGTGGAGCAGGTTTACTGGGAGGATTTGTGACCCTGCAGGGGACTGATGCTGGAGCAGCCTGTTTCTGAAGGACTGCACCCCGTGGAAGGAATACCATACTAGAGCAGGGGAGGAAAGCAAGGAGGAGTGGCAGAAACAACACACAATGAACTGACCACATCTTCATCTGCCTTTGCCTCTGTAGGGGATGAGGTAGAGAAACTGGGTGTGAAGTTCAACCTACGAAGAAGGGAGGGGTGGTGGAGAAGTTGCTTTTAAGATTTGTTTTTTATTTATCATTATCCTACTCCAATTTCATTCTTATTAAATTGAATTAATTTCCCTAAAATGAGTTTATGTTGCTCATGACAGCAATTGGTGAGCAATCTCTCCCTGTTCTTACCTCAACCTACAAGCCTTACATTATATTTTCTGTCCCCTCTTCAGCTCAGAAAGAAGTGATTGAGCAGCTTAGGTGGTCAACTGGAATGTAGCCAGGGGCAGCCCTTCACACTATTCCCTCCCCCCCCACCCCCCC
>VWZD01013033.1:28957-39975 GCA_013396695.1 Sakesphorus luctuosus
CCCCCCCCCCCCCCCCCCTTCCTTCTTACAGGCTAGACATTAAACACTATCTGTAACCACAGAATTAAGTCTCTGGGTGCTTTGAAACAACCCAAAATGTACATATGGCCAGTTAATATGGCATCTGAGAAGGTGTTTTGTGAAACAAGAATTTGCATGTCTTTCTCAGAATAACAGAATGATTAGTATATAGTCCGAAGACAGATGCCTGCAATCATTGCTGGCTATCATATCTCTCAATTATAGACATTTTAGGCTCCTTTTCATGACATTAAGAGATGAAAAATCACTTCTTTTTTTTGCCTTAGGGAATTTATCTTATTCCATACATAAGTTTTCAGACTCTGGGGTGTGTCTTTTGGATGAAAGCCTTTCTTACATCCATGCTCAAAATGCTGCCTGGATTATTACTATATTTTATAAGCAATGTTGATAACAATGACTAATCTTGGGACTTTTCTCCCTTAACAAGCATCCTAACCCACAGATTTATACATTCCCCTCTTGGTATGACTAGTCAGATAGATCACTAATTTGTGGAAAGTAGTCTGTAGACTGGATAACTAGATAGTTATACCATTGTTTTCAGAGATAAATTATGAGTTGGGTATTTTTAGACACAAAGAAAATAAACGTGTATCTTCTGGCAGTGTGTTAATTAACGAACACTGGGATAAAAAGAAGCACTTTTTTGGTCATAATAAAAAAAAGGCTTCCATGCTGACTAAATAGGGGGTTCTTGGCTTTTAAATTTGGAATGAAAGAAACATAAAACAAACATGAAGAAGAGAGTTAAATGAAAAAAAAAAGCCTTTATATTTTCCTAAAAGAGAACACAACTACACCTTGCTTGGAAAAACAGAGGATTTAAGCTGAACCATAGACAAGTTAGTGTATCTATCTGTTCACTGGAGCAAAGTTTGAGAGTTGTTTAAGATTCTCCTGGTTGTCTACCTCAGAGTATCAGGGAAAAGGATTCAGTATTCACTGCTAAATCCACTGAATTAATCTTTAGATGTTCCTTTAGGGACAGAAAGGGAATAAGAAAACAAATACTTCTATTCTATGGTTGAAACATTCACCTGGGGTAAAATTTGCTGCTTCTTGAGGATTTTATTTATGAGGAAATGAGTTGATTAGCACAAACCCTCTCATTTTAGAAGAAAGTTCTAGTCATATTAAAAAACATGTATACTTGTGGAAAAGATGCTCCTTGCAGTATCTGTACTCTGCCTCTGAAAGACAGTCAGTCAAAAGGGTTAGATAACATCTGATGCCATAACAGCTCTAAGAATACTGAAACCATAACTTTTGTAAAGGTACACAAACATAAAGATAGTTTGGATGTATATTTTAATGTTTCAAGGTCAATTCAGTCTTGCCTACTGTTTGGAAGTATTTTAAATATATTCTTTTATCTAAATTTTACATTGTAATCTTTTAAAGAAAGTTGTGAAGAAGGAGAATATTCTGTGGTTGGCAGCTAAAAATTTCGAAAACCTACACTAATACTGTGTTGCATTTTGGGTTAGTTTATCCCAAAGCTTACAAACAAGCACTGTGATAATGTAGTTCTTCCTACTTGTTATGACAAAGTTAAAAGAAACAGGGATCCATCTTACTATTTCCAGAAAATATCAAGACAAGTATTTTATATAATCAATTAAAATAAAATAGAACAAAGACTGAATACTTCTGCCATCAGCAAAAGTGTCACTACATATTTCAGAATCAACACCTACCTGATTATATATAGCATTAAGTAAGAACAGACATGACATCCTGTTGTAGTTTTGAATGATAATGTAAATTCTCTCCCTCCCACTACAGAACAAAGGAATAGCCCGACCATTTTGAATTCCAAGTTGGTGACCTGAGTTAACGCTTGGGGCCAGGGGAGGCAGAAAGGGGGACTTTTTGCGGGACTGGGGACAAGGCTGGCGGTGGAGCTGAGCTGCTCTGGTTCTTTTTTTTTTATTATTTTTTCCTGGTTTTGGCCATCTACGACCTTCGCTCAGCTCTGTGATCCCTGGGGAAAGCGGATCACACCTGTCCAGTTCCTTTCCTCGGGAGATGAGAGCCAGTGTACGGTTTCTCCCGGCCTGCTGCCTGTGGCTTGGCCCCAGAGCCACGCCCAGCAGCCCTGAGCCGGCTGTGTGGGCAGGTGGGTGCAGCGAGACTCTTGTTTTGTGCTCATCAGAGAGAGAAGGAGAGCTTTCTCATCTGCTGGAAGAGAGGTTCTACATCACCTGCTGGTTTTTCTTTGGCTTTCATCTCTCCCCATGTGAGTCATTTCGGCGAGGTCATTGGCTGCTGACTGCTCTGCCCCGGAGGGAGCTGCACTGCCAGCTGAGGCACGGAAGTGCCCCCTACTGTCTACAAATATAGTTGCACCAGTGAAAGAGCAGTGACAATTTCATCTTAAGGTTTTGGTGTGTCTTGTTTTGTTCTGATTTATTTTCTCATTGCAGGTACAGTGTAGTTGTTTTGGTTTTGTACTAGTTTTTGGTTATATATATACGTATAAGAACAGTTACCCTTCTTATATCCATTTTCTAATTAAAGTTCCTTTTCTTAAATTTAATAAGGAGTGGCGTGATTATTGAGGAGGAATCCTTTTCTCTGGTTTTTGGTAAACATTTTGGTTTTTCCCTCAAACTAAGACACATACTTATAAATTCATATAAAGAAAACCAGAAAAAAGCCCAGAAATAGAGACAGAAACTATCACAGCTTGGAAGAGAGTAAAACAGATTTTAATTTTCCTTAATGTTTTCTTTTTATTTCATTTATTCTTTTACAAAGCTTGCAAAAGACTTTTTGGGTGCAATACTGTGAAAACAATTCTTTCATCCATTTCCCCACTAGCTTTTGGAACTGTAAATGGGTGATCAGAATAAAGAGAAAAGGAGAACATCCAAGAGTAACAGTGTTGTCAATGAGATTTTTTTCAGCTGTGGTTAGAATATCCAAATAGTTTGCATAAGCACTCATTATTAGTTTTTTTACTAAACCTAATCTACTGCTTTAAACTGCTAATTCCAAGTATGAAGGAATGTGAATGGACAGGGTTTCATTTTCTGTCTCCTGGTGAGATGTTGTAATTAACTTTTTAACAGGAACATTTTTTTTTTTGCACACAGTTTTTAACAGTGAATGGATGATGCCAAAGAAAGTTCCGTGGAGCAAAATAGAGAATGTGAAGCAATTGAGAAAAACAGACTGTAAAGTATATTCCTCCACACTGTGAAATCCTAATGATGACAGATTGCTGTCATCATTAGAGACTGAGCTCTGTTATTTGCCAAAATGATTACACAGTTCTGACAAATAATCTGGAAATACTTTATCACATAATATTTGTGGCAGTGATATATTTCACAACAAAAATATTTGTGTGTCTATTAGAATATGTAAAGAATCTCAGGCTGCGTAGCTCCACATAAGTTTTCAGCTGTGCCGATCTGCCAATTTTCTTTAGCTCCATGTGAAACTATTAAAACCTTCCTCCAGCAAACTTTACTCTTTCCCACTGATAATCCTTTTACCAAGAATCTTGTACCCTGCTCTTGCTCAGCATCAACTCTCTCTTTTCTGTTTTCTCACCACCTACTTATCTTCTTAATTTCAGACAATCCTCTGCTAACTTTCCTGATGTAGGTGTATGGCTGAATCCTCTGGA
This sequence comes from Sakesphorus luctuosus, assembly GCA_013396695.1. Lineage (NCBI taxonomy): Eukaryota > Metazoa > Chordata > Aves > Passeriformes > Thamnophilidae > Sakesphorus > Sakesphorus luctuosus. The sequence goes on from VWZD01013033.1 coordinate 32,640, forward strand.
GAAGTGAGCTATTTTTAACCCATTGTTTACATATTTGTGCCCTGCTTGCTTGTGAATTTGTGACAGTTAAAAAAGGCAGTCACCTTTATAAAATGAAAAAAAAAAAGAACATGAGTACCACTGCTTGTGTTTCATATGTTTTTCTCCACCTTACTGATCTCTTATTTTTTTTTCTTCTCATTTCCTCCTCCCTTTGCACAATCTGTTTGAAATTTTTAAGTTTTTTTTCCATGTTTTAATTAGTTAGGATTTTATTATTTTCATTTAAGTGTTTTTACCAAGCATTGCTCCTATAACCTCAGTAGTACTGATTCTGATATGATAGAAATATTTTTTCTTTCTCTTCATTGTGAAGAACTACTGTGACTATTTCCCTGAAATGACGGTTTCCTATCCACAGTTTCCTAGATATTATTTCCCACAATTTACAACAGATCATGACAAATAATCTATTGTTCCCAAAGTCTTCAAAACTTTTATATTAATAACAATTTTATTTGATATATAGAATTTCATAACATTCCTCATCTATCCTTTGTTTTCTCAGCAGCAAACTCAAACATTTACTTTTGGAACTTTGCATTGAGTAGTGTAAACTTAATAGGATATTTAATGTTTTTAAATATTTTTCAACTCAAAACACATGAATGAAGAAAAAAAAAAAACAGAAATAATGTTATCCAATAATATCAAAGAAAAGCAACAGTGAATTCCATTTGAAATCTATACTGTATATGTATATAGAGATTCACTGGATTATTTATTAAATTTGAAGCATACTATATAATAAATATATATATATATAAAATATTAATATTGATGAAATTGTTTTTTTTAAATAAAAAAGGACACTCATAGAATAAAACAGTATTAAACTAATCAGTGAGAATGAGTTTTACATTCTTTATAAAAATGGTGAAAACTATCTTGCTGTGAGAGATTTCTATCTTGAATAATAATTTATTTCATGTTGCACTTCAAAAATGCTATTTTCCAAACTGATTAGTTCCTTGACCAGATTGATATGTCAATCAATCCCTTCCAATCAGCCTTGGCCCTACCACAGATTAGAAAAAAAAATAATCTGACATTAGCATTTATGTCAGAAATAATTTACATATCACAAGTCCATCTGATACTTAGTGATGCAATCAGTCAATGACCTAAGATATCATATTTGCCACCATTTATCTACACCCATTCCTCTGCTGACATAGGACCAGTGACCTGCCTTTTAGTCAAACACTGAATACCGTGATAGAAGCACGTTCCAAAAATGTCAGGTAAGTGAGGATGGTTCTTTCTATGCACCAGTCACAGGCAGACTAATAGGTATATGTACAAAATATGCTTTATTAGCTAACAAAAAATTTAAAAATACATAGTTTCCTACAAACTTTTCAAGAGAGGGAAACAGCAGCTATTGAGGGATCATGTTCTCACTCAGTCATGCATTTTGCCCAAGATAGTTTACAATTTTGAAAAGAAAAAAAAAATATTTGTTGCTGAAACTGAAAGTGAATCCTTCATATATATTTTTGGAAATGTTGCTTATTTGTTCTCAATATAATTAATACTGTTGCTTTAGACACATGAACTACTAAACTGATAGTTTTATCTTTACCTAAGTGGTCAATTATCACATGTCATATTTGTGTTGTCTAAGCAAGTTAACAGTTAGTTTATAATCCATAAAGTATATCTAATTATAATTACATTTCTTTCTTTTACTCAATCCCCAACACAGTAACATCTATTAATCCACGATCTTTAACTCTTCCTTCAAAAGACAATTTCTTCAATTTATTAACATCTGAAGGGATGTGGCTTCTATTTCTGGTTCTAGTCATTGCAGTGTATACCTATCTATGTCTTGCTTTAGTTTACACAGGGTTTTTTACATTATCTATTATTATTATAATATTTTAGAGCTTGCCTTTACCTTGAGTCCTTTGTAGTACCTATTACAATAAGAACTGGTCTCTCTGTGCTTGTGTGTAATAATACTGAAAGGAAGTACAGAAATGGATCCCCCTGGGTCCTTGACTCACTTCCCAAGCTCTAATAGCTGCCAATCTTACTATGTTGTACAAAATAATGGAGTATCATGGAGCTAGAAGGATTAGAAAACTAGTGTAAAAATAAAAAAAGTTAGGTTTAAAAATTATTGTAAAACAACATAAGAGTGTACACTGATTGCAAGGTTCAAATTTTAATAATGTTTTAAAATCAGATATTAAAGGAACATCTCATATATATGTAGAAAGAAAATTCAATTATTTATGATGAAAATTCAGATGAAAATAATTTGGTAAGCTTATTTCACAGGAAAGATACTGGATCAGAATAGTTCACTTTTACTATGGAAGCAAATACTCAGAAGTCAAGACAATATAAAAATTATCCACAAGATTATAATTAGGACTTGTATTATTACCAGTTAGGGAGCTGTAAATATTGATGTCAAAGGAAATATTTAACTATGAACATGTACTGATCATTGACAAAATGGTAATCTGGAATTTGACATTTGCAAGTTCCATATTGTTTATATGCTACATTTTCAGGAAAATAGAAAAAAAAATTACCTGTTACTTATTCTGAGGACAGAAAAGACACATAACTGAACAAACCCCAGACTTTTATAATGCTTTACAAGTCTTGTACTTGAAAGGGTGGTCCTGAACATTTGAAATTCTAGCCCTCAGGTAAATAAGAACTATGACAGCTATTCTCACACATGAGGAAATTACAGAGATGTTATAAACTCACTGTACAACCATGATTATGGTAGATGAGCTGCAGGCAATCCAGGAGACTTCTTGAGCCAATTAATAGACAGCCCAACCAGAGGAGACGTGATACCGGATCTGTTGCCACCAACATAAGAGGGCTAACTGGGGGCAACAAGATTAGAGGTGGTCTGGGGCTGCGGTGATCATGCACTGGTGGAGTTTACAGTCCTGAGAAATCTGGGTCAGGTAAGGAGTAAAGTTAGGCCCCTGAAATTTAGGTAAACAGACTTCCAGCTCTTCAGGGATATAGTGGGATACCCTGGAAGACTGCTCTCAGGGACAAAGGAGTGGAACAGAACTGGCATACCTTCCATAGAGCATAGGAGTTAGCAATCCCCAAGAGCGAGAAATCAGACAAGGAAGGCAAGACACCAGCATGGTCTGAATAGGGACCTGCTGGTCAAACTAAAGGGAAAGAAGCAAATGCATACACAGTTGATGCTAGGATAGGTGATCAGGGAAGAATGTAGAGAAATAGTTACATAAGGATAGAGCGAGGAAGGCAAAGGTGAAGCTGGTTCTGAACTTGGCAAGAGACACAAATGATACAGAGGGATCTGGACAAGCTCTAGAAGTGGGCCCATAGGAATCTCATGAGGTTTACCAAGAGCAGGTGTAAGGTATTGCACCTGGGTCCTGTCAACCCCAGTGTCAATACAGCCTGGGGGATGAACATATTAAGACCAGCCTTGTCAAGAAGGACCCAAGAATGCTGGTGGATGGGAGACTGGACACGAGCCATCAATGTGAGATTGCAGCCCAAAAAGCCAAAGTTGTCCTGGGCTGCATCAAAAAAGGGGCAGCCAGCACCTCCACAGGCAGGTGATTCTGCCTCTCTACTCTGCTTTTGTGAGATCCTCCCTAAAATGCTGCATCTATCTTTGGGGTCCCCAGCACAGGAAGAACATCAACCCTGAGTCCAGAGGAGGGCCACCAAGATTATCAGAGGGATGGAGCATGTCTGCTATGATGAAAGGGTGAGAGAATTGAGATTGTTCAGCCTGGAAAACAGAATGATTAGGGGTGATCTAGTTGCACCCCTCCAGTGCCTGAAGAACAATGAAGAATGAATGTTCGCAAGAGCATGTAGTGACAGGATGTGGGAGAACAGATTCAAACTGCAAGAGAGTAGGCTTAGATGAGATATTAGGAAAAAATCTTTACTGTGAGGGTGGTGAGGTGCTGGAACAGGCTGCCCAGAGAAGTTGTAGATGCCCCATCCCTGGAAGTGTTTAATGTCTGGATGGGTGGAGTTCTGAGAAGCCTAATCTGGTGAAAGGTATCCCTATACACAGCAGAGGGATTGGAACTAAATGATCTGTAAGGTCCAACCCAAACCATTCTACGATTATGCCTATCATAGAAGATCTTGGCAAAGTTCCATTGCATAATTTTGATGCAAAGATAAGGGAAACCTCTTAATGCTAGCAAACAGTGACACACAGACTATGATGTACTATAATTCTAAAAAGTGAGAAAGTCTCTAATACACATGAAATCTGTTAGTATATTCAAGCTTTTTATTTAAAGCTGCTAATGCATGAAATAAATTCTCAAAGAATGTTATTGTTTTGATCATTATTTTTGAGTAAGACCTACTTAGTTTAATTTGTATGAAGAGATTATGTAGAAAAAGAATTTTAACAAATGAAATGTGAATAGTATTATCAGTGAACAAAGCCATTAAGTTACATAGAATTGAATAACTGTTATCCGTGTGATCATTGTCATCACATAAGCAATAATCACCTGGAAGTAACGTGGTCTGAGATGTGCTTCCTAGCAGTAATTCTTTTAGTATATGCTTTGTTATGAACTGCTTAAAAAAAATCTTGAAAGATTCAAGCAGGAAGAAATTCTACAGTGGATAAGAAAAATAATGAATAAGTAAAAAATACATAACAACTATATTAACTACTAATTAAACATTGATTCTTCATGGAATTGTTTTCTCTTCTAGATGCAATACCTTTCACTGTGATTCCATTTAAGAACCTTCCAAGAAATTATCTATTTCTTAATTGTAGTAAATTGAGTAATTGCTCATCTATAATGATTCATTGTGAGATGAATGATGATACAATGTTTTCCAACATTTTACACTTTTAAATATTTTCCAAACTTTATTAGTTTTCAGACATATATGACATCTAAAAACAAGCAAGAAACCCAAGAGTTAAATAAGATTTCTGGAAAAAGAATTAAATCTGTAAGAAAATCTGCTTTTTTAAAATTTTATTTTATTTTTTTTCTTCCCCCTAATTTAGAGGTTCATGAGGTCTTTACTTCCAGTAAGGGGATGCTATCACAAGAAAAATATAACTCGGTACATCTTTAAAGAAAATCAACAGCACAGTCAACAACAACCAAAGCAGAAGCTTCTGAGGAAACAAGACAAGAAAGCATAGGATATAATATAGGCATTGAGCACTCTCCGTGTTGGCTGCTCTGTATCAGATTTCAAAATGACCAAAGGCTTATGCAGTAGTAACTGCAGTTCTCAGCTGTGTTCTGCAGAGATTTGGCAAGTTGCCTCATTCTGGCTTCTGCTTTTTTTTCTCCTCAAAAAAGAGAAAACTGCACAAATAACTGAAGAATAAGAAGACATCCCAAAGATCCTAAATCTCTGAACTAGGGAAATCCATGATTTCAGGAGAGTAGTTTGCAGCTTTAAGCCAAACAATGTTAGATTTTATAATATATTTATCATCTCTATAAGTTTCTGTAATATAATGACTCCCACCAGGTTTTGGCATGGGAAGTAATTATATTCAGCAGAAAGGACAGTTTAATTTATCTGTCATTCAAGTACTAATGAAAATGTTTCTATGTCATGCATAGTTGTACATAATGTAATCTAACTAAAATCCCCAGTTATGCCAGTGGCTTGAGCACATTCCTAACCTGCAAAAAATGCCACTTGGTCTTTTGCCAAAATAAATCATTCAGAAGATACCACAAATGGCAAGACAATGGAAAAAAATACACAACATAATCTCTGAGGAGCAATCAGGCTTATTTAGATGAGAAAAGACTGAGAGGAACACAATAATAGCTCTGCAATACATCCATTGTCTTCATAAAACCAACAGTGAAAACCTAGTCCATGCTGTCTGCTGCATTTGCTATCTTGAAGTAGTTTCAACTGAGAGACATGACTTCTCTCTTTTCAGAAATTAGTTTATGTATAAGTCTGTATTTGCTGCATATATATATATATATATATGACTTACACATTTCAAGATAATATTAATGGCATCAGTAATTTTGTATTTGTGATGAAATAGTAAAAAGAAATAAAGGTTTGTAGCAGAGAACTCATGTTCATTTCAGGGTTTCCATCATTTTTCTTTTAAATGTCTGTCTCTCGCTGTCTCTCGGTTTAGGTTAGATAAGTGCAATTTTATTCCTGACAGATTGAGTAATATTCTTTGAAGTAAAATATTAATTTAAATTTAATATTAGATTTTTTTTTCTTATTTTGACTCTCTGGTTCCTTCCTATTTTATTGGGTGATTACAGGTTTAGGTAAAATCTTTATATCTTAAAATTGTAACTGAAATTTATGACTTTGAGATCTAAGTTTCTCTGGATTCTATGGTTTCCCAGCTGAGATCTGGCAAACCAGGTTGAGATGTTCATATAATGAAGGGTTTTATCACTGTTCTATTTTCTCACTACATTTGCTGTTGGCAATTCTAGGTAAAAATAAATTTGCAATACCAGTGCAATTACATCTAAGTCCAGTTCTGCCTGATACGCAAGATTTCATTCTTGGGCCTCAGGTATCAACCTGTGTCTATATCCTTCTACAACAATTTTCATTTGATAACCTTTAACAGTTTAGTATACACAGTTTTCTTGTCGTTACTATAAACCAAAGTAAATAAAACAATTTTAGGCAATAGTTACTTGTCTACTAGACAAATGCTATGACAGATATCTAAATCAGATAAGATCAATAAAATATCAATGGCTTTTTGCTAGTATTGACAGAAATTATATTTCCTATGCTGCGTGATGCCAGAACACATAATTAAATTGAACAAAGTTTTCATGCTGCATTCCTTGTTATTCAGAGTGTGGGGTGATGGCCCCTGATAAGGCCTGATGGGTTGAGGGAAAACGCCTCAGTCCCCCTGGAGGGGTGCTCCTGGCAGAGGACAAAGGCTTTCAAACTGATAAGATTAACATAGGGTGGAGTGCTGTTTAAGGAATGACATGGCCTTCCTTTGTGATACCTTCTATAACCACTCTAGGAGCCACCTCCCCTCAAGCATCTGCATCACCCCACCACATGAAAGAAAAAAAAAAGGTATAAAAAGTGTGTGGAGTTTAAACTTCAGCAGAGAGGGGAAAATGCCACGACTCTGTGAGGGTAACTGCTGCAGCTTGTCCTGTCTCCTGGAACAATGTAGGGGTGAGAAGACCACGTGCTTTCTATTTTTCTATACTTTACTTTCTTAATTTTACTTTCTTACAAAGCTTATTCCTTTATACATTTTATCTTACATCTTATGCTAACAGCTACTTTGATTCTT
>VWZD01013033.1:40039-50093 GCA_013396695.1 Sakesphorus luctuosus
TGGTTTCTTTTGGGGTCTTTTATTATCAATTAAATACAGTCTTGCAGCTGAACGTTATCACTGGCAAAGCGGAACCCACAATAACTGTCACATATTTGTATTAATAAATGTTATTTCAGGAGCTGTCGTGGGGAAAGTTCTTTTCTAGCTTAAGTGTGGCTTCATATTAGAGGTCAGAAACTCTTCCAACCTGTGGGCTGTCCAGCAGTTTGTCAGACAGTGTTAGGGACATAAGGATCTGATTGTCTAGAAGCGCTTATTGCTAATAATTTCTCCCTGGCTTAAGTGAGGTCCTCATAGGGGAGTCATAAATCTTTCCAGCCTGTGTTCTGTCCAGAGTCCAGCAGGTTTTCAAATTATTCAAATATATTTATTATCTGCACAGATTGGATGAACACAAAGAAAAATATTTGAAAAAAAAATGGATTACAGTCAAGGAGATTGAAAAATAAAACCAAATGATCAGAAAATGATCTTCTTTTTTTTGTGACAAACACTAAAGTAGTTAAATTAGAAATGAATGATTAGATTCTGCATCAAATTGATGATATATTGTTTTTAGGAAGCAGGAATGACCAGATTTTGAATTCTTTAAAATCACCATGTTTGTTCTTCAGTGTTACATATGACTTTCAAAAGACTTGATACCTATCTTCTTTTTAAATTTCTTTTATATTTTTATTATTATTAATGAAAATCAAAGTGTTACAATATAAAATTTTGTCATTTTCAAAATGTATGTTTAATATTTCTCTATCTTAGAACTTCAGTTATATCTGTAGGGAATGTATACAAGCATAACACTGAAGGAGTATAATATGAAAGGGTCTCTTCTCACCATGGTAGTTATTTTTAGGCAAAAGTACAATTTGTGCATTTGTGCTGGGGAGGAAATGTAATTTGCATGCATTTTGGCAATCAATTTTTCATCTGAAACTCAGTCAGTAGCTACTTTAGGTTACTGATTTTTTATGATGTCATATAACAAAATTAGTATGATGCTTCTCCTTTCACATCAATTATGTTGGAAAACAATGAGACTTGTTTATTTTACTGACTTTATTTGTCTCTTTTTCTGTGTTTTCTGTTTCTTGTAGCCCCGCAGGCTACAAGCTGGGTGCTAGAGAACACTGTGAGATAGGGCCTCCACACTAATGACTCAGGTGTGATAACTCCCCACTGGGGCGGAGAGGGGGCGCGGTGGGGAGGCACTAGTACCTTCACACCCAGCCTGAAGGAGCATGTCTGCTAATAGGCCACCAAGGATTCCAAAAATATACCATGACTCACAGGGTTAGATCACCCATCATGAAACTCTCCACCCTGGTGGGGAGGTACTCAACATTCCCACCTGAATCCAAGCATGTATAATCTTGGGGTTTTGGGACTGAGAGTACCACTTGCCAGATCCAGAGGACAACCAGAACCTCAGAAGGACTGCAACCACCACTCTCAATCAGACTGTGACCATCATACTCACCGACAGGTTTTCTTTTTCCTTTTACTTTGGACTCAGGGGGACCATGTAGCACTCAGCACAAGGGCTAACAAACACCATTCTGTTTGTGCCCCAGAGTGCTGGATTATACCTCTGGGTTTTGTGGGTTAAAACCAATTTTTCTCTGTATCATTGTATTTATTGTAATTTTTTTATTAAATTGTAACTCTGACTTGTAATTTCTTTTTGAGTTGCATTCATTTCTCCTGTCAGTTTACCTTTAAAACTAGCACAGATACACAGGCACATTTTACTACATTTTATCCTCCTTAAATGTATAGCTACATCACAAGCTGTTGTATAGTACCACAATGTTAAAATCACAATAATTTAACTGGAATAAGTTATTGAAGAGAATTATTTTGTTAAAGTTTATAAAGAAAGAAGTAAGCTAGTGACAAAATGTTATGTGTTTGTGGATTATTTAATTGCTATACTTAGGTTTAAGACCTGAATTTTCAACTGTGATCTTTTTTATACATAGAATGGTACCACTGCTAACTAAAACTGTCAGACTAATGGCACTATAACTATACATTATGTGGCAAGTGTCCAATCCTTGACTCTGCTGTTCTAAGGAACCTCACCTCTCTTAGAGATTGCTCAGTGAAGAAAGATAATTTTATTTTCATAACTATTCCTGTTTAGATTATTATTTTATTTTTTTCCAGCCTGCTGAACATTGTCCTAAGCTGTATCCTTTTTAAATTTGTCATCTTAGACATTAGGAGGGCAGTGGATCAAAACTGCCAATTAAGGACATGTGATCTTCCCATAAAATGATAAAAAACACCATAAATGTTATGTTAGAACTGTATGTGAATTGATGGCATCAATAATAAAAAATTTATAGCTTAAACTTTTGTCCAAACTGTTTAATATGCTGATTATTGAAATACACATTACAGAATGATGCTAAGAATGTAATAATAAACATTAGTGCCAAATTTAGGATTGTAAAACTAGATTAACAGAGAAAATACAGAAATTTGAAATAATAAAATTCTTATAGTGTTTTTCTGAAAGGTTTCAGGTTTCTTATGCAGAAGTAGGCAGGCATAAACAACTTTAAAATTTCACTGAGTGATTGAGAGAGTGGTATGAGGAAAAGATTTTCAAATTTACGATGTTTTGAAGATTTGAAAAGCATCTGTATTGGTGTATGAGACACTGAAAAACTATACCAGAAACCAGAAATAGAAAAAAGGGAGCTAAAATAGAAGAGTTTGTGGGTTAAAACCAATTTCTCTTTGTGTCATTTCATTTATTGTAATATTTTTATTCATTTGTTACTCTGACTTGTAATCTCTTTCGTGTTGGGTTCCTTTCTCCTGCCAGTTTACCTTAAAACCTGCACAAAAGAACACTGTGAAGTTTAATCCACTCTATTTCTAAAAACAAAACAACAATATTACAGGTTGTTTGGTCAGGGAAAGAATACTGAGGCAAAGTTTCCTGTGGACATGGAGAGCAGAAGAAATTAAATTTAATAATGTGATAATGACTAATAACCAAAAAGCTTAGACATATAGGGCTGCAAACACTGTTTTTTATGCTTCATGTGTGAAAAATCTATGATGGATATAAATGGTTATGCTTCAGTGCATACACCAGTCAGTACTTAGAGGAAGACATTTCTACGAACAGATTGTTTTATAATTATGGGGTTTTTAAAGGAACTGTAATAATGGCAGATATCAGAAATAAAAAGGAAGATTAGACAAAACTGATTGACATATTGTGGTACCTTATTTAATTTATTGATAGGGAATATTGATAAATTGAAAGTACTTTTTGAAAAATTAATTGTAAACATTTTAGTCTTTTAAAAAAATTTTTTTTCTTCTAGTTCACCCTATAGTGATGCTTTACCACAGTAGTAGCAACTTTGCTGAAAATGTTTATTCAATGATAAAAAAGGGACTGTTCAAGTTAAATATTTTCTAGAAGGTCTCTGAGATATGGTTCAACTTCACATAGAAAATTCCACTCAATTCACTTTTTCAGGTCACTGACGTTATAAATGAATAGAAGAAGAAAACCCTAGAACAGACACAGCATCTAAGCAATGGATTTATTTTCTTTAGGAAACTGATCTGCAGCACTGAAAAAGCAGCTATTGAGGAGAAAGGCATAGTTGTATAAGGGGGGACATGTCTTTAACAGTGTCTTCACTGGGTTCCCCACAATCCCTTCCTGTAGGAAGATGCTGAAATGAATTCCAAAACCAGCACTGGACAAACACCTTAAAAACTCAGAGACTCGGTTGAAGTTTTAAAAAGCAGTTTCTGGCTCTGTTACCCTGCCTGCGTTTCAGTTGTGATGGGTCGTTGTCCACACCCTGCCAGGTCTCTTTGTGTTGCCCAGAGGCCTTTTGTTCTGTTGATGGGCCAGCTATTGGGCAGTGCTCTCCCCACCCACGTGCTCTCCCCACCCACGTGCTCTGGTAAGGGCTACTTGGCCCTTCTCCCCTTTCTATTCTGTTATCCCTCGTGGCTGGGAGGGGGCAGTGCCAGGGCCCCAGCCAGCCCTGCCCCTGTCCCGAGTCCATTGGTTAATAGACCCTTAACCCTGCCTCTTCCTCAGTTTTCACCCAATCCAGCCAGACCAGGGGACCGCCCCCAGAGGTCTGTTCATACCTGTGGATGTTTTGAATTCTCTCTGCCTTGCAACTGCCTGGAACTCTTGTTTCTCCCTCCCTTCTCTGCCCCCATGGAACAAAGGGGATAGCAGAGAAACCCTTTTTCCTTTCCCTCCACGCCGCACAGAAGAGACCTTCTTTTTTATTTAAAACTTAATCCTTCCCACTCTCATTTGGTACCAAAATATCCAGGACCTCAGAGTAGTTCAATCCATGAGAATTGAACTCCCCATGGGTATTAAAATGTTCTGATATTTATAGTCAATATACAGCAAGTTTTATTTAATCCACAATCACTCATGTCTAGGCTTCACAAACAAAGATTTGGGAAGAGCTCTACCCACCTGGGTGCATCCTTCGAGCATGCACAGTGGATTTTTTAGGTGAGGCATAATGGGCGCAAAACTGGCCCTACCCTTCAACTCCTAAGGTTCATCTGCCATGGCTGAGTGAGCTGGGATGGTGACAGTGGAGTCCTCAGGACTAGAACCTACAGCCCCCGGTATTCCCAGGAGGTCTCCCATCCAAGTAATAACTGGGGCTGACCCTGCTTAGCTTCCGAGATCTGACAGGATTGGGAATCAAGGTGGCATTTAGCTGCCTTTAATCTACATAATCTTTAGCAAAACAAACAAACAGTAAAACCCCCAATAATTGCAAGCCTCAACCCAATATTTTGATCAAACAACATATGTCCCGCATACATCACAGGTTTGTTATAGTGTCAGATGAGTGTTCAGCAATAAAAGAATAAAATGAAATCATAGATATATATGATGGAAGTTTTGTACTATTACTAAATATTAGTTTGAGTTTTGGTTTGAGTTTCTGTTGACAGATTTATAGTTTTTTTCCCCTATCAAGAAATTTCCAAATTGTAAGTTTTATTTAAATGAAAACTATAGTGAACTTTCTTGGATAATGAGATTCTGTGTTAATCTCCCATGCTACAAATCAATTATTTAAAGCCTTTCCCAGCTAATGAATCATATAGTACTTTCTGAATAATGCCAACAAGCTAGTTGTAATGCAGTGAAGCAATCATGTCTTAACCACTCTGTTTTAAGAATACTGGTTTTGTGGCTAACGAAGAAATTACACAAAATATTTTAAAATAAGGTATTATTACATGAGAAATGCACAGAAATCAAACTGCAGCAGAGAATATATAGTCATGCTCACTATTAACAGACAAAGAGACACTATATTGATTGAAAATTCTGATCTCCTACTCAATAGTCAAATATCAATCCATAGCATTTTTCAGGAAAGCCCAGTGGGGGCGTGATCAAGCAGCTGTGTGAGGCTTGGTTACTGGCTGGGGTTAAACCACGGCAAAAGCAAAAGCCATGCATACAAACAAAAACAACTGAGGAATTCATTCACCGCTTCTCATGAGCAGGCAAGTGGTCAGCCATCCCCAGAAGAGCAGGGCTGCCTCACACATAAGGGTTACTTGGGAAGACAAATGCCATGACTCCAAATGTCTCCTCTTGTTCCTTCTTCCCTCCACTTTATATATTGAGCATGATGTCAGTATGGTCTGGAAAATCCCTTTAGTCAGTTTGGGTCACATGTCCTGGCTGTGTGTCCTCTGAACCTCCCATGCACCCCCAACTTCCTCACCCGTGTGGCAGTGCAAAAAAGGCCTTTACTCTGTGTAAGCCCTGCTCAGCAATAATAAATCCATCTCTATATTATCAACCCTGTGTTCAGCAGAAATCCAATATGCCAGACACTGTGAAGAAAATAGACTCTACTCCAGCCAAAACCAGACTGTGGGGTAACACAGATGTGTTTGATAAAAGTAAAAGGATAATTCATGTTTTTCTGAAAGCTGGTTTTGATATAAAACAACTTAAAGGATTTGGACTTCAGGAGATCTAACTATGGCCTCTTCGGGGACATTCTTGGAAGAATAACCATGGAAATGTGCCCTAGAAGGAAGAGGGGTAAAAGGCAGTTGTTCAGTGTTTAAGGATCACTTCTTCCAGGCTCAAAAAGGGTGCCTCCCGTGATGATCCAATGTGATTGAGCAGAGATTGGACTAGGTGATATCCAGTGATCCTCTCCAGTCTTACCAATTCTGTAATTCTGTGATTCTGTGACTTGTCCAGGAGATCAGTTTCTATAGATAAAATGGCAAGATGGTTATCAACATATTGTAGTTCACGTGATCAATAAAAGAACAGCTATGTCTCCACCAACTATCAAAAAGGAGACACAGTCTTTACCATGAACTGGATAGGGGAATGTTTATTAAAGTTCTCAAAATCAAAATGAGCAACCAACAGTTTTAAGCTCCTGTCTTGATTTCAATCATGTAGTATTGAGTGATTATGTATATTTTTTGTGGGGGGGGGAATAAGTACTGAAAACAAAGAAACAATAAATTAAAAATATAAATTAAACATATATTAAATCAGTTCTTGAAAGTCACATGGAAAAGAATCTTCATGTACCCCTTCAAATCACTGAAATATTATATTGCACACAATATTCTAAGGAAATAATTAGTCATTGGAGAGGAAAAAAAACCAGCAAAACCAACAAACACAAAGCCAAACCATGAAAAAGCAGAGTAATAGGCACACAAGCTACAATTAAAGACTAGAGCTTTATGTAGCATTGGACACTTGGAGTTACCAGTTGGTGAATTTTGTCCTTCACCTGATTTGGGGTAAGGAAAGAAAATCAAGATATTAGACATACATAGATCACAGTATTGTCATCAACAAAGACGGTGTTTGTGATGAACACTAAAATGAGGAAAAATACAAGGAATATGAAACTGTGAACATAAAGTATTTATTACAGGACTTTTTTATTTTCATAAAAAATATTTTTCTATTTTCACACAGACTGGAGGGCATTATTATTTTTTAATATGAAATACTTCTGTATTTTAAACAGATATGCATATGCACAGAAATAGAATATATTTTCATGATAAATATAATTAAAGAGCCTTGTATTTAATTTAAAAATATTTAAGAGACTTTGGTTCAACTTTGTCTCTATTCAGAGAAGGACTCAGAAAGGAAGTATAATAACTGACAAGTCTGTCTAAAATATGTCTTAGGCAGCTAGCTGATAAATAGTTGATGAATTTCCTTAGCAAGGCTCTACTCCCAGATCCTTGAGCTCAGTTCTAGATGTGCACTAATTACTTATTTCCTGGAACCGCTCTCAATAGGGCAAGTATTGCCTTTATGCCTTTGTGCATAATGCACAGTTTGCAATTGTGCTGTGCATATGCATGCATGTGACTAATAGGTACTTGAACCATGTTGCTTTATTTCCTTAGTAAAAGAAGCTTCATAAAACCAGAAGTGATTACATCAACTTTTGCAAAATGGCAAAGATCTGGGTAGACTTTATCACCACAGCACAAAGGAATTAATCTCCCATGCCACTTCTGAAGAAAATGTACATAGGACATTAAGGCTGTATGGACACACAGCCAGCAACTGTATACTTGTGGGATGAAAAAAATGGTAAGCAAGGTGGACAAGCATCAGTCTGGTGTGAACACTCTGGAAGTGAACGGCTTGGCTGTGATATGTGCACCAGAGGATTATTTTTGTCTTTCAACGATTTTTTCTCAAGGTTAAAAAAGAGCAACAGTGAAGAAAAATACAGGAAAGATAGACTATAGGAGGTCTGCACAGTAGCTGTGTCACTCACTCTTGAGAAAAACAGTCCAGCAGCTTCTAGATACCCTCAAAAACTGCAACACCAAAAAAATCAAAAAGTAAATTAATGTGCACAATATTAAGCATTTCAATTCATAAAAATATGGAAATATTAAAACCATTTTTTTCAGTGTTGTTTTTCTCACTTAATGTTACTAGTAATTTGCAATTTTTTATCTAAATTATAAAAGCTTTTAAAAAATAACTATATCTGATTACTTCTTTTGAAAAATATATCTTTTTCTTGCACTCACAGAAAAATCTCATCAAGCAATTATCTAAGTATTATTGAAGTAATAATAACAACTATTTTTTGGACGTTATTCACAAAGGAACTTAAAAGGTACTGAGATACTAAATATGCTAAAATTTATATTAAGGTACAAATAATTCTTTTCATCCCTTTTAAAATCCCTTATTGTACATTTAACCTTACAAACAAATCTACTATTATAGAACCATCATTAAAGGGCGAGGATGATGGCTAGTATAGCAGTTAGGGTAGCTCAGCAAGGCAGCAAATAATTAAAACTTCAGTAGTGTGCAAAATGTAATGAGCTTGGTTGATTCTGTGACCATACAGGAAACAAGGTGCTTTCTGTTCTGCAGTGAATGTGTGATACGTAAAACAGTACCACAGATGTAACTTTTTAAAGGAGTCTAACTTTTTTTGCCATTACAAATTTTTTTATAGCTCCAAAGATCCTACTATTTTTAAATACATGTCATTACTAGGAAAAGAAATATTTTAAAGAAGATCTAGATGGTGATGATGTGGGCAGCTTGGCATTTTGAAGTTTCTACCAACCAGCCAGTAATTTTCAAATAACTTGCTAAAAGAATTTAAACTACTAGACTGAAAGCCTAATAAGGAATCTGCTAAAGAAGGTACTGAAATATGAGTTTAAATGGGGTGAATATAGGGAGATAAAATCTTTAAGAGCTTCTTTCTCCTAGGATTTAATATTGACTTCTCATATGGTATAAACAAATATGAGAGGTCAGCACTTATAAGGAACAGCTTTTACAGGGTGACTTCATGGGAACTGTCAAGATCTGTGTTTTGATGGACAGCTCTTAAACACCACATGAAACTATACTAAACTTCCTGGATGGTTGCTTTACTTCCTTTGTTTATTTATTTTCCTGACTGGTGGAAGGGACAGATTGTGAAACAAGTAAACAAATTATAACAAAGCCTTATTTTGACTACTTTGTGCGAATGGTAAATGATTTCTATACAATTCAAATGTTTTTCCTGGTATTTTTGCTCAACACTCGCTTATTATGAGACTTCAGATGAAGGAGCAAAACAAGCTGAAACTTTTTCCCTTCTTTGTATGGAATCGTGTGTGTGTGTGAGGCATGAAGGAGTGGAGGGCTTAAATGGGATAATTGTTTGTGCACTCTTGTGATGCTTTTTAGTAATTAAGTACTGCACACATAATTAACAGATATGCTTACAAAAATTCTCATTACCTCTAAAAGGTATTGTTATCCTCTTTTTTATAAGTATAGAAGTGAGGCCAATTAGCTTATTTTTGCTCTAAATACACTTGAAATGCAAGTAGTGTCATTGAGGATTATCCTGAAATATAAATATTGCCTATCAGCTTTTAAGAAAACTGAGTTTTGGTGAAAGTTGCCTAACAATCAGTTATTACAAATTTAACTTTGCTACTGAGATCTGAGTTCTGACTTTCTTTCTTCCTAACAGCAGAGTAGATATCTGCAAGAGAAGCCCAGTATTGTTTAATCACATATATGGTATGATTTAGGAAACCTCTGTTAACTTCAAAACTGATCAACTTCTGAAGAACATTTTGATTTTTTCTATAAAAAGGTAGAATTTACTCAAGTTCAAATTAAAAGAAGCAGTAGCAATGAGATGAAACTTAGCCTGTCATACATGTAAAAGCAAAGACAGGCAGCATTCACAAAGGTAAAATACATTACAGAATGTGCAGAGGTGACAGTGACAGGGACACATTGGAGTAACACAAGTCTGTTAGGGTTTGCTGACAAAAAATGAGGCAATAAATGAAACCTCAGAAAAAATATTTGCCATTAATAAAAGCTAATGTCAATAACACAGAGACAGTAGTTGGGGTGTGTGTGTTAATGTTGCTAGTTCTATCCCTCTGTCACTTACCCTGAAACCAAGAAAGCTCTTGAATTATAAAATGTACAGATTGAGATTTCTTTTAAGGACAGCAAGTA
>VWZD01013034.1:9633-66997 GCA_013396695.1 Sakesphorus luctuosus
GTTTAGATAAGATATTAGGAAAAAAATTCTTTACTGTGAGAGTAGTGAGGCCCTGGAACAGGTTTTCTAGAATAGTTATGGATGCTCCATCCCCGAAGTGTTCAAGGCCAGGCTGGATGGGGCCCTCCCTGAGCAATCTGGTATACTGGGTGGCAACCCTGTCCATGGTCTTTTAGTTCCATCCCAACCAAAACCATTCTATGATTCTTTAATTCCTTAATGATTTATAATATATATCTTAGCATTGGGTTTCTGTAGTAAGGCTTTGGTACAAGGGAAGCTGCAGAGGTGGCTGCTGTGAGAAGATGTCACAAGCTTCCCCCGTGTCTGACAGAGCCAATGCGAACCCGAGCCAAGACAGACCAGCCACTGGCCAAGTGTAAGCAGTAACAGTTCTAACATCTCTGCAATAAGACAGCTAGAGAAGGAAAAGATGTTATTTGAGAGAAGCAAATAGCAGCCAGAAAAGAAAGGAGTCAAAAATATATGAGAGAAGAAGCTCTGTAGACACACAGGTCAGTGAAGCAGGAGGGGGAGAATGTGCTGCAGGTGTCACAGAGATTTCCCTGCAGCCATAGTGAAGACCATGGGGAGGCAGGTTGCCCCTCTATAGCTCATGATGGTCCACTATGGAGCAGAGATCCACCTGCAGCCCATGGAGGATTACACATTGGAGCATGGGTATGCCCAAAGGAGGCTGTGACCCTATTGGAAGCCCATGCTGGAGCAGGGTCCTGGCAAGGCCTGTGGAGAGAGTAGCCCACACTGGAGTAGATTTGCTGGCAGGACATGTGACCCCATGGAAGCCCACACCAGAACATTCTGTTCCTGAAGGACTGCACCCTGCAGAGGGGACTTACACTGCAGCATTTTGTGAAGAACTATAGCCTGTGGGAAGGACTCACACTGGAGAAATTCATGGAAGACTGTGTCCCCTGGAAGGAACCCCATGCTGCAGCAGGAGGAGAGCATGAGGAGTCCTCCTTCTGAGGAGGAAGCAGTGGCAGAAAGAGTATATGATGAACTGACAGTAACTCCCATTCCTGGTTCACCTGCACCATTGCAGGGAGGAGGTACAGAATCAGGAGTAAAGTTAAACCTGGAAAGAAGGGAAGGGTGGGGGGAAAGGCTTTTATGATTTGATTTTACTTTTCTTTATCCTATTCTCATGAGATGGATAATAAAATTAATTAATTTCCCCAAGTTGAGTCTATTTTTCCTGTGATAGTAATTGGCAAGTGATGTCTCCCTGTCTTTATCTCAAGTCTTTTCCACCGTCCAGCAGGAGAAGGAGGTGATGGAGGGGCTTTGGTGTGCATATGACATCCAGCCAAGGTCAACCCACTGGAAGCTTACAGTGAATTACTATGACTTTCAGTGTGTTAGGAATGCACAGTAAAACAACTTGCCTCAAATCAGAACTAATCCTTAATAATAAAACAGGCAATTTTTTTCTTCAAAGGGGAGATACTTTAGGAACATTAGACTTTTTTCCAGCATCTCTTTTCTGATTGTATATTTGTCCATCAGGACAGAAATTAAGAAATAATTTGCAAAGAAGACTATTTGACTCAACAATCCTGGAATTCAAGGAGATAATCCAGTTTACACCAGCTATGTCCTCATCCTATGCATTTGAGAATCTAAATGCAAAATCTTTCAAATGATGTGGAATTTCTGTATGTATTTTTTTCTGAAAGAAACATGCTATGCTGCTAAGAAAAACATCATTCCTTCTATTTACATTGACCCAGTTCTGGGTATTTAAGGTGTTTAGTCTGAACTCTTCAATTTCAGCTTTGCAAAAAGGATCTTTCCAGAGAGCTAGGAAAAATCAAGGCTGTTGTCCTGTATTAAGACCTTAAAGTTATTTTTTTCATACTAGTTCCAACTAAATTTTTTTCTTCTGATCAGCTGTTCTATTTATCAAGAATGTGCAAACTAAACGAGAATCTGATAAGCACTAGTCATAAAAATAAAGCCAAAGGAAGATAAAATGTGTGCTGTTTTCAGGGAAAATAGACATTTACATTCCTCTAAAAAGGAGTAACATATGAATTCTGTGTTACTAGCAAATACTTTTAGTATTGTAGACAGTGGTCAGTGCTGTTTTATATCCTTTTGAAATGAAAGGAAATTGGAACTGCAGTAATTGACTGTATCTGTTGCCTAAAAATTATATTAATAGTTATGATCTAATTTAAACCTACCCTACTGACCGACCGCCATTATTAGTTATACATGCTTGTGTGTGTGGAAGGATTATGAGTAGTCTATATTTGGCTGAATTGTAGCTATATGCTTGCTGGATTAATAGTTTAATTTAGTTATATAGTGATCAGATAAATAATAGTAGAGTTTGATGTAAGCTATCTGTTTCAAATCTGTAGCAACTTTACAAAGTATAGGTGTTTTCTGACAGTACTTCTCATGCAACTAACAACTCTTTGTGAATCACTGAAAGCTGTGCTGCCCCTGACTGACAGGGTAGTGAATTCCCTGAAATTTATTACAACTTTAGGGAAAACTGCTCATAGACTGCACTTTTGGAGAGACTTATGAAACTCTCAATACAAAAGCAAATAGCAATTGAAATCTGTGAAAAAAACCCAAAACTATCTACTGGAGTAACAGCAATAACAAAAATATTCTTTATTCCTCNATAATAATAATAATAATAATAATAATAATAATATAATCCCCAACAAAACAAACCCTGAAAATTATTAGCAGCCAAAACCCCTACACCTCAACCCACCAATTGTGAAAAAAAACAGCCAAAAGAAAAAAAAACCAAAAATAAAAATAGGGAAATAAGAAAATTATGAGATAAACATACAAAGGCAAATGTATTCCCAGTGCTGAAAGAATTCAGTGGAGAACTGTAAGTGACAAGCAAATGCAGCATCTTTTGTAGTTTTCCCTGTACAGGAACAAACCTCATTTTTAGTAAAATTGTTACCTGAAATGAGACTTCTGGTGCCTCATGTGGACTCTGGANCTGGAGTAACAGCAATAACAAAAATATTCTTTATTCCTCTAATTGGAAAGTAGATGGTTGAAATCAGAAAAATCTAGCCAGGTAGGAAAATCTGTTAGAGGCATTCTCTGTCTCCTCCTATCTGATTCTAAAGGGCATACCCTCATTATTGCTAAATACATAAAAAATATTTATCTGTCTTCTAATTATCTAGATCTCTAGGTGGTATGCATATGCAAAGGATGGATGAATTCTAAATCTTCAGTTTCTTTCTGCAAATGTTANCAAAACCCCTACACCTCAACCCACCAATTGTGAAAAAAAACAGCCAAAAGAAAAAAAAACCAAAAATAAAAATAGGGAAATAAGAAAATTATGAGATAAACATACAAAGGCAAATGTATTCCCAGTGCTGAAAGAATTCAGTGGAGAACTGTAAGTGACAAGCAAATGCAGCATCTTTTGTAGTTTTCCCTGTACAGGAACAAACCTCATTTTTAGTAAAATTGTTACCTGAAATGAGACTTCTGGTGCCTCATGTGGACTCTGGATTATGTAACTGGGTCTTCACCAGGTATATCCTGTGTTCTTGTGGAGCCCCTTGATTTCACACACTGTCTCAATACACCTGATAGTGAGAGAACCTCTCCCCTTACTGGATATAATAGGAAAGCTACTTGCCCTCCTCTGATAGTCTTTCTAGAATTTTTGAAGAAAGTATTACTAATTTAAATACCTCTTTTCACTTACATTTCCTTATTTTAGTGCTGCTCAAATAACATTCACCACCAGTTTTTTTCTGCTTACTTGTCAGCTAACGTTCCTGCAGACTGATAACCCATGGTGTTATACAGTGACACATATTTTATAACATACTCAGTTGCCAGCATCCAAAATCTACATGAATATATGTGTGTGACAACTGACCAAAATAAGTAATAGCCCTATGGTGGTGTTAAAATCATCAGAGCTGATGTGTTGCATGTAGGATATTTTCTTCATTATATGAGTAACAGGAACTGGGCTTGCAATTTATAACAAGTTAATTTTTTGTGCATAGGGACCATGAGGCTAGACTGAGAAAACTGGCAAAATGGGTCTGAGTCTTTCTAATAAAAAATGCCTTAAGGTTATTATTATCTCTCAAAAGAACATGTAAGAAGGCAAAGCAGCAGTATTCTGTGGTACAATGGTAATCTGCATTCAACTCATGGGTTTGATTTAGAGGCTTTGTCCATTATGTGCACAAATCCATTATCAAAAATATGCTATCTCACTGTTTGCAGCACCAAATGTGTCTATCTTCATTTCAGTTTTCTAAGGCTTAAAGTCTTAATGGCATGTACATGACCTCATGTGGGAGAGAATTATGTAAAAGTATGCTCTCTTCTTTTAATTTTTTTAAGCTTTTGGTGAATTTCAACCAACTTTGTCAGAAGAATGGCTTCAATAGCATGATACTTTACGAGGCACCTGAGAATCCTAACAAAAGTTATTATCTGCACAAAGCACAGCAACTGGACAGTGGCTATGGGTATGCCAGTATCCCTGTTTATATTTTCTTGTGCAGAGGAGCAAAGGATATAATTCTGTCTTGTACATGGTAGATAAGGTAATTCACAAATGAACTCAGAGAAAGCACTATCCCTAATGCTCCAGTGAATAAGCCAACTAGTCATTGCCACAGGTTAGGAATAAACTACTATTTTATTCTCTTGCTATGTCAAGCCATCTGAGATGCTCAAGGCAATTTATTCCTTAGAGCTTAAATTCAGAAAGGTTAATATCAATATGATTTAGGCATCCAAATGACTTTGGCAACGTAGGCATAAATATGAAGTGCTTATTTTTGTCATCTGTTGGAGCATCTGACATAAGCCACTACTATAAATATAATACTGAATGAAATGGCCCAGTGGTCTTGAATGTAAGGTTATTACCTTCATGTTTTGGTTTCTGTCACTTTAGCACAGTCTGAAAATATGACAAGACTACCAGTGGGCAGAAATTAAATAAGAGAATGCCAAGAACTTTCAAAACCATCTCTTTGTGCCATAAAACTACTAATAGCAGAGAAGATCTTTAACTCTAGGCATTTATTAAAATGATAAAATTTATTTGAAAGTAATGAACTGTTTGAAATTATTCACCTTATGAACAAATTTAATACTTTTTAAGTACATTGATCAGCATTCTTGCTCCTCTGAATTGCCCCTTTATCTCACAATATTGTTCTTAATTATCTTCATGTAGTATTTTGTTTCAGCTATACAGAAGTACTACAGCATCACAGAATATGCTGAGTTGGAAGGGACCCCCAAGGATCATCAAGTCCAGTTCCTGATCCTGCACAGGACCATCCCCAAGAGTCACACCATGCGCCCGAGATTATAGTCCAAAATCTTGTTGAACTCTGTCAGGCTTGGTGCTGTGACCACTTCCTTTGGTAGCCTGTTCTAGTGGTCAACCACTCTCTGAGTGAAGGAACCTTTTTCTAATATCCAGCCTAAACCTGCCCTGACACGACTTCAGGCCATTCCCTCGGGTCCTATCCTGAGGTTTTCCCTCAATCTCTTCTCCAGGCTCAATGGACCAAGTGATCTCAGCTGCTCCTCATATGGCTTTCCCTCAAGGCCCTTCACTGTCTTCACTGCCCTCCTGTGGATGCTCTCTAATAGCTTAATATCTTATACTGTGTTACCCAAACTGCACACAATATTCATGGTGAGGCTGCAGCAAGAAGACAGAAGAGATAGTTGTAGGACTGTCTTACTAAATACTAACAAGTAAGATGTGCTAATCTGTGTACCAAACAACATTTTATTGAGGTCACATGTAATTAAAGCTCTGTATTTTTCTTCTCTGAGTTATAACAAGTAGCATGGAAAAGTCAGAATGTCTCAAACTAAGAAAGCTACTGCATATCTCAAAAGTAACAACAGAAATAACACTATCATATACAGAATATATGTGCATGCCCAGAAGAACATCAGGCATCATGAATAAGAAGCAATGAGCTGTGTAACAATGGGATTAAAGGTGTGTTAGCCTATTTCTGCTGTGCTTTACCAGATGCTGACATGCAGTGTATTGTTAGTGATACACTCCATCTTCTATTTTTATTTTTGATACCATACAAAAAATTCGAGGAACAGTAGAGACGTTATGATACTTGACACACATATTCTTTTTAGGTCTAAACTGGTGTCAATTCATCACATTAACAGACATTTGGCCCCACACTTATTACATGTCCTTCCCTAGTTATGGTATTTCAACTATTCACACTGGAGCTATATTTAGGCTTCTCAAGCTCTCTTGCATATATGGATCCAGCTAGGAAAGAAAACATGTGTATGCAACATACATGGTTGGTTTCAAACTTGAGTAAGGACCCACAAAGTCTGGAACTGGAAAAATCTCAATCTTATAGGGCTCCAAATATTTACATCCAGTGCTGTCACAGTGTCTGAAGGATAAACATGCTTACAAAATTGCAGTTTTTTCACCAATAGTCTGTGAATCCAAACCAGCCAGTATAATTAAAAACCTTAATACTTAGAGAATTATTCGCTATAGTCATAAACTTTATCTGTATCTCCTATCTATATTGAAAATTGTCTTTGAAAATATTAGGTAAATATCTATGATTCAACTGATAGTTTAACTGTCTAATACTTTGTAAGAACAAATCTGAACCTATGGATTTTTCATATTCACAGCAAATATTGCTTTTGTATATGCTTTTAGTTTCTGAAATCTTCTGTATGAGTCTTGTACACAGGGACTCTCATTGCACTTTGCTTTGGTATCTAAAAGCCTCAGGTGAAAAACATTTGTAATCAAAAGTGGCAGGAAATGAATAAAGAGAGGAAGGGATTTTGTAAACAATTTTTTTCTCTCTTCTTATTGCACTCAACAAAGGAAATTATGCTTGGAATACAGATATAAATACTTGAATTAATTCCTGAAAGAAGAAAGCAAATAGAACATCATACCGAAAAATGAGTGCCCCTTATTCCAGCTGCTTCCCATTGACTGTATAAATTAGAGGGGCAGATAGAAAGTAGAGAAAAGCGTGTTATTGTGAAGCAATCACCAGTTTTATGAGAAATTATTATTTTTTTTAATCACAAGAAAATTGTTAGCAATCTGCAAAGTTTTTATGTAGTTAATTGATCTTTACCTAAAGTGTTTTTAATCTTACAGTCTTTTATATTCATAAGAAGACAAATAAACATACCTGCTCCTCTGTTTATGAATTATCAATGTCCATTCATTAATTCGTTCTTACAGATTCTTCACATCCCTGCTTTGAGTAGTAAACTAAGGGGAATGAAGGATGGATTTAGCAACAATAAAAGTAGAAGGTCTTACAGGCAATGAGCACAACAGAGGGATATATGATCAAGAAAATTTTCTCATGTCTTGGTACATGGACTTTGGATTCAAAATACAAAGCCAGCCCAGTATGTTCCTTTCTCTTACATGAGCTAGACACAGATGTCCAGTGATAGCAAAGACCACCTGACACAATGCCAAGAACCTTCATCAGTCTTGCAAGGCCCACTGTGCTATAGCTCAGAGATGGGAGCAAAACAATAGCAGTTCAGAGATGGAGAAGTCCCTGTGGGAAAATCTGAAGGATTTTAGTAGTGTCAGAATATTTTTCTGTGTAGGGAAAGATTTACCCATAGAAGATTTATGTCGATAGTCAGTGAATTCTTTCAAATAACAGAGATGCATATGCAATACAAACACTTTATAATACTTGTTAAAAGAAATTTCTTTTGTATAGTTGCATCTCATCTGTGCTGCTTTCCACCCACTTCCTAATCCCACCCAGATTTATAGGTGACTAGTGGGCTTTGTCTCGCCATAGGAATTGTGGACAGTCTGGTATATAGAAAAATAAACAAAAAAATCTTCATGTGGGAATATCAGTGTGGAATAGTTATGCACTGAATAGCAGAGGAAAAACCCACAGGACAGAGAATTTGGCAAATCAAAAAATTTAACAGCACTAATAGTAAATGCATGCTTCATAATCACTGCATGTAAATGTGAAAGGCATTTAAAGATTTGTCTCACGTATTGCTTTGTTGTGTGTGACTACAGAGCATAGCTGTTAGTCACCTGTGCTTTACATTCAGAGAATTGCAGTTTTCTGTGTGGGTTAGGTGACATGTGTGTGCAGAAGAGACTATACAGTGGGAAAAAACAAAATGGACTGATAAAGAGAAGAAAATTAAGAAATCTAAGATAAATTTCATCGTACTGTGTCTTTCAATGTTTCACTTCTCAGATTCTTGATGGCAATATCTTATTCTAACAGGAGTATTTAGGGTTCAATTACGTAAAAAAAATCCAGCACAACACCCAAAGAGTCAGATACTCCAATGGATCTTTGTTCAGTTGAGGTTAACAGCCTAATTTCTGTCATGGGTGAATTTTGAGCTGAAAGTAATTGTTGCATGTACAGGTTTGTCCATCAGTTCCCCATCTGCAACTTCTGAACAGGGGAACTGCACCTTGGAGAAAAGGAAACTGCAGACTGCTTGTATATGCTTACCAGGTCACCCAAACATATCTCCTAACACAAAATACATTGATTACATTCTAACAAAATAATGAACATTTTTAATATGACCTTTTGTCCTTAATATTCCACAGACATGCTTTGGATCCACAACGTTCCCATAGTGTTTTCTTTAATACTTGTTTAAATTCAATCAATCCTTGTGGTTTACCACAATGTAATATAGTCATTGCCACCTACTGGTTAAACATCACTAACAGATATGTGAATGCTCTGTCAAGCCGTTGCAATTAGGAGGTAAAATGCACTGACTTAAGCTTTTTTCATTAACTGTTTATGATGTCGATCAGCTAAGGAATAGTAACTCATTAAAACACATTAACTCAGTGATGTATTTGAGTCTTAAAAAAATAAATCCCTTTGAATCTGTTGATGTAGTTCACTATGTGACAAATTTGAAGAGGTCTTCAGATGATTTCAAGGACTAGTTGAATGAGAGGCAGTTGTCATTTAATGTTTATTGCTGATAAAACTTCATGAGAACAGTATGTGATTCTATTTCTGTTTGCAAGAAGACAAGAAAAAAAAAAAGAAAAAATAAAAGAGGAGTAGCAAAGGAATGCTGAGTCATTGCCAAAGCCGAAAATTACTGCTTTCCCATGCTAACATGAGTATAGGCTTGGTAGGTTTGGAATCAAAATCAGTGTGATTAAATGGACAAAATATGAGTCAAAATTATTATGAAAGATTTGTTAATTACTTAATCAAGAATTTTAATGTACCTCATGGAGGAAATGTTCTCATTTGAACTCAGATTTTGCTCAAAGGGAACTTTGAGCCCATCTAGTTACTGTGGTTTCCAGATTTTGATGTGACCTGTTTGCAAACCAAACTGTAGAACAGAGAAAGACTGACAACTTGGTACAGAGCTGAGTCAAATGAAATTCAAATATTTACTGTCTGTAAGCAAAACATTAACGTATATGAAATCGTGCTGTTCCTAAGATAAAGACAAATAATAATAAAAAAATGTTCTAAATGTTGCAATTAAATTAAATGTTATTAAAATAAACATAAAGCATTTCCAATAGGAAGTAGGTAAATTGAAGAGTTGGGGCTTTTTGTTCATGCTATTGTTTGCACAGGCATGTGGCACATCTGTGTTCCATTAACTTTATTTACCATGAAGAGCAAATACCACTTCTTTTTCCTTCTTCTTATCCCCTATTTGGGGGTCAGTTTGTCCAAAGGTGCTGGAAGTCAAAGGGCAGTGAAGACTGCTTGCTACCTTGCCAGTGCATTCATCTTCTATACCTTTTCCTTTCTAGCTATCATTGCGCTTGGCTAAGAGCCAGTTTAGCTAGGAAAGCTAGTGTTCATGCCAGGGCTGATCTGTCAAAACAGGCATTTAAGTAGCTGATTGCACAGGCCTTCTTGTGCCAGCTTTGCTCCTGAAGCCAGTTCTTCAGTGTCTCTCTTGGAATGTTGTGTGAAACACTGACTGCATGACTAGGAGGAGTTCACTTAGGGAGACCTCATGTGCCATGCACAAATCTGACATGTGGGCCTGGGGGTCAGAGGACATGTTACAAGGATTTCTGCAAGGTGTACAACTTGTCACATGCGATAAAACTTCCTGTTTGCTAATGTCTAGCAAAGTATTCCTAGTAAACACAGGTAAAATAGCTTGGCCAGTATTAAAACCGTCTCTGCTATTAAGAAGAATCTTCTTGTTACTTTTATTTTGATATCTGTTAAAAGAAATAGAAAAAAATTTAGCTGTTTGACTAGCAGTCTTAAACCAACAATAAAAGAAAGTAATCAGTTCTCTTGAAATACCATTCTTTTGCCAACTTTTTGGACTAAATAAAGTCTCAAATTAAATTGTTTGGGGGGTTTGTTTCATAACCTTAGATAATCTTACTGACCTAATACCCAGGAGATTTTGGGAAGATGGGAGGCAAATAACCTTTTCTTTAAAAAAGAAATGCTTATTTTATTCATGTATTCTGACTCCAGAGTTCAAAAATATCCCAATTTTAATTGGTGATGGGGAAGAATAATGCATGAACACTTTGAAAAACCAAATTTTAAACCTTTAGATAAAACTCTTACCACCTATCATGCCTTAGTGTTTTTCCACTTAATTTATTCTTGCCCTCCTGACTGTAAGTGAACAAGTAAGCTGATGACCAAATAACATTAGACACTTTCCTACCTTTGGTTGTCATGGTGTGCTAAAATTTTAGCACTCTGGCTCTCATTAGTAAATGAGAGTAGGATCTTTGGACTATTGTGTGTAAAGAGCTGTTTCATTAGAGTTGCCTAAAGTGAAGCTCTCTCCTGAGCCCCAGCTAGGCTCCTTGCAGAGGTAACCCAGCAAAACCTCAGTGCTGGCTGCTTGTCCAGAGGGAATGGTATACCAGTATTCTATCAGGAACCCAATCCAGGTTCCCAAAGTGTGCAGAACCTGCTTCTGGGTCTTTTTTCCCCCCGTGACTGAACCCATTTTGCCACTGGAAGATGCAATCCTGCTTTGGATGTCTTTGGGTTTGTGGGTTAGGTATGTCTTACAATTCTCTACTGAAAAAGGGAATTGTGTCTCTTCATATGAAACTGAAGATTTAGGTCTGTTTTGTTCAGACAATGGATGGCATGTCAGCAAAATACATCTAAAATCTGGATAATCTGTATTTTCTCTTTCAGTATGCTCTTTTGAAATCAAGAGATAGTGGCATTTATTTCAGGAAGCAAGTAGAGTCTTCACAAGTGAAGGCAAAATCAGAGCCAGGGGTGACAGCAAGGCATGGGCACAGTCTCAACCAGAAAGAGCAGAGCAGGTCTTGTGGCAGTACTCTGGGTCAGCCAAAAGTCCACTGATTAAGTAATGAGTCAGTATTTCTGAGTTAGAAAGGGAAATCATCAAGACAAGGTCAAGATGCTCACGGTCAGACATAGCATTCATACAATGTAGTTCAACAAGGGCCATGGGCCAGAACCTGACATCAAATGCAGCTATAGGCCCAAAGGGAAGAAGATGTGGGGGTGGAGGTCCCAAAGGAGACAGAATAGGGTAATACTGGTGCAGTTGGGACTAATCTTTTCCTCCTGTAAAGCTCTGTAGTTTTTGCATCAGGTGTCACCCTTAGCTCTGTTCAATAGGTAAGCTCAATAGCAAGTTTCATGCTCTCGAATCCATTTTGTCTGTTTTTAAGAAAATCTCATTCACAGAGAAATGTGTGGAGACGTTCTAGTTCTGCCGAGTCACAGTCAGAATGTCTAACCAGATCTGACCTCATTTTTGGATTTAGTTTTCAACTGTGCTTTTCAGGGGAGTTCAAAACACATTGATCTCTTGGTTTTAGTATTTCAATTACTAAATGCAGTGTCTGGAAAGCTGATAAGAACTGATATAGATCTATTTGAGTTCCTGCCTATTCATGTATGCAATTGTAGTGTTTTGAAACTGATGCTTTTGAGCACTTTTAACTTGTCTGACAGTTTGAGAACTGTTTTAGAGCAGTATATTAAATGAAGCATGTAAAATATAATACCTGGATAATTAATGTGACTTACTCTTCATATAGCAAATTTTTACTTCTTCTGCAGATAATTCATCTTTTAGAGACCTAAACTACTGCACATAAACCAGATTTAAGAGAATCAAAACAAAACTTACTGAAAATTGTCTCCTTTTTCTTGCACTCCTCATTCTCAGCTTATTTCACTATAACTGTATATTGTCTAGGTCTTAATCTCTCTTTTAACAATGTGATCCTGATTATTTTATTCAAAACCCATTATATGGTCTCCAGCATATCAGAGGAATTTTTTTCCCCCAATGCCTATTTCTTTACACTTTTCCATCCTTTGTGGCAAGACTGTCATCTCATTTCCTGTCAATGCTAAGGAAGGTTTATTATATCCATTAGTACGTATAAGATTGACAGTACTTCTATGAAAATATTTATGCATCATTTCAGTCAAGTGGTTATTCACTCCTGGTAGACTGTTATGATAATGGCCCCAGTTGAAAAGGAAGATTTGGTGCATACATAAGTTACCTTGTTTTAAAAACCACTAAGAAATGCTGTTCAAGACATCAGGACAAGCAAGTACCATGCTACTTTTGAAATTCTGTTTATCTTTGCATTTGTTGATATGAAAACTTCACTTTGGGCTATCTACCCATTCAAGGTCAGAAAGGTATTTGAATCAAATAGTATCAAACTAAAGGATAAGTCTCCCTGTTATGGCCCATTACCTGCATCTTTGGCAATGGAAAACAAAGGAAGTAGCAAGAAGTCTGGTTACTGCCTTATATTGGCTCAGACTAACATAACCTTCATAAACTGGAAATGGTCCCTAAATGTGGAATTCTTACACTAAATGCAATTTTTTTCATCTGAGCTAGTAACCATATTATCAAGTGCATGTTTAGTCAAAAGGATGCCATCCTATATCCTTTAAGTAGCTTAAGGTAGTTAGGCTGTACACATTTGAAGTTAAGGAAAATGAATCGTACCTAAAAGATTATTATGCCCATCTGGATGCTATCAGAGGGCAAACTACACAGATTTCCCTTCCTCCTTAGTAATGGTAAGTCCCTTGTCTGGCGTTTACAGGCATTACCTGTTCCAAGAAACTGAAGGCTTTAAGTAGGAGCTGTGAACTGAAGTGAACTGAAATTCCTGTTCTAGGGCGAACTTACTTTTTTTTTCCACCAGATCTTCACATGTATTTTGCAGTAACTATACAAACTTGCTACACAGGCACAAGCAAGTTCTTATTTATTTCAGAAGGATTTTTACCTGAATACATGCTGAGGACAGGGATTGACTAGAGAAGAATATATTTAAAGAACCAGAAAAATACAGACATATTAAAAAAGTTTAGTTAAAAGCATAATATAATATGAATAAGAAAGAAAAAACAAATTAATTTCAAAATCCATAGAAAGATTGGTATTTCAATCCTTCCCTGCTATAGTGATAAATAGAGGCTCATAGTGTTTACTGAGGCCTTAAAACTGTGAACCTGACTATCTGATTTATCAAATGTATGCACAAATTTAATAATGAAAAAAATATCTAAAGCTTAACTTCTCTGGCCGGCATATTGTATATCAAAAGTGCTTTGCTAAAATAAGAGAGAACATAGTTTTAAAACTCTTATACCTAAGCTTTGGAAGAGAAGATGATCTGCCTTTCATCCAGCTTTCACTTGCATGTTTCTCATGGGTATTATTGTCAAGATTATAAATGCAATTCTTGATTTCAAACCAATTTGCCAGCAGGAAGCCTCCTCAGGAACGACATGTAGCAATACCTGCTGAGCCAATTGGCCCAGTAAAGTAATAAGCCAGTCAAAAAACTAAAATAAGAAACAAGAAATAAACTGAAACTGTTCACTGTTTCTTTCATCTCTTACTTTGAGAATCTCTGATAGTGACTTCAGCTGGAAGGGGTGGACTATGCTGAAAATTTTGAAATTATTTGAAAAAAGATACGTACTTGCTTTTACTGTTTATATGCTTTTGGATATAAGTTGTAAACAAAATATTAATCAGAAAAAAAAAGATTTATTAATCAGAAAAAAAAAGATTAGGCAGAATGAGTGGTGAATCTCAGATGTTTGTTTTTTTTAAAGTTTCCTGAATGTCAGTGTGACCCTTGAAATATACTCTGCTCAATGAGAGTTTGGATTTTGTCACTTTTCTTCAACATATCGGGATTAAGATATAATTTTATACCACTCAGGTATCTATTGAGCTTATATAAACATGAAAATATGAGCTACCCATTTTTTAAACTGTTTCTTACACAGTATTCTGAAGAAAAAATACACCGTTTTAGACTTCTCCTGGGTACAAGCAGTTATAGAATCATATTTGGGTTTGGGTTGGAAGGGACCTGTATCCTGGACTGAATGCCAGTTAAACAAATGTGTTACATTGACCTGCTGAGAAAACATTGATTTCCATTTATCTGGGCAAAAATATGTGAAATCTAAAATGCAAGATAGTCTGAAAAAATACATATGAAACTAAAGCTGCAATTTCCAGGGTTTTTACTTTGTTTCCCTATTGTTTGCTAATCTTCAAAGTTTGCAGCAATTTGGTGTTTTCATGTTCCATAAGAAAAAAGCCTACTTACTGATTGAATGTCCTCTGTAGCACAGTAGGTCTTCTGGAAAGATGAGCTTCATAAAACAAAAATTCATGTTTTCATATAATGTTCAAAGAAACTATGTAGTTTCATCAGCTTTATCTAGATTGCCATGAGCAAAGTATATTGCTATTTTAAGCCTATCTTGAATCATTCTAGAGTGTTAAAAAGGCTTTACTTTTACAGAAAGTTCCTCCTTTATAACTGGAAAACTGTAGTCAATGTATTAAGGACATTTTGCTTTTATATTGAGTCTTTATCACCATATTTTACATACCCATTCATGTCAGAGCTTTTTTTTTTTCTCTCTTTAAATGATCAGCCATGGTCCTCATTAGTTCTTTTGCTCCCACATTGTATGAGAGATTATGAGAAATTTCTTTTTATTAATATTGTCTTAAGTCCAGACTTTGTGGCTGTGGGCTGTATTCTGTGGTTCTAAATTCATATCATATTATTTGTGTTGAAACAGATCTTATTTTAATACATTTCATTTTACTAATGTAGCTGCTCCTCGTGAATTCCAGCCATGCCCTGAACTGACTGTTATGTAGACACCTTTCTATTCAAGGCAGAAATTCAGACATTGTTGGGGGGATTGTTTGCAAACAGATAAATCACACCTTAGAAATGTCTAATTCCTCTTACAGAACATAAATGTAGTTAGTCTACAACTACTTTCTCTTAACAGATGTACACATGGTAGACATCCACCTGTAAAACACACCATTTATAGGTCTTTGTGCAGGGATGACTTTGTGCTTGTGGCTATAACTTCCATTAAAAGTATTGAATACCATGTAAGTGGTGAATGTGGGGTATGTAAGACCATTTGCTCCTTAAATTGGTGTCTAGTCAAAGACCTTTTCAGTACAAAGAGGGGTAAAGAGAAAAGGAGGAAGCTATGAGCAAAAGCATACACAGAGAGAAACCTGACCAACAAATGTAAGGGGAAAAAAAACCTGGTCAGTCACATTAATTAGTAAGGCTATGTGGAATATGAGAATGCTTATATCGAAGTTCTCTGTTCTAAAACTTTGTCAAAAGCAATGAAGAAGGTGAAGAGAGTGGAACAATAAGTAAAACACACAGAGACAGAAACATGACAACTACACCTAATGAGACAAAGAAATAAACTGTGCCATTCACACTAATTGATGGGCTATGAGAAAACTGCAAGTAAACTGTGACTTGCAACTGATAAGTTTGCAAACCTGAATGTCCAGGATATGGCAGGGGGTACTTCCCAAACTGATGGGGGAGTGTGCAGGGGAAAAGAATTGGTTAAAAAGAAGTCGGTCACTTGTAAAACAGAGCTGGTCAGTACACTTGTCTGACTGAACCCTGTGCCTGATCACCACAGTCTGTCCAATCTTCTGATTAAATGCTGTCCCAAAAATACCTATCTGTAATGTCACTGCATGTGACTGCTGCAAGGACCAGGTGCCAGCTGCTGGGTGAGACCAGAGTGAATGGATTTGGGGGTCCCCCATCAGTTTGGGAAGTAACCCCTGCAACACTACTCATCTCACAACACTCACAGTGACAAAAAAAGAATAAAGAAAAAAGTGTTACTTTTGACATTGTAAAATGAAAAAGAAAAGACATTTAATTTAATAATTTAGTTGGCTTGTATCACACTTATTATAGAGGTAATTTGATGAAGAAATAAAATTAAATTAAATATGAATTTGTATTGAGATCCTCCACTTTTAGTATAAATATACATAAAATTTGCACATATAAATAAGTTTGTAGTTGCCATATCTTTTATGACCACAACAGTAAACTAAACCTCACTTTATAAGCTCAGGTAATGTTGGAAAGGGAAACAAAATGGTTGCTAAGAAGACAAAAACAGGCCCCAAAACCTTCTGAGCATTTAAATCTTGTGTCACTTGCACATTTTACACATTAATGTAAAATTGTTAGTCATTTTTTTGAGTTCAGAGTTATGCTTCTGACATTTGAGGATGTAGTACAAATCTATAACCCAATACCTTCACTCTAACAATTTAAGAAAGCTTTCAGAGCTAATTGAAGTGTCTGTGTCATTTCTGTGTGTATTTTTCAGTATCAAGGGCTATGTGTCAAAGGAACTGCTTTTGTGGTACAGAGCAATTTTTTTAAGTGCTTTTAATTAACATTCATTTCCAGGTTCACTTTGAGTACTTAAAGACACTTTTGTTAAGCATTTCTGAGGATTCTTCAGTAACAGTTAAGTGACAAGTGACTCTTAACAAATGTAAAAGAAGCTTTGATGAAGGCAAACAAAAATATCCTTTCACTGCTGAATAAATTCCTTGTTTTGTCTGATATTTGACATATCCATACTTCTCCTTCATTGTCATCATAAATAGCAGTTCTATGGTTTGCAAAAGCACAAAACATATCCTGGGATTTGAAAACCAGCCTGATGTGGAGATTAGCATGGTATTAATTGTTAAGAATAAAACAAGCAAACAAGAGTGCGTAGGTCCTGCCAGATGCTTTCTGCTTATGCACATATTGTGTATTTTGTAATTCCAGATTAAACTGATGTAAAGAGAATCAAAATTACTCTCCTGGGCCAGCCTAAAGATCACATGGGTTACACTTGGACTGTTAAACGTGTCCATGACTGAAAGTGAACCCTCCCTTGCAGGCTGAGTGGTCCAGCATTGTTTGCGTCCACAGAGAGTAGGGATGGAACAATAGTGCTACTTTGCCAAAAAGAGAGATCATCAATGCTAAACGTAACAAATTTGTGCAACGGCTTTACTCACAGGAAAATACAGTGGGCAATTAATGCCTATACAGTGTAGTCACACCACACATTTTACAAGTATCTGTTGCACACAGGCATTCTTTTTTCCAGGTTGAGAAGTTCTACCCTACCAGATAAGCCGCCTTGGTACAGAAGCCATCCCCAGAACACCTCTATTGCCTGTCTTCGAAATTTTTCAATTCTATAGTAATAAAGATGAGCACATTCCATGGAAACTTATTGTGGAAAACCACTGATTTTTATCTCTTGCCTCAATTTTTAACACTTCATTTCCTCTTTTGACTTCATTTAAGAGAGGAATTATTATGGAACTATTACGGAACTATTACAGCTCTAAAACCAGGTAATGCCAACCTGTGAACAATGCTCTGAGAACACAATGTTTGTAAATCAGCTGAACCCAGTGGCAGAGTTTCTATTGCAACCAGTTTTCAGGTCCATATATGCCTTTTCACAAAATCATTTTCTCCTCTTCCTTGCTCTTCAGTTCTTCTCATTGCAGAGTTCTAGCATGACTGAAAGAAAGAACCCACCCTCATGGACAGCCAGGAACAACAATCAAAATTTAAATGTGCTCTTGTATGTTATACTTAGAAGATATAATAGAGCCTTCATAAGCAACACTTGAAATACAACCGTAGTATGTAATTGCACAGCTTTGTATTAAGAACATTCAACTCAGAGGTAATTGGTGTGAATGCCTCTTTATCAATAAAATGTTACACAAGTAAGCTCAGTATGTAGTGTGTTTTAGTTTTCCAAGATTAAATTTATAAAAGCCCACTACTTCAACAATAGAAATAGTTCCACTCAGTTGAGGATCACCCCTGAAACTGAAGAGCAACCAACCATCACATGTTTCTCAGTTACTTTCTTATTCTTATGATCTTGTACAGCTGCTTCTGAATTCAAACCCTTCTTTCCCTCTATTGTCTGCTTTCTTGAATTTCAGGAAGAGACAAGTGATTCAGAAGTTATCCTGAGTAAGGCTTTAGGCACATCTATAATGTACAACGAAAGGAGAACAATACACAACACAAAGAAAAATTGTGTTACGGACAAAATTGCTTTTTCTAGGTCAAATCAAGCACCTCCTTATATGGAAAACAGATAAAAACCAGCAGAACAACTCCCATGAAGATGTGTTACCTTGTGAAAGAAAGGAAACTGTAGTGTAAATACTAGATTTATTAAGCATTGCCTTGNAATTTTCTGCCTAGTACTCACCTCACCATTCTAGATACCAATAACACTTCTTGTCTACGTCCTCAACTGCCTTCTAAAGGACTTCTGGTCACTCCAGAAAATTTTAGTCTTTGAACATTTTGATTTCTGCTTTCTGAACTTCACATATCATCTGCCACTTTGATTGGCTTTATCATATTTGTTTTCACTTTGTTTTCTCTCACTGAGTGACCTTGAAGAGGTCTAGCACAAATTCATGTATTATTTAAGTCAAATTTCCCAAAACATTTTTGTTGAAGTCATGTGAAGAAAATAACTCAGCTGATCCTGCAACTCATGATAAAGTATACTCTAAGAATATGAATACTTACACTTAGAACACAAACATTAAACTGTATTCTTATTTTGACATGACAACCATACAATGTCATATATTACAGTGTTTACTGTATTTGATATTGTCTACCAAAATGCAATGGACATACAAGTCATCACACGGTATTTTGGAAGACTGCTGAAAGTGACAGAGAAAGGCGTAACTGAATTTGAACACCAGTCACAGATTTTGGCTGGGGTTTTAGAACATCCTCAAATCTGAATCCTTTGATTCCCCAAATCCTGAGGCAGGGGTGGGAGGGGTGTGGGGGTGTGGGTGTCTGGGGTGGTGGTGGGGTGGAATCTTGCTTATTTGTTGTTTCATTTCATACAGATAATGAAAATAACAGAGGAAAACCACTGTTTGCTCACACAAAAGCATCAAGAATTCTCAGTCGCTGGACTTTTGGCACTGCAATTTTCCCCTTTCTTTTCCTTGGGATGGCTTCTGTATTAGAAGTGGAAAGCTGTAGAGACCTTACTTTCATCCACATTTGTTTCAGTTGTCCATTTCTATATGCACTTGTTTTTGTTCCCCTACATAAAACTGATACACAGCATTATGGCTGAGAACACAATCTCCTCTAGAAAAAAATTGTTGAAATGTGTACCCAAAGTTCACATCTCTTAACTTAGTCTTCTCTTTTCTCTTACTACTTACACTGTGGAAACCATCATTTTACTTAACATGTAACATTGAATCAAAGCCCATAGAATTCAAAAGCTTAAGCTACTGCACACTATCTACAGATGCCCACTTTGAAAAAGTGGAATTCAAATAGAGCTGTACGTAATAGAGAAATATTTTCCAAGACATAGCAGTCCTAGATATTAAATTTAGAGATAAATAATAAAATATGTCAATATGAAACACCAAATCAAGACAGCATCTTACAGGCATCTGCCAGTTTGCTTTAAATATCTAAGCATAGCAAGAGTCAGTACAACTGACAGGATACAGTTAACTGCTATTGAACTGTAGTGCACAGAAATAATAAATTCATTTTCATCCAACAGTCATCAGCTACTTTGCTGTACTCCAGGCTCTCATAGCATGTGGTAGTTCAG
Organism: Sakesphorus luctuosus; assembly: GCA_013396695.1. Classification (NCBI taxonomy): domain Eukaryota; kingdom Metazoa; phylum Chordata; class Aves; order Passeriformes; family Thamnophilidae; genus Sakesphorus; species Sakesphorus luctuosus. The sequence goes on from VWZD01013034.1 coordinate 29,715, forward strand.
TTTCCCAGAAGCTGCATTCAAACCTTTTTCAAAAGCATGTGCAATTCCACAAAGGACTGAAACACTACTTGTACAGATTTGATTTATTCATTAGGGTAACACCAGAGGAATCACCTAATTGTGCTTTTCATATAAGAAACTAATGCAGAAAATGTCTGTGTTTCGTAGCTAACATGACTTTGGGGCTTTAATGCAGGTGTAATGATGCCCCTTCAAAAGAGGCAACCTTGATTCTACTGAGTGTAATCAGTTTAAACCTAGTGAAAGGGGGACAAATGGTTACATATTCCCCACTGCTGCTTCCAGGTCCACCCATATACAGTCCTAAATATCCAAGACCTAAACCCAATCTGAAAGATCACTTGACAACTTATGAAGCATGCTGGCACTGCTGGAGTACAGAAACCTGTCTTTAACAGTACAAATGTGCATTTTCAATGTTATATATACATGCTATTTTTGTTCTCTGCCAAAACAATCACTCTGATCAAAGACTGCTAGTCCTGTAAATTTATGACATCCAATGTCTCTATTTTCACATTTAATAAATGCCATTGTCAAAGCACTATCTGAGACACTATTGTGGTAGATCAGGTAAAACCAGCAAATCGCATTTGGGAAGCATTCCAGCCTTACAAAACTAAGAGTGTGGTTCCTACTGATATTTTCATGTATGTACCTCCCCCAGCATCCTATCTTTGCTGCAAGCTGATAGCTAGCATCATGCTTTCAAGGCAGAAGGAAGAAATAATTATCAAAACAGTAGTTTGCAGGGAAACAGAGCTATTTCCTACACATGCCTGCTATCACACACTGGTATTTTCCAAATTCACTTTCTTCTAAGAAAACAAATCAGCAGCAGGTTTCTGAGAGATCACTTGGCAATTTAATACTGGAAGCCATAACTTGTACCTACCTTGTACACTACAATCCTACTTGCTTTTAGAAACTGACAACCAAAAGCTTCACCCATCTTGCAGTCAAGATTTAAAAAAAAAACAACTTGTTTGACACTGCATTTCTCATCAGTGTGTCCAAGTTGACATGCATACATAAGATGATTAGTATATAGAAGGCTAAAGACAACTAGTCTGCAGAAGAATGTACTTCTCAATAAAACATGCCTTGTAAGCATCCTACTTTGCTTTGCTTTCTAAAGTCTTTGGCTAAAGACAACTGTTTCAGAATGTTATGTCCAACAAATTGAATGTCTTTGCCAATGCCTAGATATTTCAGTTAATGCAGGCTTCTAAGATAACCAATATAGCTGTGTAGCCAAAACCAAACAAGTGCCTGCCCACTCACATGCGTCCCAGTGAAACCTCCTCTTATAGTAAATGTAGGCCCCTCTCTTTAAACAAATCACACTCATACATGGAAGTAAAACATTTTCTGTAACCACTAATCACTTTACTCTGAAACCATCAAAGGGACAAGAAACCAGTCCAAGACTGACCACTAAGTCCTACACATAGCTTGCAGAATTGCAGATCTGGACACCATCAATCCTCTTGACAGCACACCAGACTTTTGTGCTGCAGTCATCTTGTACTCATGAACAAGGTATAATTCCTTGACAGTCCCAAGCAAAGCACACAATTTTAATTTGGTCCACAACAGAACAACTGGAAACAACAAAAATTTGCTTTCTGGGGAAATGATCATTATTGATTAAAGGAGAGAAGAAAGAGGGAAAAAGGCAAAATTTTAGCAACACCTGGGACTTCAGTCAGCTAGAATCCCCAAACAACTGCCTTAAAACCTAAGACAAGAGCAACTGCTGCAATGCTGCTATTCTATTTCATAAATGGACGTTAAGTCTACCATAAACATTTTAGTTACTGAAAACATGCCATCCTTTTCCATTGATAACCAGCATCACTACAATTTCTCCTCCAAAGAAGAGATTTGATCAGCTAAGAATCCCTGAAGTTCTGGAAGGGTGTACTATGGTAATCTGGACCAGGGAATATGATATAGAGATAAGTATTTGAGAGACTTCCTAGCTTTTTGCTTCCAACGTGCAACATTACTATGGCTTGAGACTTCCACTCTGTTTTTTTCTGTTGTCTCTCCCTCCTTGTGTGTCTCTCCCATCCACCACATCACAGGCACTCTGTTCAGACTAAAATGTTGTTAGGAAATACAGTTTATAAAAACAAAATCAGTCTCAAGCTTCATATATTAGAAATCACTAACTCTATCTCATGATAGAAGGTCTCAACTAGGAACATGTGAGATGAGAAAGAAGGGTCAGCTTTAGAAAATTTCTCAGCAAAAACACAGGAAGGCAATGTCTTTCTGGTTTTCCCCACCTTTGGGATTATGAGCACCCTTCCCTGTGATTTTGATTATATAGTTTACTATCTTGTGATGTTGCAACTCTGGTTTTGAGTTAAAAAATTTAAATATCAATCTTCTTCTCTTCTAATCATCAAAGCACTGAAGCATAGATCTTACATTTGAATAGACATATCAAGGCTTCAGTTACAGTCACAGTAACTCAAATTTCCCCCTGTCCTATTGTTTTCTCTCTCACCCTTTTGTCCCTAAGATATTACTAGAGTTGTTTTCCCTCTGAGGTACTGGCTTATTATTTCCCAATACCAGGAGGGAAACACAGGTACAGAGAGTGCCAGCAACTTCCCCAGAACAGCAGAAGAAATCCACAGAAGAACAGACACCAAATTCAGATTTCTGAAGCTTGCCATTAATGAATGGTATACTCTTCCTCAGTGTATGAGCACAGGGTTTGTAGACTTCAATGGTGTTCCAGTTTAGAGAGTAGCTCATTCCTTACCCTCTTTCTATATTGCCAGAAACATCCAGTAATAAGAGTGATCAACAATAAAACCTCAGGTTTACTGCAGAGTCATTCTCAAGCAAGTATCAGATGGATGACCATCTTCTATACCTGGCAACACTTGAACAAAGTTCCATGACGGTACCATAGCACTAGATGAAAGTGGTGCTCCTGGCCACATTACAGTAAGGAACTGCCCGCCTCTCAGGCAGGGTAACAGCACAGCTTCCCAAAATGGAACACCAGCCAGCTCAGAAGGCAGCACCTACATCACTAGTATCAATTACTAAAGCCAAATCATAAAGCCTTAAAGCAAAACATTAGAGTGATGTTCAAGACAAGATTCCAAGAAAGTCCAAATTTTTAAATCTTTCTATTGTGGATACCTAGAAATGTTATTTTAGAAATAAATGCAAAAAAGGAAAATTTTAAAAGTGGCAAACAATGTATTTGGGACCTTACACTTTGCCAGCTTTTTTATTTTTACATTTTAGGCTCACAACCACTTTTTCTCCAATGGCTACTAGGAGCACTCAGATGCAGAAAAAGGTACAAAGGCATCATTCTTCCATCCAAAAATACTTCTGTCTTGTCATAGGATTAATGCATTTTATTATATATATATATATATATGTGTATGTGTGTGTATACATCATCAAATGATTTAGCCTGGCTGTTGTTGAAGAGGAAAGTGAAAAATTTCACCAATATTATTCTGATCCTGGAACATTTTTTAAGCACACTCATCCCCAAAGCACCTAACATAAGCCTTTAAATCTTTCTTTCTTTTGTAACTGAAAGGAAGAAAAGTTACTTTGAAACACAACCTGGTATGAATCTGAAGAGTCAGACTAAGGAACACAGCATAACAATCTATGCTTGTAATAACAAAGATCAACAAGGATGAAATTAGTTCCCCTTTATTCACATAAAACATGGCCTACTAGCAACTCACATGATGCTCTGACTAGTTTAGTCACCCTTCCTATAAAAAACATCGGTTGTCCACTCACATATTCCTTATTTAGGCAAAATTAAGCTCCCTCAGTCATCCCTCAGAAGACATGGTTTCTAGACCCTTCACGAGGGCCCTTCTCTGGCCAAATGTTTTTTGTTGCTATGAATATTTACTTCTATATTTGATTCTGCTACTCAAAGGCAAAATCTGGCATGCAGGAAACAAAGAAGTGAAGAGCAGGAAAAGAGAATACTGAATAGATCCTGCCCTCAAATAGCATGAAATCAGAAATTAAATAAACTTTCATAATTTTATTTTTATAGCACCTGTGGCAGTATAAAAATTGCAGTAGAATATTTTAAATGCTGTTTTCTGGACCGTTTCTGAAAAAACCCTGGATTTCATGACAAAATCCCTTTCAGTTCTGGTTTCTGGGCTTTCCCTAATTCTGGAAGGCGTAATACCAGTCATTTATTGTAAACTGCTCATCAATATCAAAAAGCTTTATCATGATATTTTAGCGTGAATTGTTCCACTTTAGTAATAATATAAGAAATGTCTTGCCAAATAAAATCATTAGTACTTTCAGCTTAGTTTTCTGTTACAAACAGAGCAATAGGAGACCCTGTCCTCAGCTTTCATTTCCTTTGCAATCCCCAGTGTCTGTAACTCACTTATGAGGAATGCTGCAGCATACATTCAAAACAAGTAGCCATTTTTTGTTTGTTCACCAGTTTGTCTAATCCCTTTCTGAATCTGCAGATTCAGTTTTCAAAACTTTCTATAGATGAAATTTCAAGAAAGGAGTACTTACTCATATCTGTATTAAATCAGCTTCCTTCTTGTTTCATTAAGTGTTCTTTAGTTTTTTGCATTATGTGATTCAGGTTATCTTTTGCCTTCACAGTTTTGTAAACTTTGAAGCCTTGAGTACAGAAATGAGAAAGAGGTGAATGCAACCAGAAACCTATGATCAATATCTAAAATATATATTCAAATTATTTAAACTGCTGTAAATCAAAGTGATTTAAAGCCCACATAGCAACAGCAATAATACTGAGTTTTCCAGTGCTGAATTAATATTATAGAGTGTTGTTTTTCAAAAGAAACATTGATAGGTAGTACCCACTTCTTTGTATTTGATAGAACTTGATAGACTTTTCACTAAATTTCTTAATCACGTATTGAACCTCTTTATACATTTGGTCTCCACAGCTCCTTATAATAATGTGGTCCACAGCTTAATTTTACTCTCTATATAAATGTACTTCCTTTGGCCTAATAATTTCATGGCATATTTCTATTCCTGGAGATTGAAAGAGAGTGCATAATTGTTCCTTAATCAATTTTTTCATGCCTCATACAATGCTGTGCTACTCTACCACATCTATCCTCCCCTGTCTGTTTTACAGGTTGAAGAGTCCTAGTTTATTAAGTCTTTCTTTGTATGAAAACTGCTTCATTTCTTTGATCATTCTTGTCATCTTTCTTTGTTCTTTCATAGGCTGTACCTCTCTGAGATAGAATGATTAGAACAGCATGAAGCACTCAAAATATTTATGTACCATCGCTTTATACCATAATGGAGTCAGACACCACAAGTTTCTAAATTCTTTTGCTAACAATAATTTACATTCTTCCTCTCATTTTCATTGCTATTGACATGAATCTGATATTTTTATATAGCAGCTCATAATAATGTACGATGTCTTTACTGAGTAGAATCTAATAATTTACCTCACAGGGTAGATGTAATTGTTATCTTTTATTCTATGTGCATTGTTTTCATGTATTGAAACTACTCACTTGCTGATTTACTGAATAACCATTACTATAATACAAATTAGTACAATTATTTGCAGACAATGTTTATTTTTAAATTTTGTTTTGACTCACAACCAATTTTTTTCATTTCACTATTTACTCCCATTCCAATATGAATATTTGCATGGCAAACTCCTAAAAATTATTAGAGACAGTAATGTACCTTCATTAGTAACATATGTCGAAAACTTCTTTCCTCAACTAATTATTTTAAGAGAAGATTTATTTAAACATCTTTTGTATAGCAATGGGCAAAATGATGAAAAGAGGTGAATAAATATTTAAAATATTAGTATGGCAAAATTAAAGTTCAGTAGTAAAAGACTTAACACATCAGGAAAAAGGCAAACTGAAATACCCACATGGAATAAGAGGATAAGAAGTTATATTTGCTCACAAGAATTACCTTACAGAAAAAGGAATGATCTACCACTTATATACCCTGAGTGCGATAAAAAAACTATAGTTTGAATTGCATGAAGTTGTGGAGCAGAAAAGTTGCAGTATACATGTTTTCAAAAGGTCCCTTGAGTGATCGCTAATCGCATTCCCTGCTCAAAGCAACACCAAAAAACTTCAGTCTGGTTTTCCCACTGCTTTGTCTCTGCCTTCAAAACCTAAAAAGAGATGCCTAGATTAGCTGGAAATCAGATTCAACATTAAATATCAGAATTTTTTTCTTATATCCTATCTTAACACCTGTTGCCTTTTATTCTCCTGTCATGCATAGATGTATAAGCTTGTCTTTATATTCTCAATGACATCCCCATTGGCACTCAAAAGCTCCACTTAGGCCCTTCCAAATTTGTCTCTTCTCCATGCTGAGCAAACCTGTATGCTTGTGCCTTTTCTCATGGGGCGAGTGGTCCAGCCCCTGACTAGTTGGTGGTCACTTGCTGGACTTGGTCAAATTTATCAAGCTGACAATGTTCCTCATCTTCTTGAACTTTTAATACCTCTCAAATTTTAGTTTGTCTGTCTAAGATGGATCATGATGTGACTCATAGAAATGTTAGTAAAGCATTTCAGAGACATTGTGATTATTAATAACAGTTTCTAACAAAAGGAAACAAATTTCTAGGAAATTCTTCCTTAAAGGTAATATGATAACTGTCACAAGTCTTCTTAAATTAATGATTTCCTGCATTTATTAATATAATGAATTTACACTGAATTTACTAATGTGAATGAGCCTAGTACCTTTAAAGTACTTCATAAATTCCATATAACATGGGCAGCATTTTTTATGTAAGTGTATACACACACATACATATATCTATATACACGAGTACATGTGTTATTGATATAGAGACATGAATAGTTGACTAGTTGCTTTGAATTAGTGTATGAAATGACTCTCATTCACAATGCACACAAATATAAGTAGAATATATTCAAGCTTTCACAGGATTCATAATTCAAAGGGTTATTTTTTTTCTCGCATAAAGAGCATTGCCAAAGATTTCTTATTTATAGAAAATAAGATGTCTCAGATAAGATTTAGTCAATGGTAACTGCAGCCTGTCACTAATTTTTGGTCAAAGGATAATTTTCATGAAACATAAATTCCTCCTTCATGTAATTTTCATGAAATGGTCCTTCAGGATATGTGCGGCCTTCAGGTCAGTAAGGCACAGATTTCAAAAGACTTTATTCTCTAAGGAAAAAAATCTGTTTGTATTCCTACTTGAAACCATACACACAAGTAGTCATCAAACCTAAGTTTCCTTAAATAAATCATTGATTTATGTTGGTTTGGAAACTGCACTTTGGTCCTGATTTAAATTTATGGCATTAAGCAAAGTGCTAATTCTGATTAGTTCTTTAATAGAAAAAAATTGAATTGAAATCAGGTTGTCTGATTATTACTTTATCAAAGTGATGAAATATATTGAAATACACTCAGGCTTTTTCAGAAACTAAAATTCAAGTAAAACTTCTGAGAAAAATGTTGAATTGGCAGATTCTGAAAGCTCTCCTTTATAAAGGTATTTTCTTATTTATTCTTGCTTCCAACTTTGAGTCATCACTATTTCTTTTGTAGGTGGAAGTAATGACAACACTGAAACAGCTTTGAGAGACTATTCTCTGGTTCAGTGAACTGAAAATTACACAACCTCTCTTGAGGTTCTGTTTAAAATTTTGAAGTGGTTATACAAAGTCTTCAAAGATGTTTGCATTCAAATAAGTCAGAGTAGAAAAGAAATTGGGGACAAATCTAGCTTACCTTACCCATTTAAATTGTCCTACAGATATTAATGACACTACTTAACATGAAAAATAAATGAATATAAATTTTATTATATTACATTTGGAGTCAGCAACATGTAACATACTTTCAATACATAAAAGAAATAATTTTTAATGAGGTCATAATAAAATATATTGTGTAGTAATTTCTGTAATAGTCTTTCATATAATTTTTATATTTTTATATTTCATAGTGCATGTTGAGGAGGTGACCTACAATGTAAGTTTCTAAAGAAGTTTTCAGAGAGAAAAATGTGAGAGGGAGTTAAAGTTTCCAAATGTTTATGACTATTTCTTCAGCAGTTCTTCAGTGCTTTTTTGCACTTTGGATATTTTGGCTGATCTCTGAGTGGATGTGAAAATACGTGTGTTAAGAATGAAAGGTAAATTCTTTATTTCATGCTGACTATTTGTCCTTGCAAAGAGAGGCGGGGGGAAGTGAACCCAAAGCAGTTGGAATACTCTTTCCATGTGAAATACGAGGATTAGGAATGAGTTTGTGTTTGCTTTACCATACACATGCTTTTCTGGGTTTCGAAAGAGATAACGTGACACAGATTTTCTAAAATTGCATTTCAGTGAAAATTTACTCCAAAGATTTTCAGGAGTTCTGAAAACTAACATCAAAAATGCTACTGCAGAATTCAAGAAGCTTCCCAATAACACGTATCTTGTCTGTCAATTCTAGGATCATCACTTCTTACAAATATTCAGTCAAGAATTCATAAAAAGGGACATTCTCTACATTATGTTTTGCTATGTTATGTTACTCTAAATATATCCTTGGTACTAATGCCTTGATATTATTTTAACATAAAAACAGTAAAATATGTCAATCCTCCCAGTACAAAGAGGCTAATGGTGAACTTGTATATAAAGGAATAAAAATTTAATAGAACTGTGATTATTTTCTACACATACATCGTGATGAAACAGAGCATGTTAATCTAATCTGAAAATATGAATACCAATGCCTCTGGCTCTGGAAAAAAAGTGATAAATATTTTAATTATATAACATGAATTTTTTATCAAATAGAGTGTTGAATATACCACTCAGTAAATTGCAGTATTTTTTGATTAGTATGTACAATTCATCTGGCAGTAAAATATTAGTTGTTGTTTGATTATTTGTTGTTTATTTTTTGTTACATGAATAAATGGCCCTTTGTAAGAAAATACATTTTAATCTTTAATCTTTATATGTCTTTTAAGGTGCCTCAAAAAACCCCTTATTTATCAAAAGCTAAAGCATTATATATCAAAAAGTACTCACCATTTTTCAGAGACAATACATCAATAAACATATCTGGAAAAACTGCTGTGCTGGTTTAGAGGTAAACCAGCAGGAGAAATGAGCTCAACACGAGAGAGAGATTATAAGTCAGAGCTACAATTTAACAATAATAATACAGTAAATACACTGACACAAAGGGAAATGGCTTTCAACTCCCAAAACCCAGCAGTATAACCCAGTGCCCTGGGGTACAAACCCAAAGGGGTTTGTTAGCCCTTGTGCTGAGACCCGTGTGGTTCCCCCAAGTCCAAAGCAAAAGGAAGTGAAAAACCTGTTGGTGTAGGTGATGGCTGTAGTCTGGTCAAGAGTGGTGGCCTCCTCCTGTTGAGGTCCTGGTGCTCCTCTGGATCCAACAAGATGTTCCCAAGGTCTTCTTACCCCTCCCTTATGTACCCTCAGGGAGCACCCAGTCCCTCCCCCAGGGCGGGGACTCACACAATGGGTGATTAACTCTGTGAGTCATGGGGTATTTTTGAACTGTTGATGGCCCATTAGCAGCTACGCCTCCTCAGGCTGGGAGGGGAGGTGCTAACGACTCCCTGGGAAGCTGCTGCAAATGGGCCATTGACCTTGGGCATGAATGGAGTGGGTAGAATACACAGCTTTGATCACCCCCACACAGTGACAACTGGTCCCACCTGCTGAACTAGGACAACTGCAACAGGTGATGATGATGATGATTAAAAATAAAAATATGTATTCAAGTCACCACTGTGTCCTTCAGAGGCTCTATGTATGGTTTCACTAATATTAAGTCTAAGGCCTTGTGAATTGCTTCTGTCTTCACTGGTATTGTACATAGTGTGGGCATGCACACTCATAAGTTGCAAGAACTATGAGGAAAAGACGGATAAGAAAGACATTGTCTGCTTTCTACAGTCTCACAGACTTTCTACTGAAATGAACAAATATAATCTTCAGTCTGACATTGATGTCACACCATAAAAAGCAGAAATTCTAAACAATGTTCTATTATTTTATTAGTGAAAATGTTGAGAAAAGTAGTAATCCACTGAGTGGATATAATGGTTTATGAAGTAGGTAAATGCTGAAAATTTTAGATTTCCGTTGTCTGTCTGAAGCTTCCTCGTAGGCATGTAATTTTTTTGGCAATGGGATCAGAATTCTTCCCACTTGTTTATGGGGTTATGACTATATTCTATGATAAGTAAACCCTGAAGCAAAATTCCAGGATATTTTTCAACTCATGGTTTAATTAATATAGAGAGATAAAACATCAAATCTCAGTCATTAATGAGTTTTATTATATTTATTGTTACAGTTTTATAGAGTCTCATCCTTCACTCTGCTTAGCTACTATAAATGTATTTAGATTAGTGCTACCATTAGGGCTATTTTATGAAAATGTTGGTCAGAAGTTTTGTCTCTCTTCTTTCGTGTGCCTTGGTGAAAATTTTATCTCATCACAAGCAGGTTCCATTATTATTAAATTATATTGTATATTTTAGGTGAAATATTTTGACATAATGCAGAGATGGCTTCGAAGGTGACACAACCATATCTGTAGTGTGAATATGAACAGCAAGTGCAGAGGGTAGTTTTTGAATTCATCCTTTGGAGTTAAGGGTTTGTCACACTAACCTATTGTCAACAAATCTGGGGAAGTGTTGGTGATCAGTAGATTTTTTTATCTAAAACATAAAAGCAATGACAAGGGAAGACATATTAGTGGAAATCAATATTGTTCTTTAATTAGTGAATTTTAATTTTAATTAATAAGTCTAGAAATAATAAATAGGCATGACCATGAAATTTTATTTTTGCATGCAACGGGATATAGACAAATACAGTTAATTGCACTATCTGTTTTAAATGTAATGGAAAATACTCAACAATATATCCCTACACATATTTGCTATGTTGCCATTGATTATGTCAATGACCACACGGCTAAGCCACTGCCACATCTAATTTATTTACCATGCCTGCCTGGACAGTAACCTTATCTTCCCCTGCAGATCCTGTTTATTCAACGGTTGTGTTTTGTCAGTTTAGGATATAATCCATCTGAGATAGTCTTCTTTCTTTTTACTATATTCAGTAAAGTGGGATTCTAATCCTTGACAGGAAATATTAAACACTGCACAATGAATATAATTTTTGCTGTGTTTTTGCCTTATCTCATCTGTTTTTTGTTGTTGTTCTGTTTTAGTTATTTAAAGTTTTGGAGGATTGGAATAGTATTTATCTAATTACTTTCTTCAGTGTAATGGGGAATTTTTTTAATCCCTCTCCTGACTATATATCTATCTCTATATCTGTCTAAGTGGTGTGTGTGTGTGTGTGTAGTGATTGGATCATTTTGTTTGACTTTTAAATTAAGACAGACTCTTGAACTTTACTCAGTTACACTGCATTGTACTAATAAATGGTGTTGAACCTCTGGCAACATGATATAATAATACAGAGAAACTTCAAGTGACAGAAAATCCAGCAACCTCTTTAGTTACATTTTCCAGAGATAAAATACTACCAATGTTAAAGAATTCTGCTAGGTTTTCTTTTTGAATGTTTCCAGCTTTTAGGCTCAATGCACTTGTCTCTTCGTTTAAGAGTATCTTAACAGTTTTTTTTCCCACATGGAAATACTTATGCACCACAATAAAATGAATTTGCAGCCTTCTCTTTAATAAACCAAAATAATTGTACAGAGATATTTTGANCATTTGAACCTTTAATGAGGATCAACCATTCAGAAATGACTTGTGTAAAGCTATATTTCTTACCCAAATATTTGGTGGTATGTCTACCTAATTCATTTGTGGCTCACCCCTGGAGACATTTTATGTTTTTGGATATTTCTCTCAGTGATTTATGTCTCTTAATTCATCTGACTTCAGAGAAAAATGTCACATTAATGCCATTTATTTTATGAATTTTAACCTCTTTTTACAAACATTTATAACCCTTTCTATTCTCTTTCTTATAGTAGTTTTTGTAGATTGAGAATAATATTGTTTGTTATTCTGAAAGTACTAATATACAGATTATTTTTGTTTAACTGGGCTACCTTCTTGCCCTAATGTAGTCAATTAAATTTGGTCTGATTTGATTTGGTCTTTTCATTCTGATTTCATCTTCAGTCTTCACTGTGTTCCCTTAAATATCTGCAATATTTATTGCTCCAGGATTTCCTCTTTTCTCTGGACATATTCTAGTAGCAAAGAATATTATTTATACGGTATTTTAAATAGCGTACTGAGTAGACAGGATATTTCAGCAGTATTTCAAAAGCCCTTGAGTGGACTAAGCAGAAGAAGAAGACAAANACTAATAAATGGTGTTGAACCTCTGGCAACATGATATAATAATACAGAGAAACTTCAAGTGACAGAAAATCCAGCAACCTCTTTAGTTACATTTTCCAGAGATAAAATACTACCAATGTTAAAGAATTCTGCTAGGTTTTCTTTTTGAATGTTTCCAGCTTTTAGGCTCAATGCACTTGTCTCTTCGTTTAAGAGTATCTTAACAGTTTTTTTTCCCACATGGAAATACTTATGCACCACAATAAAATGAATTTGCAGCCTTCTCTTTAATAAACCAAAATAATTGTACAGAGATATTTTGATCTTGTGCTATATTTCTTTCTGTATTATCCTCGTTTTGGGGAGANTTATAATTTAGACTAAAGAAGCATTCTATTTTCCTACAGCAACATAGTAGTTCTTAAAATGTGTTTATTTTATGGTTCCTTTGTATTGACGGAGTTATGAAATGTGGATTTAACTTGAATGAAAGTACAGACCTAAAGAAAATATGTTTGAACTTCTCTGCAACAAGAAAATGACAAATAAAAGCAAGACCACGATATTATTTTAATTTTTTATTTTTATTTTGATCCAAAAGTCAGATTCAAGTGTAATTCTCTAAAATATGTATTTCATATTTGCAAATTGAAAAACTATATTAATTAAAAAATGCTCAGTGAAAAGACTATTTTTTTTAAAAAAAGGCTTTATTTCCAAATAAAGCAGAATGAAAATTGAAATAGGTACTATAAGAGATGATTTTTTTTTAATTATTTAAAAACTGTGGAAATGTATATTTCATTGAAGTTATTAAACAAATTTATCATGATTTTGAGATAAATCATTCAGTTTATATATGGGGCATTGAGAAGAAAAATAATTTTTCAAAGCATTTCTGAGGTAACAGAATATGTTATTTCATTTTTGTGCACCAGTGGATTGATAACCATATATTGAACCTAAGTAGCAAAACACTCAGGCTTGAGTCCCTATGAATGAAAGAAGACAAGAGGAGAAGTAAAGAAAAAAAATATTAGATAAGTAAAAGAAAGGAAAATGTACAGTTTTCTGACAGAGATAGTTTGTTGTAGAAAAACTTTGAGAAATCAAAATGACTGATGAGTCAAAATACTGAGCATAGTTTTTTATTTTCACCCAGTGGAGCCTGTAGAGAGTTGACTCAGCTTTACTGTAGTAGCACACAGAAAATACCTCACTGGAATCCATCTAATTACATACTCTTTTTTAGCAGAAACATCCTTGAAGTCAAGAAAAAGACCCTGAAGACCTGCCTATAACTATTTCATTGTGTGCTAAAAGAACTTCAACTGTTTTCATGTTTCTGAAAATTTGTTCTGAGAACTGTGTCCTGACAAGCAATCACATTTTGAACATCATCTAGAATTTCACCAACACTGAAACATTATGAAGTAGAAAGCAACTGAAAAATTCCAAGATGGATTATGCATCTTCATTTTTTCTGTACTGGTTTTTGTACCGATTGGGATATTTGAAAAAATATTTTATTCCCAGAACCATATTTTCTACAATAAGAGTGGAATAACAGAGTCAAGGGACAGAAATATCTGTGACACATTACAGAGTAATTTGCACCTTTACATTGTTTATTTTCCTTTCTTCCAACCAACTGTAATTAATTCATTAGAAGCAAAATGAAATGAAAACTCCTTTTAGATATTTTAGAAATTAAGTAGGATATTAAAGTAAACAAAGTTCACAGCGGAGAAAGGACTTCACAACACGAATCTATGAGATTTAAAGTGAAGCCATCTTATTAGACATAGCACACAGTTTATATAGGGTTAGGACTACAGCTTATTGGCTAAAAGAGTTAACACACCACCATGCTAGATACTTCAATTGGTTAGAACCCGCCTCTCACAAGTTCTATGTTTATATTATTTCATCCTGGCTATTTTCATGCACCTGCAGAGTCCTGTGTATTCCTACTATGTGAATTCTTGGGGAGTAACCTCCTTCCTATCAGCCAGCAACGGCTGAGCTCCTTGCCACTACTGGCTGATAGCTGAGTCTCACAGGGCTTTCTATAGATCTGAATTGCTCACTTTTGATTTTACTGTAACAACAGGATATATTCTAAATTAGAAGTGAATTCAGCTGGAGGTAAACCATATTTTAAAGCAGCACTGAAACTTTTTGAAAAAGATTTCCATTCAAGAAGGTCGGTTATAAAAATAAGTTTAGTATTAGCCTTTTCAGACTAACTCTTTCAACAAACCTACACTGACAGTTTGCATGCCTTGGATTAAAGTACTTCAAAACTTATTTTAGAGTCTAATTGTGAGTTTGAGGTTTCTGAGTGCGTCTGAGTCTTATTCTCTTGGCCATGACCTTTCTGTGAGACAAAACAAAGGTGATTTCAGTTAAGCTGCCCAAACTGAAACAATGATAGATGAAACTTTTTAATGATGGGTTTGTAAGTAATGGTTCAAACCTGTGACTGTCTGCTTTGTAAACAGTTGTTATATAAGTATACTTCTAGTTCTGATGTTTGAGATAGAAAATGGAAGACTTCATCAATCATATTAGGTAGCTCTGTAAATTTTAAGTGTTACTTTGGTAGTGGAAAATCTTCAAGCAACCTTTGATAGTGGAAAAGATGCTAGAAAATATGTAAGACAAGTTTCTGCAAGTTTAGTCTTCTAACTTTTTGCCTTTAAAGTATCATTTTTTTTATATACTGGTAGAAGCATTATTTACATCAAATTACATTACATGTTAATACTCTGCTTTCTGTGTGATAGACAAGATGTATTTTATGCCCTGAAGAGCAGGTAAGCAGGAGGAAAGAAGCGACAATGAGCAAATGACAAACAAGTTCAGGGAAAAAACAGCCAAAGAGTACCTGATGATGACAGAATTGAGAAGGAAAATCAAACAGCTAATACAAAGAACAAAAAAACCCCATGAAATTCTACTGTTGCTTTAGATTTTACTCATTACATGAATTACAAGAAACCAACAGATAAAATTTTTAATTACAGAGGCTGAAATGAGCTCAGACTAATAGACATTAAAAAAAATATACAACCTTCACAATGGAATGACTGAAGTTTAGAATCAAATTCTCCAAATATTAGAGAGATAGGAAAAAATCATCACTCAATTTTTATTTAGCTTAGATAAGCACATGCAAATTTTTCATTCTGATTCCAGTTTCTGGTTAAAATCTTGTTTGAAACTAGATAACTCTCTTTCTAATTACAAAAATACTGAGACACCAAAATTACTCTGACTTTATGCAGGCACTCTTAAAACAACTACCGTAGTGTAGTCATGATACTGTATTTCACATAGGATCTTTTGTAAGATCATGCACTAGTTAAATAGTACTATAAAATTAATTTTAGTTGGATGAATATTAAGCAGCAAGGTGAGATAAGGAATGTGATTAACACAGGACAATCATACAAAAGTACAACCTCATACTTTCAATCCTTCCCAAGTGTTACCTCGTGATTAATAAATAGCTTGCTTAGCCGAGATTGTTTTTTTCCCTAACAGTTCTAGCCTTAGAAAAATATATGTCAAAGTCTTGGAAAAAGATGAGTTTAGCAGTTTGAAATACTGAACAGCAGTGCAGAACCCTGTGCTTTATACAAATTAATCCATTCTTTAGCAATAATCTAGCAACCAATCAGAATTCTCCCTTAATCCAAATAGTTTTATAATGCACTTTAAATCATCAAAGTTCAGGTACCTTACACTATTTAAATGAAAAGTAACAAGGAAATTTAATCTTAAGATTTTGAAGTATTTATAGCAGTGGCTAAGGAGTGTCACCTAGCAACAACATGGCCCACAGAGTAAATCTAATAAACTGCAGCTCATCCTTTCTGTCATCAATGATCAAATAATCAAGACAGGAAAAGCACAAGTAGTGATGACATTGAGAGAATCTAATGATAAAGTACAGGAGCATTTTAGGAGACAAAGAATGTGTTTAGATAATGGAACATAGTACAATAATTAGAATAAGGCAAAGCTGGACTTCAGCCACAGCAAGCTGAATGAAAAAAAAAAGATAGAACTGAGGGAGACGGAGAGAAAAACTGGAGGAAGAAGATAAACGATTAAACATGGTAGAGATAGGGATTTGGGAGAAGTAAATAAAATAAGATGCTGTCAGGGCATCTTTCCTTGGCTGACTTCTAAAGAAGAAGGGCAGACAGATTAAAATTTTATCAGATAGTTTAGGAGATTATGGTAGTTGTACCTTAAAACATAAAAGCTACTTTTCAGAGCCTCATGCAATTCAGTAGGATGCAGTTGGGTCAGAACTGATATCAGCAAGGCATTGAGGATAAGTTTGAAGTTATCACACTGTAGAAAGAAGAAAAGTTCAGCCCAAGATTTACAATAAGCAAAAAACCCCAAAGTAACAGAAAAACCTTGCACCAGGGTTTTCAGCTGATAAAAAAAATGCACCAGAAATGTATGTAATTACAGTTAAGCACTTGTCATCATTTTGGAAAGGTGGTATTTACTCAGGCTTATACTATACAGAGACATCTCTGTTTATTCCTTCTGAGTCTGTGATGCTGAATTCCACATGCAGTTTCACTGAAAACAGGGGACCTTTCTGTTTGAGAGCATTTCCTATTCCACACTAGAGATATTTCATATTCCACAGGACCTCAGTTGATCAAATTATGGTTAAAGCATACATTCATAATCACAAGAAACTGTATAGGTTACATTGAACTTCAAAGAACTGAATTTCCTCTTCGTTATATTCAGCATAAGCCAGTCAAATGAATGACAGTAATTTTGTCTAATTATAAGTTGAACCCTTGGTCCCTGACAAAATGCTTTTGAAACTTCCATATGGTTAGGTTTGTCTGAAAATTCTGCATCAGGTAGTGTTCCATGTTAGTGTCAATGCCAGTGTTTGAGCTAGCTGGGGTGACTTCTCTGGAGAGCCTTGTAGAGAACTCTTCTCTCTCTGTGGTCAAGAAAGAAGTGGATATAAAGAATCAAAATATCAAATGAAGGGAAAGGAAGTGAGAAAGGAGGTACTATCTTATATTTAATCATACTTTCCTCATCGCAAGCATGTAATGTAGTTATTTAAAACATAGTCAGTTTATTTGAACTAATTTATCAGTCAGAAAGAGTTCTCCCATAATCACTCAATGTGAAGATATATAAGATTTTAACAGAAATATATATGTCATGCATTACACATGGAATAGTTTATTCATGTTAGAAATAAAATAGCAGCTGTTTATCGGGAACTACATTCCTCCTTAAAGCAAAGACTTGTTCTAAATTAGTTCTTTGTTATGACAGGATCTGTAACAGACTGTTTTCCATGGATAAAAGAGTATTAAAATATTATTTAACACTTAGGACTTGAGTCGGTTGGCCACAGATAGATGCCTAATACAATCTGACAACATGAAAACTCTCTGATCCCCAGATCCAACCATAGAAGTGTATTTTCTATAGATATTGTAGTATCTGTCACTTCATGCAGTTACCTTGTTTACCCTTGAGTATCTTAAAAAAGTGTGGCTAAATGATTTGAATCTCAGTTTTGGCAGTTTCAAAATTAATATTTAATCCCCAAAACAGGCCCAATATATTTTTAGAAGCTAACTTACCATACAGAAACGGAACCCAGTATTACTTAGAGCCTTACTTGCTTTAATCATTAAAAATAAATAGTCATATTGCTCTGCACAATGGCAAACTTGCTCTTTGCAGGAGGGCACTTCAATGGAAGAACTAGGTAACTGAAAGAATTCTATATATCTGCAGTGACAACTGAGTAATCTGAATCTGAAGTAATGATTCAGTATCCCTCTTAGCTGCTGCATGGAGATATTAGTAACTTCAGTCTTTCATTTTAAAGAGCTGTTGTTTTTTACAGCACTTCTCGGCAGACCCATAACTGCTTTTGTTTGTTTAGCTCATTATCTTGCTTTCATAAATATACAGATTGAATTTTTTTTTCTGCAGAAGTGCCTACCAACAGAACCTGGACACAACACACAATGCCTCCAAAGCCGCATACATTTGAAGGGCCATATAATTTACAGAAGGTAGTGATGCCTCAGAGGGGGTTGATTTTTAATTTTTATAGATTTTAGAAGTACTTGTAGCTGTAGTAAAATGCAGATTTAGTGTGTTAATATTTCTGGCACCTTAAGTTCAATGTTTGTGTATTCTAACCCCTATTCCATATCAATGCCTAAAATTCCATTAATTATTTAGACTTCTTTTAAAGGGAGAAGGCTGAATAGTATCTTAAGGCCTGGGCCATGAGACATAAACATAAGCCAATGATCAGAACACTGGAAGACCTCCAAGTATTCCTGTGTACCACAAGGAAGAGAAAGATGATGAAGAAGGGGTCCCACTGTCCCCCAGACTCAAATCCTGATGGTGCTGGACTGAGAGATGTGTGAATAGGGGATTGGCTCAGCAACATTATAAAAACCATAGAAAATCAGTGTTTGGGGTGTGTCATCATGTATTCTTGAAAGCCTTAAGCCTAGACATTAAAGAATCTACCTTTTTATCTTATCCTACACTAACTTGGCTGAGAGTCCTGTTTTTTGCCATCTCTCAAGGTATCAATAGCTTTATGAGGTATAGATAACCAAAAAAAAAAAAAAAAAGAAAATAAATTCCCTCCTTCTTTGGAATGGGGTAAATTCACTAGTTCTGATTTCTATGAGAATTTAGGTAGACTCTGTAATGGGCATGCAGAAGATGTATTCGTAACCTCTGAAGCTGGCACTGGATACAAGAAGCTGTGCTTGTTTCATGAACCGGATTCTAGGTAAAAACAAAAGGAATAGCAAATCAGTTCTCAGAGCAAATATGGTCATACAGATTGTGCAAGATGAGACCAGGCAGACAGTAATTAAGCTTACATAACTGGATAGGAGGGCATATTGCCATCTTCTATTAGCTATTGAACAGAAATCTGTCAGGACAAAATGGGATTTTGTTCAAATATGCAGTAGTAGTAACCTTGTAAGTGTTGCATAAATGCTATGTGAACAGAGGATGTCAGACAGCTCAGACATAGCTTCAGCTTCTGAAATCTGATTTTGAACCAATCTCACTAATTCAGCATGCAATTTTGAGATATTATACGAGGCGGTAATAGGTACTTTTCTGCCTTTTCTCTCCCCTCCTCCTTTCCCTGCTTTTAGTGGAGTGAAAAGTTTGTAGTGAATGTAAGAAAATCAGTGAAGCAGAAGCATGTAAAATTCTATATCAAATACAAATCTTATTGCTGATACTAATCTGAAAAAAACTGTTGTTTCTTTTGTGTGAATATTTGAGTATCTATCAGCTATTTATAGGACCTAAAGCTAACAGAACAGAGGTCCTGAATGTGAAGTCTCTGGGTACTGGGTATTTAAGGTTTCCTGAAAAAAACCAAAAAAAGTCCTATGCAATTCATAAAATTCAAGAAGGTGATATGAAGTAAAAAGACAACTGTATAAATTATGCATATTTTGCATCAATGTCTGCTTTATATCAACTCAAAAGGAGTCTGTGCTGGTTATTTTATGAGAATATCCAGTGAGCTGTGTTAAAAATATCTTTCACTTAAGTTTTGATTCGTAAAAGATGTCAATATCATGCTTGATAAAGCTAACTCAGGATAAGAGAAGCTCACTAATGACCTTCTAAATTGTGGTTGGTTTGTTTATTATTAACTGAATCTTGCATTTGGGAAAAAATGCCTTTTGTCCCTCCAAGAAAATAACCATAATTAGTTCAGTCAAGTTACAAGGTCACAAATGATTTTTAATCCAGATACATATTTTTCTTTACTTTTGAATATCCACTCTGGTGTATCCCCCAAGGTTCAATACTGGCCCCAGCATCAATTACTGGGTTGAAGGGACAGATGCCACCTGAGCAAGTTCACCAACAGCACAAAGCTGGGAGGAGCTCTGGGCCAATACCCCAGAGTGCTGTGCAGCCCTTCAGAAGGAACTTCAGGATCTGGAGAGGTGGGCGGAGAAGAACTATCTGAAATTCAAGTTCCATGTCCAGTTTTGGGCTCCTCAGCACAAGAGAGAGATGAAGCTCCTGGAGCAGGTCCAGCAGAAGGTAACAAACATGATTAAGGGACTGGAGTATCTCTCCTATGAGGAAAGGCTGAGGGAGCTGGGCCTGTTCAGTCTCAAGAAGAGAGGACTGAAAGGGAACCTCATCAATGTCTATCAGTATCTGAAGGGAGAGTGTCAAGAGTTTGAAGCTGTCTAGGATTGAGCTGGCAAAATTCCAACTGTCCAAGACAGAGAGAAAAAATTCCCTGCCCCCCTCACCCCCAACCAACGAAGGGAAAAAGAGGGAGAAGGAAAAAACCTCCAAACTAGGTTTATTCTTAAACTAACTATATATATTTATACAGAAAAGAGAAAATGAAGAGAAAGTTACAACATAACACACACTTAACACAAGTTAGGTATAACGACAATTTTCTACTTCCCACCAAAAAACAGATTCTATCACTGTAGTTTTATAAGCACCTCAAAAGGCATCCAGCAAAGAACAGAAAGAGTAACAACAAAATGTTTCTACTTCCCTGAAACTCAAACAAAATGCTAGTGGCTGCAAAAGCAGGGCCTAGCACAGTAGAAGAGCTGCAGCACGTTCTCCTTCTACTTCAGCCATGATGGAACTGAACTAACAACTCCCACTGCTGCACTCATATCTTAGGTTTGCATCATCTTGTGTCTCCCTGGTTACTTAGTCAGGTGATACTTGTCTCTTCCAATCCACGCAGACTCCTTGAGCCTGCTAATTTGAGGCCTAACTAAAACTACCACAGGAGCCAGGCTCTTCTCGATGGTGCCAAGCAATATGACAAGAGGAAAAGAGCAGAAACAGATGCATAGGAAGTTCCACCTGAATATGAGGAAGAATTCTTTACTGTGCAGGTGACCACATACTGGAACAGGTTGCCCAGAGAGGTTGTGTAATCTCCCTCACTGGAGATATTCAAGAATTGTCTAGATGCAATCCTGTGCAATGTGCTCTGGGATGACCATGCTTGAGCAGATGAATAGATGTTGGACCAGATGACCCACTGTGGTCCCTTCCAACCTAAACCATTCAGTGGTTTTGTCATCTTCCGTTATTTATAAAGGAACAGTTTATTGTGTTCAAATTAGCACAGTATTCTTGCATTTTATTTTAGAATTTATTGCACTGTATTCCCTGTGTTATAAATTATTAAAAAGCAATTGTTTATCAATGTTCTCAGATAGTAAGGAACTCCAAGAAACATTAAGGATTATATTTATAAAACACAATGGAAGCAAACCCTATTTTCAAAACTAGCATTCATTCATAACACCACTTTTTCAATTATTACCCAAAGTTTAATGCCAAAAGTCCCCTGCACTTTTGATGTTTAAGCACCTTCATGTTACGATGCTTCAAACTGGTTAAACATCCAGATTCAGCACTTATCTAGACTGACCATACATTACGTGCTTAAAACTGTGATAAAGTGAATAGTGACCCATTAAAAAAGTACATAAAACCCCTGAAAAGACAGAACATTGCTTCAATTCTTATTCTCCTTTGGGAGTGTAAAAAGACTGATCCTGCATTTTCCAAAGGACTATGCTAAGCTATAAATTTGAGTCATGCTTGCTATGGAATTTATTTCATCTTAGGATTTCATCTTAGGGTTTACAGTTGTATATATTGAACAACTGGACATATTCTTTTGAAACTCAACACAGAGAGTGAAATGGCATATTTTAGACTCTATAGAAATCTTCTGAAGTGACAATACTGGGTAGAAACAGGATTGTTTAGAGAAGGTGTTATATTTTTAGGAGCCTTAAATTGAAATATTATCAGAGCATTTTTATCAGATCAGACAGTGTTAATAGAAGACAGAAAAAACGTATCTTTTTTATGACTTTGAATGATCTTCCAGACAAATTGGATTCTCAACACCAGAAAGTATACACACGGGGGGAATTTTAGGGCCCTAAGAAGCTTCTGTGTTAGAATTCAGGGCCACTGCAGTCTTTAGGTATTTCTGAGGTCAGCTGTCACATATGAGTCAATTATGCATTCACATATCTAATCCTTCTGAGGTAACATCATACATGAGTAAGTTATTAGACGGATCTGGACTAGTCAGCAAAAAGGAATCAGTACCCTACACATGTGCAACAGCTATACAGATTTCTAAAAGCCATCAACACTTTTTCATTCCTTGAAAGGAAAAATAGAAGTTTATCCATATTTTAGTGTTTCTGCTTATCATAAATATAAACTATATATATGCAAGAGTAATGAAAAACTTGGAGGAATTCCTAACTTACAGTCCTACAAAGTCCTGAAAATAAGCCTCTGCTACAGATAGTGTTACAGAAAGGAAAAAACTGATGTGTAAATCCTATTAAAATATGCCAGCATAACCTGTTAGTGTATTGTGACAGTGTTAGTGTACACACAGTTAAAGCGACTTCCAGATTTGGAGTTAAAAGAGGGTTTTTTCCACTTGCCATGCTGGCAGGGGTTTATATTTTATTGGTATTGAATATTTTGCATGTAATTTATTCATAGAATCACAGAAGCATCAAGGTTAGAAGAAACCTTCACAATCATCTAGTACAACTATCAACCACCATAATCACCCCTAAACCATATCAAGTGCCACACCAAGATGCCTCTTGAACGCTTCCACAGACAGTGGTTCCACCACCTCCCTGGGTAACTTATTCCAATGCCTAACCACTTTTTCCGTGAAAATATTTTTTCTAATATCTAATCTGAACCTCTGCTGGCACAACTTAAGGCCATTTCCTCTTGACCTTTCACTTGAGATATAGAAGAAGAGACCAATCCCCATATCACAACAACTTTTTTTCAGATAGTTGTAGAGAGCAGCAAGGTCACCCCAGAGCCCCCTTTTCTCCAGACTAAACAACTCCAGATCCCTCAGTTGCACCTTATAACATGATGTGTTTCCTTCACCAGCTTTGTTGCCCTTCTTTGAACACATTCAAGCACCTTAATGTCCTTTTTGAAGTGAGTGGCTCAGAACTGAACGCAGTATTCAAGGTGTGACTTCCCCAGTGCCAAGTACTGAGAGACAAGCAATTCCCTAGCTGTGGTGGCCACATTATTCTTGATACAGACTGGGATGCCATTGGCCTTCTTGGCCACCTAGACATACTGCTGGCTCATATTCAGTTCGCTGTGAAACAGCACCCCAACTTCCCTTCTGCTGAGCAGCTTTCAAGCCACCCTTCCCCGAGCCTGTAGCAACCCAAGTGCAGGACCTGGCACTATGCCTTATTGAACATCATGCAGTTCTCCTCAGTGCATTGATCCAGCCTGTACAGTTGCCTCTGCAGAGTCTTCCTACACATCAGCAGATCAACCCTCCCACCCAACTTAGTGTCATCTGTGAACTGACTGGAGATGCACTTGATCCTCTTGTCCAAATCATCAATAAAGATGTTAAATAGGATTGGCCTCAATACTGAGCCCTGGGTAACACCACTTGTGACCAGCCACCAACTGGATGTAGTTCCATTCACCAAGGAGTAGTTCACTTATGCTGGTGACCAACAGGTCAGTAACCATCCCTTCTGGTAAGACAGTCTATTAACTATCTATTTTAGCTACAGAGAGAGCAGGCGGAGTTTAGTGCTGTGCGGATGTGATTGAGATGTTTATTCTATACCACTGACATCATTGCTTGGGATGCGGTTTCAGCAGGAAAAGCCAGGGGGCTGGAACTGGAAGCCCACCATCTTGCCTTGCTGTCTGGAAGTAAGGGACCATTCCCATTAACCCCCGCAAACTCAGTCCCTCTGCCACCTGTCAGTTCCCTCTCCCATTTTCTCCAGAGCTTGACAATGGACCTTCGGCGCTGAGTCAACAGCTCTTGCAGAGAAGCTGCCAGCAAAGACAGACCAGTAGCAGGACTACTCTCCTGCTCAGCCAAGCTTTTTGAGCTGAAACAAAAGGAACTCTGCTGGAACCCAGCAAACTGAGCCAAAAAGGAGCACATCTTAGTGGTAAGGAAAAAAAAAAAGAAAAGCTGCAACGACTCATGGGACTGACTACAGCACAGTGAAATGGTAGAAACAACAATGCAGGCACCTGCATGGAACTGAGTCCCAGTGGAGTGGTTGCATGCACTTTGATTTACAGCCTAGCTTCTGTCCTTGTTCTTTGTTGGTTTTGGGCTGGGAGTAGGAAAATGTTAACCAGTGGAGCTCCCCCACTGTATTACCTTTGTTCATACATACCACGTGGCATGAGAATGGGAACAATTGCCAATACTGCCTTTGCCTGGAGACGATGCGAGTGCGATGTATAGGAAGTATCTGTCTTGTTTTTTGTTCCCAGTGGTGAATACTCTTTTCTATACATTTGCTATTAGCACTACTGTTATTATTCTTGTCCTTTTCTTAGAGGAACATACCTTAATTCCTTTGATGTATTTCACTGGTATTCCCCCGTGGATTCCTGTTAACTTGAGCACCCCTGTATCATCTTTGTAAGACTTCAAGTGTGCTTCAGTGTATGGAGCAAGTTTCAGAGTAACAGGCTGAGGGACCTTGATCACACCTTGTCGAGGTGAGTCAGATATTATAACACTGTTGTTCAGGTATATTTTAATGCTCTGCCAAAGAGTCCCACTAGCTAGTGAACAAAGATCCTCTTACTCTTTTGGGATGCCAACAAGCCTAGGGCTTGTTATCCCTTTTTCAAAAAGTCCAGAATTCTAACCATGACACCAGCCATAGAGAGGTGTGAATAGACTATGTCCATCAATTTCTTCCAATATTGGTGCTCACAACTGGAAGGATACAGGAAAAAATAACCTGTTCTCCAGATTCCCTTACCAATCACCCCAAGGCCCTGAAATTTCTTTTGATTGCCCTTAGACTGTGTGTAGCATCTTCATTGCTAAACACATAGAAGAGAAACAATGGGTAATAATCTGAGGGCTGTATCAGGTAAAAGTTTCCTAGTGATGTTCTTAACCCAGGCCCTGGGGACAGTTGAGACCCCCTGAGAAACGAGTAATCTAACTATAACCCATTTTTTATTCCTTATGAAGATTGTGATGATTCTGACCTTGACAACAAGGACCATCATCCACATCATCAGCTGTCTAACCTTCTAAATCCAGATCCTCATACCTATTGTATAGAGGTACTTGGGAAGCCAAAAAAAATAGGAAGGCAAGGAAGGGGTTCATCTGCTTCCCCAATGCAGATTTGACTGTGTTGACTCCTCTTTAATCTACTGTCTTCTGGCAGGGNGGAAGGGCCCAGAATGGTCCCAGCACTCTAGCAGCAGCAGGGCAGATTGTGAAACTGACAAAAAATGGGTTACTCAGATTTCTGTCAGAAATGAGTTTTTAGGTGCATCACTGAAGCAATGACTGTTTATCTTCTTTGAAAAGGAAAATTATAAATCTATAGTAACTACAATGTAAATTCAGAATTCTGAAATTCTAAAGATTATAGAAAACTACATTTATTTTCAATTCCAATAAGTACATCCTTTCCTAAATTTTAGAAATTGATTAGAAAGCATATTTTTTGTCATTTCATATTCCACAGTATAATTAAAACAAGTGAAAATGTCAAAATATTTTTTCAGAAGTACATAAAGAATCCTCCACATCAGAAGACCAAGCCCTGGAAATTCTTCACATCAGCAATGTGGTACCTTTCTTTGATTATCTCAGTTGGTTAGAGGATGGTACTAATAATGCCAAAGTATAAGTTCAATCCCTGTAAAGGCCCTTCACTTAAGAGTTGGACTTGATGTTTATATGGATACCTTGCAACACAGGATATTCTGTGATTCTGCAAATTGATGGATTGAAATTTAGGAGCTTAACCATAAAAAACCTGTAAGAACTAAAATGAAGTCTGAAAAAATGTTTTTCTTTCTTGAGTAAGAAATGTCTATCTATTACTCTAAAGTAAAAGTTTGGAACAGATGTTATGCTTTTTCACACAACAATAATGTTCTCAGCAGATAGTTCACTAGGAAAATCTGAGAGTCCTTGTACAGTTACTGTATTAAAGAACTTACATAATAATATAAGGATAGCTGCAAGATATACTGTTACAGCTATTGAAATAGCTGGATTTTAGTGTGGGATGAACTTTTAAAACTTTAGAAAAAACTACTTCTGTAAGCTATAAATCTGTCACAAAATAGTACAATCTGTCACTTCAGCCACCATCAAGTATCATTTCTTCTTCAAGAGATGGTGATAAAATCAGCAGGGAATTTAAGAAGAGTTAAAAACACTTCTGTTTGTAGTCACAGTGCTGAAGTTTACTTTGTATGAATTTGCTGTTTAGAACTTTTTGCTCATATCTAAATGGACTTCAAATTCTCCATTTTGGAACAAAGAAAGTTATTTTGTACCATAAAAAATAATTACTTTCAACTGAATGTAGGTTGTTACGGTTTAAGCTAGGCCTAAATTTAGGCTTTAGCTTTTAGAGTACGCCTGAGATAATCAGCTGACTTGAGCTGGGTCAGGCAGCTGACAGCTGACTTCTATTGGCCAATGGTATTCCATACCATATCTCGACATCATCTTGAATATAAAATCAAGTGTAGGAGGGGCTTAGTTCAGTTCCTTCATGGCTTCTCATCTGAGAAAGACATACTGTGCTGTCCCAGGAGGACCAGACCCAGCACCGGCTTATCACCATGTTATCTTTTTTGTTTGTTCTTAAGTCTTTCTCTCTGCTTGGGTATGTTCCTTGGGAGATTGAGTTCTCTAGAGTGACTTGTAGATAGAATGATGGGATTTGTGTTCGATGAGAAGTGCGGAGTTATTTTTGTTATTTCTAACTAGTGTAGGTTTGCGTTAAATTGTAGTCTTCTTTTAATTTTCTCTTTTCTTTATAAATATAGATAATTAGTTTAAGTTTAAATCTTGGAGGTTTTTTTCTCTCTGCCTTTTTTCAGCCGGGGGGAGGGAAACTGACTCTGTATTGGGCAGTTGGCATTTTGCCAGCTCAACCCATGACAAGGTTTAGTTAAAATCATGAAATATTTAGAACTATTGTCCCAGGAGCAGCAAAATATTTTTACACTGTCAAATGATGTTCAGGAAGATCAGGACATGAACACTTGGCCTATTACAACTGCTGTAAAGTGGTATTCTTTGGCTTCCAACCTGCTAGTTCCTACTCAGCCTTAAATAGCAGAACAAGAAGTGTCCTTCCAGCATTGTAGAGAAACAAGCAAGGAACTAACTCTTTAAATGACAGCACATTCTCTCATTCCCTCTTCTAAAAAGAATTACCTTGTTTAAAAAAAAAAAAACAAACAAAAAACTCCAAAAAACCCAAACCACCCAAAAAACAAAACCTCACGCTATGGCTGATACCAAAGACAATTTTAAAATGCTTACAAATTAACTTATGTCTTTATTCTTAATTAACTATTTTTTTTTCATTATTCATTGAGCTTTTTCAGTATTTCTGTTCAGCAGCAATTGACGTTTTGAAAGAAAGAAATTTCACCAAGTTTTATTGATATTGTTAAATATCCATGTAGACATTTACCTACATAATGCTCTCTGACACACATGCCACTCTTTGTTTCTCTTATTTCTTCCTTTTCTTGTGCCCTTGAGTGTATGCTAAAATCTAGAGAATATTTTGGAAAGCATTAGAGCAGTAAGTATAACATTGTCCTGATTCCAGCCAGGACAGGGTTAATTGTAGCAGTAACCAGGAGGAAGCATGGCTAGGACCTAGAGGTTGTTCTATATCACCTCACATTGCTGGGGGCAGGGAGAAGGGAGTCTCTTCTGGGGGGAAGGGGTTTGTCCTGGGTCAGCGCAGAGTGTTTGAGGGAGTAGTTAGGTATTTGCTGTTGGAGAGGTTTCATGTGAATTGTTTGCCTCTTTCTTGTACCCTCTGTCACTATTCTTGTTGTTGTAACTGTTCGATTTCTTATCTCATTGCTATTTCCAGTAAATTATTCTTATCTCAGTCCACGATCTCTACCTTTGTGGCTCCAATTCTCCTCTTCATCCTGTTGCAGAGGAAGGGGAGGGAGGATTGAGCAGCAGATTACTTGGAGAGTCTCAGTGGGAGCACTAAACTAGGCAGTACCATTCCTAAACTACAACCAATATTAAGAGAAATTATGTGATACTCATAATGTGTATGACACATATGATGTACATTTTTCAGCAATGGCATAAATTAAGACATTCTTGTATAAATATTCAGTTACATAATAAATATGGAAATTTACTCTTATTTATATATAAGAGTGTAAATACTCAGTTGTATTGCCCCTGCTTTATTTCAATTATCCCTGAGGTTGGTCTCCTGAATAATGAAGAAAATATTCAGAAATTATTTAAATTAGTGAAACAAATTGTAAACACTGCAGGTAATATTCTTTCTTTCTTTTCTTTCTTTCTTTTCNACACTTCTGCACTTCCTTCCACACTTCCTTCCTTTCCCTTCCTTCCTTTCCCTTCCTTCCTTCCTTTCCCTTCCTTCCACCCGCCCTTCCGCCCGCCTTTCCTTTCCCCTGCCTGCCCTTCCTTCCACCTGCCTGCCATTCCTCCCTCCCTTCCTCCCTTCTGCCCGCCCTTCCTCCCTTTCGCCCACCGTTCCGCCCTTCTGCCCTTCCGCCCTTCCTTCCGCTTTTCCTTCTGTCCTTGCTTCTGCCCTTCCTTCCTGAATCTAGTGTTGATCTTTCATCAAAGAAATTGATAAAATCCTAACGAATGTTAATGAAAATGAATACAAGCACATTCCAAAGCTGCTTTTTATAGCTCAACTAAAAGGAAGTCTTTTTCTGTGTAATAAAACAATAGGAATTTATCTTGATTGCTGATTCAGTTTAGATTCTCACTATTATAACAGCAATGTCCTTTTGCTGCATTTGCTGATCATTTATTACCAGTAAGTTACAGCATAATTAATCAAAGTAAGTGCAATACTGTAAGTACTGTTATTCTGTCATGTTATTTTCATGCACTGTGACTTTTTGAAGTGATATATGTCAGACATAATCAGTAGGTGAAGAAATTAGTCACATAATAGCAGCACTACCTCCAAGTTAGATTGTCAAATACCTTTTGGGTGTTGTATAGCTGTCTGTACAAAGGTAATGAAAAAAAGTCCATTGTGGACTATTACATGAGAAAATACCTTTCATTGAATTCTCAGAGGGACTTTTCTTCTTTACTCATCTCTATCTTAGATACTGTCCTGAATGATTAAAGTCAAAATTCAACTATTCTCTTTAGCTCACTACATCAAATGTCACTCCATTAGCATTTTCACAGTGTAGATCACTGAGAGTAAATTATTTCATGGACGTTTGGAAGCATTTCAAAGAAACAGCTTATGTATCCTTTGAATGTCATCAACAACAAGCAAACCTATATATTAGATTTTATATGTAGCAAGACAGGATGTGTGGGCCAGAATTTTAAATTGTAACAGCTGAAATTAATATGGATGCACATAAGTAGCAAATAGCAGTATAGCTGTTCACATCAGTTTCACCACAGGTGCCTTTTGAAGAGCAGTAGATTTTGCAAGAAGTACCTTCCACAGACTCAGGCCCTTCCAGAACAAAATGGGCTTGGAGATAGGCAGGTACAGAAATTACTGAAGTCCTGCCTTGTTGACTCAAAGTCATGGACAGCAGTCCTGCAGGAATATTTCTCAACATAATAACTGGTAGAGGGCTACTGCATCTGTGCATATATGTTTTTCAGGATGATTTTCAGTGAGAAACAACAGACACGTTAGATCTGAGTCTCATGGCAGAGATTCTGCCTAATGTATAGTCTTTGATTATTTAATAAAGTAATGTCTTCTCAGATAACACACAACTTCATATTGCAATTCCTGTTTGACCTTGTGTTCTTACTCCTGTCATACCTCCTGCCAGCTGTTGGCCAATTCCTTTTTAGTCAATTCACAGCAGTTTTTGTTCTTCTGAGTATAAAACTTGAAGGCCAATCCAACTTGCTAATTCAATATCAATTTACTTTAGAAAAAACATTACTATGACTTTGTAATGCCTCTCATTTGTACCACAATAGGAAATCAGGTAAACATACAGGGATGGAACGTGAAGTAACTCATTGGCCAGTCTGTGTCTACAACAATCTATAGTGCAATTTACACAGATCAAAAGCTGTTTTTTAGCATGCATGGCTTTGGAAATATCGATTAAGATGTCCTCTGGATCAAAACCAAATCAAAATTTCCTAAACACAAGAAAACATCAATCATTTACCTTTCTTAAAATTCCATTATCTTTTCAGTTGGTTTTGATCACAGGCAACTTACATTCAAATATTGCTCAAAAGTCTTTCCTGAGATTATGAGAAAGAAACAGTACTTCCAAATGTATTTGTGAGAATAACACATACTCAGTCGCAGATACATATCAACCATTCTAAGGATCAACAGCACTCTGCAAGAAAACATTGAACTGGGTTGCCTACATGATGTCTTGTAGCTGTGTACTATTGATTTCTTCACAATTGCATATTTAAGGCAGAAAAAAGAAAATTGAGAAAATAAAGAGTGAAGTGGTGAGTGGCTGAACTTCCAATATATATCACAACACATTTTTCACAAACATCTATTATGTACCATATTAATTTTGTGATTCTCTGATTTAATCTAATGGACCAGATTCCCTTATTATTGATATTTAATATTAATTAATGGGCATTAATAGGTGAAACAGGAAGACTGCATTTGGCTGAACAACTGGAAGTGATATTTCCATCTACATAACAAGGCTATACCTCAATGAGCCATGAGAAAATTAGGCTTTTTTTTCCTGTTCTTTCCTGGCTTGTAAATTCAAATATTTACATATGTCATCTTCCTGAAAGAAGCATATAGACCATACATATGTCTCTGATGACAGCTAAATTTTGCTAGTGGAGAGATTCCCAATTGTTCGGGAATGGCCTGAGAACTCTCAAAGCCCAGCCTAACCTGAACGGCTAGTTTTGTAACTAGGTGGAGGGAAACATAACTTATGAAAATGGAAACCCTTTGTAATATAGTGTTGTAATCATGGCACAAAGAAGTAGTAGGGAGCTGAGGGCAGAAGGGATATATTATGATGTATCATGCCTAAGTTGTGAAGAAAAGAAGCCTAGGTGGTCTGAACAGATCTGCCTGAAAACCATGCAATAAAACCTAGGGAAGTGCAACAAGCTCTCCAAATTGCATAGTATGAATGATGCCCTAATTCCTCTGTTGGATTAGTTGCTATAGTCATCACAGGGAAGTTCTGCTACAGCCCCCAACCCTACCTTACTTTGAAAAGTGTCTGACTTTTATCTTTTTATCCCATTCACACATTTTCTCTCACATAATGATTACTCGGACTTTCAGGGTAAAGTGAATTTTATACTGTAAGAAATAATGTATTATATTTCACTGATGAAAAGTCTCCATTCGGTTCACAGTTGATTCTTGTCTCCTTTTGTCTCTCTATTGTGTGCATATATATTTAAATTACTCTTTAATTGATGTAGTTCTGATGTCTTTCATTGAAAAAATGCCTAAAATTGTGTGAAAGAGAAGGGAGCCCAAGAACCTGTGGATGTAAAATGAGGCTCAGGCTGTGCATTTTAAAGCAACCTATTTTCATAAATGGAGAAACTACTAGCCTCTTTCTGAAATTTAACAATGTATATCTGATCTATAGAACTGTCATTAATTTTATTTCAACAAGCAAAAAAGGCCATGAATTTGCAGGACTTCTCTAGCACTTGCAGTTTCTGAAATATCCAGACAATTTTACTAGTATGCAAAATATATCTTAACTGTGGGCTTATCTGAAACCATTATCTTCTGGCTTCTGCATTCCTTATCAAAATAATTTTGAGCTTTAAAGATATATTTTTACTGTATGTGACCTTAATAGTAATTTCAAGGAGAAGGTGCCCCATAATAATAGCAATAAAAAAGCAATTTATTCTAGATATTAATTTTAAGGAAATGTAGATTTAAAATTAGGGACACTTGATCGTATTTGTGAAAGCTATTGATTATGACCAACTTAATAGCAGAATAAGGTTAATTTTCTACCTATCACGTTCTGAATATATTCCATTGCCAGTTGCTTCCATTTCTCAGTGCAAATTTATAAGCTGTAGCATTATGATGAGTTCTGGAAGCATAAATTCGAGATAAATCTTTTTAGCACATTATATGGAATACCTAATTCTTATAGTATATGAAAAATGCTTTCTTTTTTCTACTGCATAATCCATTATTGCCAAGGGATCATTCTGGGACACTAGTATTAATATATGGCTAAGACATTTCCTCGTATAAGAGCATTTTTCCTCACTGAATGAAATTCTCTACAGAGCAATACCACACAAAAGGTAAATCTATTCTTTCTTTAAATTAGTGTTATATTTTATTTAAGCATATTTCAAACAAGACAAAATCCACACAAAATTTCAAACTTACACAAAGACCTGTAACTAATACTATGCTGACAAATTTCATTATAAATGCCTTAGACCACAGAAATGTGATCTATCATTATTTGGTATTTTTGTGAAAAACTTAGGTGATGGCATTGAGAATACAAGTACTAGGTACATGGGTGACACAAAAACTGAGATTATCAGAACACTTGAGAGAACAAGATGATCATCATGAATCAGGGAAACAGTGAAATAATGACTCTGAAATGTAACAAAGATAAATGTTTCCCCTTTGCTTGCAAACATTGCACATAAAAATATAAAATAAGGAATATTTGTATAAAAGGAATATTTCACTAGCATTCAAATGGATTTTTTTTAAACAATCACAGATTAGTGATGCTCTTGTAGAAAGGAAAAATGGAATTCTGGGATACTTTAAGCACCATTGCCATGTAACATACAGAGATTTATTGATAAGTCCTACCATGTGATACTATGCTAACAGTGAGAATAGGGTTTCAGTTTTGACCAGCATACTACAAGAGGCATTAAGACAAACTAGGCAGAAGACAAAGTACAGTAACAGGAGTTATTAAAACTTTGTAAAAGTGACCTAGCCATAAAAATTGTAAGAACAAGGTTTTCTTAGTATGGAAACAAGAAGACTGAAAAGGAGAATTTCCAATGCATCTGTCATGGAGATAAAGCAGCACCAGGACAATACGACACCTCTAAATTCAATTTGAGTGTAAGTTACAACTCCATTACAGAACATTGTTTTTATTAATGTTTTTCTATAATTCTTTGTTTGTAGATATGGATTTTTGTGATGGTTACTTTACATTATGCCTGCATATAAACTCATAGCATTTATTTCCTCTCTGAGCGCACAATTAATAAAGGCCAATAAAATTAAACCAAAAATTCCATACATATCACCAAGCAACTAATTACTGTAACATTTTTTCAGTTGCTCATTCATGCACACTTTGTTAATCTACCTGTTTATCATGTTGATACCATCCAAGTCAGAAGGCTGAAAAGTTAAAAACCAAAAAAGACCCTCAGGATATTATCAGATGTTTTAAAAAAAGATCTTTTTATTAATGCTAAAGATTGAAGTTTAAAACAAACAAACAAACAAACAAACAAACCAAAAACCAAACCTAAAACTTTTCAGTAGTATTTGAATTGATTTTTATATGTAAAAAAATCAAATTGCTTGGGTAACTGATGACTTAAGTCATGTTTTCCAGAATGCTATTTACTGCATCTCATGATCTCTTTCTGTGTCATAATTCATTCTCCGTGGTTTACTCTTTTATAGTTAGACCTAAACCAATCCCTCTTCTTTTATTGACTTAAAAATGTTCCAGAAAGCTTTGTTCCAATTCTTTCTATTGAATAATTACAACATTTAGCGAGTTTTTTTTTTCAGGTAAGGCGTGTAATATTTCTCATAGTTATTTTTTTTCTCAAAATTTGATAACTTCAGGAAAATAAAAACTAGGACAAATTTTAGAGAATATTTAACTTCTCTTTACCACAGAATAACAGAGTAATCAAGGTTGGAGGGGACTTTTGGAAATCATGTTGTTCAACTCCACCACTAAAGCATGTACACCTAGAGCAGAGTACACACGGTCACCCTCAAAGTAAAACAGCTTTTCCTTATATTCAGATGAAACTTTCTGTGTTTCAGTTTGTGCTTGTTGCCTTTTGTTCAGTTGCTGGACACCACTGAAAAGAGTCTGGCCTCATCCTCATTTAACTTGCCCTTAAGATACCTGTATGTATTGATAATGTGTTGATGCCCCCTGAGTCATCTCTTCTCCAGGCTAAACAGGCCCAGCTCCCTCAGCCTTTCCTCCTAAGAGGGATGTTCCAGTCCCCTAATCGTTTCATACACCTCCACTGGACTTTTTCCAGTAACTCCTTGACTTTCTTCTTGAACTAAGGAACCCAAAACTGGACATGGTGCTCCAGATGCCACCTTACCAGGGCAGAGGACACAGGGGGGATGATCTTCCTTAGCCTAGTGAATCCACTCTTCCTAATGCATGCCAGGACACCATTGGCCTTCTTGGTCACAGGGGCACACTGCTGTCTCATGGTTAACTTGCTGCCACCAGGACCCCCAAATACTTCTCTGCAGAGCTGCTTTCCAGTCACCAACACCTACAATCACAACCCTTTCCTCTTTAATGGAAACTCATCTCCATTTATTATTTATTCCATTTGCCAGTTACCTTACATGCAGTGGGTTTGACCATCAACTAAGGTTTCTCATTTAAATGAAGAAATAAGAGGGAGAAAAGATGAGAAGAGATAAAAATAACATTTTATCATATGCTCTTTTTTCAGTTACAAGATATGTATGTAACTACTGTTATCTGGCATGTAATTGCAACAAGCAGGCATAGTCCCCAGTCTATCTAAGGCTGAGTTGCAAACAAGCTCTGTCAGAGGAAGCTCTCTCCTCTCTTCCACAGGGAGGAATCAGAGATTATAGAAGCAGATGCTACTGCTTGCTTTGTTCTTTGATTTGGATAAAAACCCTGCCTTCATACATAGTTGGAGAAGATCTAAAGAACCAAAGATATTTTGTAAAATTTAAAATAAACTGTGCACCAAATTTCTCAAGATTAAAAAATTGAGTATTAGAAATTTGTACCATGATTATCAGTTATTTCTTCTTATAATAAGTATGTCATCTTGAGATAAAAAACTAGTTATTTTTATTTTTAAGGTGAATAAGCTTTCCTGGTCATAAAAGGGTTTATAGGCTCTGGGTAATAATCCCTGTATCACTCAGACTATACCAGAACAAGCTACTGTCTATAGAAAAAGAATTACTACAGTTGATTTGGGCCTCACACCCCAAAACTCAGCAGTGACCTGGAATCCCTTGCCCATGAAGGCTGACTTTGGCTTCAAGAGTGGTGCTTGGGTCTGCTGGAGCAATAGACTATCTTTCAGCCTCATTTGTGTTTAGCTACAGTCGCTGAGCCAGACCCAGGCTGAGATCCCAGCCCGGCCTGGATCCATCCCTGTCCCAACAACCCTGCCTGGCCATCTTGGGCTGTGCCTGACTGTGATTTCCTCCACCAGACCTGATCTGACCCTCACTTGCAGGCCAGCATACCAGCTCAGTCTCCACCAATCTCCACCCCCAATCCCTGGGAAGTGCCTGATTCCCAGGGCTGGGACTGTCCCTGGCTGCCTCTCTGTGTGCCTGGACCTCTGCTGGAGCAGTGGAACGGGCCTGGACAGTGATGCTCTGCCTGGCACCAGGGACACCAGCCCCAAAACGCTGCTGGATTCTGCTGCATCATGAACAATAGATTCAGAGTGTAGAATGACCAACAAAAAGCAGTAAAAGCAAAACTAAATTCATCTCTATTCTGATGTGTTAGATGTGGAATGCAATTGTTGTACTGAAAGTGTTTGTCAGATATACAAATTTGAGATCTCTTCTTGGATGTTCATTTTTTTTTCTCTCTTCAAGGAAGGACTCTGATGTCATTACATGGCAGCAGACTTATCCTTTTCCCTAACATTTCCTTATTGTCTCCCTCTCAGTCTGTGTGAATTTGGACCTGAGAGAACAGTCTTACTAGGGAATCTCTGGTAACAGAAAACTTATGAGTTACTTCCCTCCAGCTTTTTTTTTAATGTTGTGGAAAAGGATGACATAGGAACCTGCTATAAAAGCTATAGTCTAAGGTGAAGGAACTTAAGCAAGTTGCAATTGTTTGAGTCGATTTTTAGAAACTGCTTGGGTTTTATATTAATGAAGATCCCTGGGAATCAGTTAAAAATAATTGTATTGTACAAAACAGTCTCTTAAATCCATCAAGCAGTTTGGAAAGACATTTTTTGAAGATTTCAGCTCAAGAGTAGCCAGTATTCTTATTGTTCCTGTAAGACCTATGCAGGTTTTAATCTTTAAATACTCTAACCCTAGCAAGTAAGGTAGCTCATTTGATTGCCCAATGGATACGTACATGTACATGTGTATAAGTATGGGTATCTATGAATATATATATTTTATAGCATACATTTTTGGTAAAAACATATGTATACATATTGTGTAAGTATATAGAATGTATAACCTATGTTTTATGATAAATGATACCAATTTAGTAAAATTTTAAAATATGGGTGAAAATTCATGCTTGACTTGGTTTAAAATATACCTTTGACTGAAGTAACAAAAAGGAAATATACTCAAGAATGTGACGGCAAGTGACTTGGGGGACAGAGTCTTAAAAACATATTGATTTTAATATGCTTTCATCATCTCCTTTTTCTGTGCTTGTAGAAGAATGCAATAGAGCATTCTGCTATGTGTCTCTGTTATGCTTTCATTTAGTATGTTAAGCA
>VWZD01013036.1:0-39948 GCA_013396695.1 Sakesphorus luctuosus
TTGATCCAGGACAGGATGCCATTCTTCCTTTTTGGCAGAGCAAAGCAGCCCCAGTTTTGCCAGGCTGATGGGGACGAGCAGCACTCTGGTGCTAACCCGAGGCTCTGTGCTTTTGCCCACAGGCACCATGGTGAGTAAGGAGCCCAGCAAATGCCTGCTCAGCGCCTCGGACAGCGACGTGGAGCCCGCGGCTTCCCTGGCCCTGGAGATGAAATACGCGCTGGACCCCAACCGGCAGATCAAGAAGCGCAACAAGGCTCTGCAGGTGAGGTTCAAGGACATCTGCGAGGCCCAGAACGAGCAGAGGGACAAGCAGCTCTCCGGCTCTGCCACGCAGGACCCCGACAGGAGGGAGGCCAAGGCCATCGCCTACAAGACGGCGTATCGCAAGTACATGACGGTGCCGGCGCGCAGGTCCATCCCCAACGTCACCCGCAGCACCGGCGTCCAGACCTCTCCTGACCTCAAGAAGTGCTACCAGACCTTCCCTCTGGACAGGAAAAAGGGGAACATCCTGAAGAGCGCCTCGACGGTGGACACGCTGCAGGGTGAGAACAACGGGTTCCTGCTGGACGCCAAGGACAGGGAGGGCGGCGGTTCGGCGGCGCCGACGCCGTGGGGCGGCAGAGCGGGCAGCCTGCACACCGCTGAGGTCATCTCGCACATGGCCGAGCGCGCCAATGCGGGTGCCCACGACGCCGAGGCCTGGCACGGTGGTGACCTGCACGGCTCTCCCCAAGAGCAGCCTCCTCCCGCTCTGCCAACCTCGGCCGAGGAGGCGCCGGCGCGACCGCCCAGCCGCGGGAGAGCAGCGGTGGCGTCGCGGTTGAGCACCGAGGACACCGCCCAACCCCTCCACCACGGGAGGGTCTTCAAGACCGAGGTGGCCACGGTGTACCTGCCGGCATCGCAGCCCGACCTGCCCAGCCTGGGTGAGTGGTGCGCCGAGGGCGCCGGCGCCAGGACGGTGCAGCTGAACGGCGACGGCGCGGCGTGCCCGGCGCAATGCGCGGCCACCGAATGCGCCGAGACGCCCCCGCGGGCACCCCTGGCCGAGGAGTGCCAACAAATCGTGCCTCACACCGAAGTTGTGGACTTGAAAGCGCAGCTTCAGGTGATGGAAAGCTTGATTAGCTCCAGCCAGGAGACCATCAAGGTGTTGTTGGGGGTCATCCAGGAGCTCGAGAAAGGAGAAGCCCACAGGGAAGGGTGAGTAGAAGCTTTTTGGATGAGTCTTGTCTTGCCTCTTACCACGTCTGCCCTCGCCCTTACCGATGCTGGCACACCCCATACCAAGCTTGGCTGCTTTAGAGACCAGTCCCCGGCAAACCTGCCAGCCCTAGTCACAGATTGCTATCTGCTTGTCCCAGGGGGTAATTAAGGAATTATTTAACGAAGGGCCTGTAATACATCTCTGCCTTTTGCTCAGAGCAGGATTAGGGAGGACGCTCTCACATCAGCAACTTGCATTAACCATAATTCCTCACACGGCACGAAAAGCAGCAGAAAAACCTTCATTCTGCAAGAGACTTACCTTTTAAAGATTAAGGGATATTATTACAACTCTGAATATAATCCCATTAATGGCACACGAATCTCGTCTGGTTTACTCTCCCCAGCTGAATTTTTCATGGTATTTCTTTCAGAAAGAAATGAAAACTTTGAATTTCAAAGGGGTTTTTTAAAGCATTCACACAGCTCTGAACACAACATACTCAAGGAGAAAGAAAGAAAATCGTGTTTATCCCTGACTTTCAGTATTTCAATCAAGCTATAGGTATTAAATAGATCCTGTAACTCAGTACAACCTCCAGTCCTTCCCTGGACAGTTCAGCCCCTCTCTTGTATCACCCTAACGAGCAGTTTGCAGACCGACTCGCTCTAATTCTCTCATCTTTAGTCAATGAATGCACCTCCACATGTAGGTGCCACTGTTTGGGTGTTTTAAATACCTCTGTAATTGAATCACACTTTGTCAGAAGAAACCATCAGCGTTTTGAAAAGAAGAACCCAGCAGCTGGTGCTGCCTGAAGCTGCCCATGTTTTCCTTTGAGCCAGAAAGGGGCATCTTTCATTTAACTCTTTAGGAATGCAGAAATCATGTTAACCCTAAGAACTCAAAATGTGGGTGATGAAAAAGTCCTCTTAGCTGTGGGACACTGCTGCCAACACAGCTTTAGTTGTTTGGGTTTCTTTTACAGCTGATTATGGTGTTATCTAGGCCAATTATCAATTATCTATATCAGGACCTTATCAAGTCCTGGATCTTCAGGCTGGGAAGTTTCTGGATGTAGCTGAAACCCACACGGGCTTTGATGATCTTACAGGTCTTTTCCAACCTGAACGACTCTATGATTCGATTTCTTTTTAAATTATTGTTCAGAAAAAGAATTCCCCTGCCTTTCTTAACTTACAGAAACTGCAGGAGATTTGGAGAGAAGTGTCAGGTTGCTTGTCAAATCACAAAATACAGAGAAACTATTTCTTCCCCACCTGATTCCCGAGAACTCTGTGTGCAGGAACACCCACCCCCACCCCCAGAGACACCTGCTATAAATACCTCTGCTTCCCCCATACAATTATACAGCCATTTTTCATCTCTTCCCAAGGATGTTACAGCAACTGAGATCAGCTCAGCTGGTTAAAACTTGGTTGTAATAACACCAAGGTCGTGGGTTCAATCCCCTGTGTGGGCCATGGACTTAAGAGTTGGACTCGATGATCCCTGTGGGTCCCTCCCAACTCAGAATAGTCTGGGATTCTGAGAACAGGTGCACAAATAGATATTTTTTATTGCCTTGACAGAGGCAAAGCTATTTCATGTACCCAACCTTAGGGCTGTGCCCTTGGCACAAAACTATCCATGATTGCCTTCAAGTAATTCCTTTGTAGGGGCCAACCTGTATTAGCCCTGAAGGAGTGAAAGTATCCACAAAGCCCAGGTGAGAACATCTCCACAGCCTCTCAGACACACAGATTTCACAGAACCATAGAATGGATTGGGTTGGAAAAGACCTCCCAGATCATCAAGTCCAACCCTTGGGCCAACTCCAGTCCCTTTACCAGATCATGGCACTCAGTGCCACGGCCAAGCTCAGCTGAAAAACCTCCAGGGATGGGGAATCCACCCCCTCTCTGGGCAGCCCATTCCAATGCCTGAGCACTCTCTCTGCAAAGAAGTTNCCCACCAGACTATATTTGACCACCAAGAGCCTGTTTATCAGCACTCCCTTCTACCTGCAGCCAATTCCAGCTCCTCCTTCCTGCACATGAAGACACGACCCCAAAGGTGCTGCTGGGCAGGAGGGCTGTGGGAAAGCAAAGGAGCTGCACATTTGCCTGGTTTCTGCGGGTTTAGGAATCCCTGCAGCGCAGACCCTGGCATTTCCTGGCTGCTGAGGGATCTGAAGGGAGGCAGCACAGAGGGATTGTGCTCAGGCCATTGCTGTTCTCCTCTGCTCACAGCCCTGGGAGGAAGAACACTCTGTTCTCCTGCAAAGCACCAACACATCATTCCCACCAAGCCTGTCTTTATCCTCATTCCCCTCAAATTACACAACTCTTTCAATAGCAGCCTGCCCCATCCCTTTGTTAGAATAATTCATCCCAGTTGCTGCATTCATTGCACATTTTTGCCACAGACATCCAGCACTGCCTAAATTATTAGGGATATTCTCAATTTTTCTTTTTCCTTTTATAACCAAGTGTGAGGTCAGTTTATATCAAGAAATTAAAGCAGTGCTGCTGCTCCATCTCTGCTTATTACAACATACAAGAGTCTTCCATCTGCTAAAACAGAAAGAAATGTTCAGTGTCCATGAAACTCTCCTGCTTTTCTTATGTATATGAAATTCCTTAGAATAACATACTATAAGAAACAAATACCTCAGTGCTGCTTAAAACAAAATGACAAACCCACAAAACAAAGCCCCAGCTAAATTCTTTAGTCAGATGGTTCCCCCTTGAAGGAAATCAGTGCCAGGGGACTGGTGCTCAGTGGATTCATTTGCACTAATATGCTGTAGGTCCTGAACTGCTATTACTGCAATTCATCACCAAAGGAGTTGGTGCCAGCACGAGGGCAGCAGCATCTCTGAAGGCAGCAGGAGCATCCATGGCTGCTTCCCAAAGTGTCAGTGCTACCCCCTCTGCAGCTGGGAACAACATCCCACTGCCAACTGTGCTGAGGGAAAGGGGAGAAGAAACAAAACCAGCCTGTGACCCCCCAACAACAAAGGAAATTAGTAAATTGTTTATTATTTCCATCATTATTTACTAACCCTTTGGCAAAGCAGCAGTTCTACCTTTGTATGTGGAAGCTTCTGCAAAAAATCAAATTATATCCCAACAAAACGCAGATCAGCTCAGTTGGTTAAAACTTGGTTGCAATAATGCCAAGGTCATGGGTTCAATCCCCTGTGTGGGCCATTGACTTGAGAGTTGGACTCGATGGTCCTTGTGGGTCCCTCCCAACTCAGAATAGTCTGGGATTCTTTCTGTGATTCTGTGAAAGAGCTTGCTGGATGCCTTTCTCCAAAAAAAACCCAAATTCTATCCCAGCAAAACACAGAGATTTCTGGATGCCTCAAGTCAGGCCTGAAGAGAGGGCAGAGCTGCAGCTTCAATTAAGCTCAGAGTTAAAAAAGCACTGAATATTACATGATGCAGGTTGAGCTGCACGACACAAAGCCAGGGTTATGTCCCAGTGTTACTCTGAGGAACTCTGAGCAATCTGCAGCACTTATGGACATATTTGTCTGTTTTCAGACAGAATTTAACAAGCCAAATCCTGCTCTGTGTGAAGCATCACTGAAAGCAAAATGCAAGTTAGTAATTCTAAAACCTGGCTAATAACATCTGGGAAATGTATAACAGGACATGAACACATAATCCAAAATACTCTGCAGTGACCTGCCCTTTAAATCCTTCCAGTGGAAAGGAACAGAAATCTGGGCCTGCCTCATTATACAACAAATCAGCAATTTTAATAAACAAAGTGCTCAATTTGCCACACAAAAACAAGTCACAGTGTTTTGACTCTGACAGGCCAAATGCTACACATTAGACAAGAGTTAAATGAACCTGTTGCAGAGATAATTTATATTCATTTATTAGTCAGCAGTGGCTGAGGAATTTAAAGAGCTCTCACCAAACTCCTTCGAAGAGGCTTTGAAAGAACATGTTGTCATGGAGGGAATTTAAATGTCAGCTCGTGTTTTTCAGTGACTAAGGGATATTTGTGCCTCTTACTCACATTTCTGAGCAGGAAAAAAAGCCACTATTCAGTGTTTGGGTGGATGTTTGAGCAAAGGGCAGAGCAGGGAGCACCCTCTGCCTTCCCTGGCAGCATCACCCCCAAGGTCACCCAACCCAACCTCCTGTGCCAAGGCAGAGCAACGCCAGGGAGCCAAACAGTCCTTGCCCAGAGTGTTTGCTCTTTGCTTTGAGGGGCTCTGCA
The DNA here is from genome assembly GCA_013396695.1 of Sakesphorus luctuosus. NCBI lineage: Eukaryota > Metazoa > Chordata > Aves > Passeriformes > Thamnophilidae > Sakesphorus > Sakesphorus luctuosus. The sequence continues at coordinate 5,459 of VWZD01013036.1, forward strand.
GCCCAGCCAAGGGCACAGGGCAGAGAAAGGCTCTGCTGTCTGCTCAGCACCCACAGCCACCAGGCAAGAACCTCCTCCAGCCATGGAGCAACGTGTTCCTCCCGAGGAGAAGGGAAGGCTTGGGGGAGTTCCCAAAAGCAGTGCCAGCTCAGAAATGATGGGACAGCCTTTCAGGTGGGATTTCTCCCCTTCTTTGCCTTTGTTTTTTTCATTCCACACCTGGCAAAGGAAAGGTTTAATAGAACTATTTCTCAGAGAAAACCTGGAAATGGGAGGGAGCAGCAGAAAAGCTGAACAGCAGAAAGCAGCTGCTCTACAAAGAAAAACAAGAAAACCAGAAAGGACGTGGCAAATTCCATCTGTGAGGCACAAACTGTGTCACATTCTGAGTGACACCAGGTTTTAGGAGCCTGTAACAGGAGCAGCCCTGGGGAACAGGACCACAGTGAGTGCCTCTGTTTCCAAGGCTGTGATCCTGACATCCATCCATCCATCCATCCTGCCTGCCTGCCTGTCCTTTGGGTTAGCCACATTCTTTTTATTCTCCCCCTGAGGCCACCTCCTAAATCCTTCCTCCTTCCCCTCCCTGGAGCTGCTGTATTTCACATTCTGCATCACTGACAGATCATTCCCAACCACAGACACAACACAACACAACACCTTGGAGATTGTCACAATTCACCTTCCTAAGGCAGAGCCAGGAAATCTGTTTGGATGGATCTTCCTTAGTCAAGGAAAAGGAATTAATTTTTGTACAAATCAGCACTTGGTGCATCTTGTGATCCTTGGGCCACTGATGGTTGACTGTTTGTTGGGGGTTTTTAAACTCTAATCTATATATACTATTTCCTCAGCTGTTTCCACAAAGATCAGTCTTAGAGTGAAGCATTTAATGCTGTGTAGGAGCAGTTTTTACTTTCTAGTTCCAACAGCACCACAACACCTTCTGTACCTTTTCTTAAAGCCATTTGTTTGACTCTTCCCTGTCTTTTTGCAAGTGTACTCCCTATTTCCTCATGGAACTACTTCTGTCAGTCCACATGACCCCTGTGAGCCCTTAAAATTGTCTCATTTAAAGCCAAACCAAAACAAGCTGATTAATTAAGCCTGTCCACTGAAAGCTGCAGCATCATTGAAGGGAGAAGATCCAACACCAGCCAAGGTTTAACCTCATATTCCATTTTTTCCCGAATTAGCTCACTAAAAGCAACGTGGAGTTGGATTTACAAGGGCAGGTAACAGGAGTATCTCAGAGTACAGTAATTCACAGGCCTTCAAAACGTGATGAGATTTATATTTTTGATAGGATTTTCCATTGCAGTTGGACACATTTATTCTGTTGCTGATCATCAAAGCCTCAGATCAGATTGTCAGAGTGGATAAAAAGGTCAAACTTCCACAGCTCCCAGACATCCTGGAACATTAATGTGTAATAATTCAGAGTGCCTGGCTACTGGAACACTGAAGATAGAGAGCACTTCAATAATCCTGCTGTCACAGCCAGTTTAAAGCCATCCTTTCTGAGGAACAGAGGGGTGAGAGGGGTTCAACAGGCAGATGATGGACAGAAAGGAAAAGGGAACCCTTTACAACAACCAGTGGAAAAAAAACATTAAAAAAATTAAATCTTTTTAGCAAAGTTCCTTGATCTTAATACTCTGTTTTCTCCAAAAACAAGACACTAAGAACATTCTGAGTCTCAGAAAATGGGAGTTACTTGGCTAATACAGTCCAGGTTTTTATCTGCATACGCTGGACAGGCACAATTCAAAGGGAAAGTATTTGAGGTACTCTGAAAATTGATTTGATTTCTATCTGGTTGCTTTTCACTGGAGTTTCAAACCAAGATGAGATTTCACTGCCCAGCACACCCCCCTGGTCCGTGGGGATCAGCAGCCCTGAAGGGAAACTCAGGCTCAGGGCTTTTCCACCCCATTGGCTGCAGGGACACAAAGGCCACCAGAGCAAATTGCCACAATCCAACCTGGGAAGTCTTCTCAGGGCTGATTAAAAGCAGTGTAAGCACCCAGCAGCCTTGCTGAGGATATCCACTGGCATTAGCACAGCTCAGGAGCTTTCAGTGCCACCAGGCTGCCCAAATCACCTGCAAGCAGAGCTTCCCTGCTCCAGCACTCTGCTAAAAACCAGGAGGACAAGGGACTCAATTCCCAGGTTTCACAATTAGAATAATCCCTTAATAACTGCAGTTGGGCTGCTGGCAGCATCAGGATGCAGAGAGACAGAGCCACGAGCCAGGCCCTGTGCAGGCAGAGGAAAATCATAGAATGGATTGGGTTGGAAAAGACCTCCCAGATCATCAAGTCCAACCCTTGCTCCAACTCCAGTCCCTTTACCAGATCATGGCACTCAGTGCCACGGCCAAGCTCAGCTGAAAAACCTCCAGGGATGGGGAATCCACCCCCTCTCTGGGCAGCCCATTCCAATGCCTGAGCACTCTCTCTGCAAAGAAGTTTTTTCTGCTCTCCAACTTCAATTTCCCCTGGCAGAGCTTGAGCCCCCCGTGCCCCCTTGTCCTATTGCTGAGTGCCTGGGAGAAGAGACCAACCCCCACCTGGCTAAAATGAGACCCAAAGGAGCTTTCACAGTGTTAAATTCCTCACTGCTGCTCCTTCAGCAGGAGGTGGAACAACAGGTTTCTGATTGACACCTGCTCCTGAACCCCCACAATTGTCTCTCATCCTGAAATTGGGGAAAAATGGGACAAAAAGAGGAAAAAGACTTGTCTGAAGATGTTCTGGGTTTAAACTGTTGAGGCTCCAGCTCTCTCAGGGTTCAGATCTGGGATATGAACATTCAGTTCAGGCTTAAAAAAGTTCCTGTGTAACATATCCAGGGAACTGAAGGTAAGAAAAGGTTGGAGATGATGGAAGGCTCAGCTGGATTCAGATCTGGGGGGTGGAAGGAGATGGTCTTTAAGGTCCCTTCCAACCCAGACCATTCTGGGATCTGTGGACTCAGACAAACTCTTTGAAGGGAGGAGCTCCCAGGCATGGATCTGTCCATCCTCCTGTGTTTCTAATGACACATCCAGGAACTGTTCTCAGTTCACACCTTCAAAAAACTGAGGTGTCCACACTATTCCTTAGCTCTTAAAGGCTCCTTGCTGAGCTTTGCCAATACAGGGGAATGTTGAAGACAGATGAGGAGTTCCCTGTTGTTGAGCCATTTTCCCCATGTCATAAGCAAGCCCTGAGAAAGCAGCACAACTTGCTTCCAGTGTCACAGAATCCCAGAATGGTTTGGGTGGGAAAGGACCTCAAAGCCCATCTCATCCCACCCCCTGCCCTGGGCAGGGAGACCTTCCACCAGCCCAGGCTGCTCCAAGCCCTGTCCAACCTGGCCTGGGACACTCCCAGGGCTGGAGCAGCCACAGCTTCTCTGGGCAACCTGTGCCAGGGCCTGCCCACCCTCCCAGCCAGCAATTCCTTCCCAATATCCCACCCTACATCCACCCTCTTTCAGGTTAAAGCCAGAGAAGCTGCGTGTGGTCTGGTCATTCCTCAGGAGGAGAGGCTGGACCATGGAGACCAGCAGAGGTTTTCTGGCATTAACAAGGCACTTCCCACTCTGGAATCGTTCAAACCTGGCATGACTCAGGTCATTTCTTTGGTAAATAAGAGGGCATTTCTTTGCTTCATTGTCATCCACAGAAGCTCAGAAGGAATTCCCAGGGATGGGACCTGTAACTGTGCACAAAGCTCAGGCAGAGATCCTGCTCTGTGGATCCTCCTGTGCTTCAGGGAAACCTCAAACTATCATTATCCAAGGAAATGGGAAAACTGAAAGGACTGAGAACTTCTCAAGCTGCAAGAGAAGAGTTCAGAAATTCCAGGGTCCTTCCTCCTGGGTTTTTTTTCCCCCCTTATAAACCTTCCTATCCTTCTTGGAAGTACAGAGTCATTGGAACCTTAGAGATCATCGAGCTCACCCTGTGCCCGATGCCCACCTTGGAAAAGCCCTCCCAGCCCCTGGAGCCCACCCTGTGCCTGATGCCCACCTTGGCAAAGCCCTCCCAGCCCATGGAGCCCACCCTGTGCCCGATGCCCGCCTTGGCAAAGCCCTCCCAGCCCCTGGAGCCCACCCTGTGCCCGATGCCCACCTTGGCAAAGCCCTGCCAGCCCCTGGAGCCCACCCTGTGCCCGATGCCCACCTTGTCCCCCAGCCCAGAGCACTGAGTGCCACGGCCAGTCCTGCCTTGGGCACCAGGCACAAGCACCACACAAGCAGCAGGATAAGGGGCCACCAACTGTACTCCCTATTCTTAATTTTATGCTACTTCATCACATTTAAGATTTTAAAAAGTCTGGCTGGTGTAGTTATTATTTGGAGCCAGTGTAGGCTCAGATAAAATGCACACAGGGTGTTTGAGCCTGCACTGAAAGCTTAATCACATAAAAATAATGAAAAATACCCCAGATTTTTATTTTCCATCCTTCCCCCTTGATAGAAACAGTGTCTCTGAGCAGGACTCTTAATTCCAAAGCCCAAGCCAAGCAAGATCCAAGGAGGTGTGTTGCCAGAGTTACTGACAGGGAGGGATTCTCACCCCTGCACAAGCCCAGAAAACGACACACCCGGGAAATTAATGTTAAAATTCAGTGGATTTAGGGGTGAAAGAGCAGTGGGAAGTGGGAAGAGGAACATCTCCACACTGAAGGGAGCAAAGGGTGGGTGGTGCAGCACTTCTGGTGCTGAGTGTGGCGTCAGGAGGAAACCACAGGAAAGAAATTTGGGATGGAGGAGGAAGCAACAGGACTCCCACTTATCCCAACTACTGGAATGTGCTCCCAGATAATCTGCTGGAAATGCTCAGCCTAACAAACTACACACCATCAACACAGTTATTATTCAGCCAGAGCAAACAAATTCCCTGAATTATTATTAATACAAAGAGCTGACATTTTAATTATCCTCCTGATTTTCCTGATGGGACAACAGAGGCACAAACATTCAGGAGAGATGCAAGACTTTGTATGCACCTAATTCTTGTAAGATTTTGTGATTTTCACTTGAAATATGTTTCAGTTCTCTCTGTTCTCGATGGGGTTTTTAAATCATTTGACAGCCCTATTAAAATATGTATTTAATTTTTTTTTAAAAAAAACCCTCCCTGACTAACCTGAGTATAAGACAAAATGTATTTACAGGGTGAAAAGACTTGAATTGCTGTCGTGGGAGTTGTGCCACACACCCACAGTGCCAATACCTCCAAAAGAAAATTAGTCATCTGCTTCCAACTGTCAGGATTCAGGGAAAGACAACAAACTACTGTCTTGGAAACAGCCTGAGAAAGAATCCTCAGAAACCAAATCAGTAAGAGCAGCCCTGGAATAACAAGAGGGAATGGAAAGGGGGTTCAGGTGTGGGAGTGTTTAAAGGCAGGTTGGAAGGGCTTGGAGTAACCTGGGATGGTGGAAGGTGGAGCTGCCCATGGACATGCTCTGTGGGAGAGAGGAAAACTCTTATTTTAATAGGATTTATTTAATGCTCAGTCAGTCCTTAAAGAAAAGCACAGAGCTGGGATCACTCAGACCTGTGGGGCTCTCTGAGGGCTCCTCAGCTCGCAGGAGAAAACAAACACACAAAAAAAAGGAAAACAGGGGAGAATATAGAACAAAACTGGGAAAAACAGGAAAATTTTTAGGTGAAACCAAGGAGGAAAATCACAAAAACTCTCAAAACCCAAAAGCACACAAGACTCCTGAAAAACATGGAACAATTCCATGGTTGTATCAAGCAGAAAAGCCTCGAGGTGATCCCTCAAAGCACAACCCATTTTTGGGGGTATAAATGCAAACTGCTAATTAATAATTAGCAACTCAGTGAAAACACAGCAGCAGAAAGGCCAAACCCACGTTTTCTCCTGGGCAAGGGATTTGTCAGAAGCCCTTTCTGTGAGCCAAAGTGGTTGTACCTGCACACACCTGCTGGTTTGGCAGCAGAGCAGAAGTTCTTGAGGGATCCAGAGGTTTTTATCCCACAGAAAAGTGACTTTGCTGATAGAAATTCATGTGGAGGAGGTGGGAAACCTTTCCTAGACCAGACTAAACCTCTGTGGCTAAGCAGGATTTATTTTGACCTGCAGAAGATACACAAGAGATTTCCCTGCATGGCTACAACATGACTTACTCAAGTCAAAGGCACAACTAACCCACTCATGGCACAGGGATGTGATTCTGCCAAAAAGCAAGTTATGTTAATAATAATATTGCTAATTCTCTCTTGAAACACAGTTTTAAGCAGTATTAGCTCTGCAAAACTTCAGAGTAGGAACAAAGGTTTGGAGAAGTTCTCCACCAGACTGTTGATTTTTAGAGCATTGTTTTAGAACATCAGGCCAGGTTGGACAGCACTTGGTCTGGTGGAAGGAGATGAGCTTTGAGGTCCCTTCCAACCCAAACCAGTGTGTGATTGGGGAGTTGGAGATCAGCTAATTTGGGGTTAAAACTTGGTTGTAATAACACCAAGGTCATGGGTTCAATCCCCTGTGTGGGCCACTGACTGGAGAGTTGGACTCGATGATCCTTGTGGGTCCCTCCCAGCTCAGAATAGTCTGGGATTCTGGGATTATTAGTTATGCTGTAACTAATCCCAGCAGGACTAAGAAATGTAATTCCCATTTATCCCAAGGCTTAAGCAGGACCGTGGCCTGCACTTCCTCAGCTGCTCAGCATGGCCAGAACTGCCACCTCCAAACCACTTCAAAGGCTCCTTGCCTGCCTCACATCATTTGTTTCACTGTATCTGAAGAAAAACATCCACCAAAAAATTATTCTTGAAGTCTGTTTATGCTCCTTGGTGGTGATGCCACATCAAAAGTGTGAGAGGAGCATCAGGATCCCCCAGATCCATCTCTAGCAGAGCATCAACATACTCTGAAGCTCAGCCACTTCTGCCAAGCTGTGCCATTAAGGGACTCAAACACAAGTGCTGTGGGGAGAGGCTGAGGGAGCTGGGGGGGTTTGTGCTGGAGAAGAGGAGGCTGAGAGGTGCCCTCAGCACTGTCTGGAAGTGCCACATCAGGGAAGTTGTGGCCAGGGGGGGGTTGGTCTCTTCTCCCAGGCACTCAGCAATAGGACAAGGGGGCAGGGGGGGCTCAAGCTCTGCCAGGGGAAATCGAAGTTGGAGAGCAGAAAAAACTTCTTTGCAGAGAGAGTGCTCAGGCATTGGAATGGGCTGCCCAGAGAGGGGGTGGATTCCCCATCCCTGGAGGTTTTTCAGCTGAGCTTGGCCGTGGCACTGAGTGCCATGATCTGGTAAAGGGAGTGGAGTTGGCCCAAGGGTTGGACTTGATGATCTCTGAGGGCTTTTCCAACCCAATATATTCTATAATCTTCTGTTCTATAATCAGTTAATATCAAATATCCCCTCCATGCCAGCAGATGAGGGAGGACATCCAGATGTAACAGATCTATCCTCTTAAATTGCTTTTTTTCTTTTTTTTTTCCATAGATGCCCACTAAAAAAACCAGCACTCACAGATCAAAGCTTCCCCCTCCTAGCTCAATGTTTTCTCTAATTTATAGAAGCAAAGAATATTCAAATGCAAAGATTTTAATGTTACAGTTGGTATTTAAAAGGAAAGCCTGGAGCAGGTGCACAAATTCTGTGTTTCCCAGGCATTTGGAGGGTGTAATCCCCTTAGGCTGCTCCAAAAATTGCAGCCTATTCTTAGTTACTGCCAGGCCATGTCAGCAAAAGGGTTGCTCTTCATTAGCATATTTTAATATTTGGGAGTGTTAATTGAGGTTAAGCTCAGGTTGTGCCCTAAATGCTAAAAAAAAAAAAAACAAATTGCAATAAAATGAAAGTCTCCTGAAAATAATTATGAAATGTAGATAGGAAAAATATGGGGAAAACTTGGGTGGAAGAGATCTCCTTCCCAAAGAGAAGATGCAGATCCATCCCCCTTCCAGGACCTTCAGGGCCAGGTTGGAGAGGGTTGGAGCAACCAGGGGAAGGTGTCCCTGCCCATGGCAGGGGATGGGATGGGATCACATTTAGGGTCCCTTCCAACCCAACCCAGTCTGGAATTTTAGGATTCTATGCCCTGCCCATCTCTGCACATCCATCTGGAAACAGAAAATCCAGGATGTGTCAAAGGACTCATGACTTCTCCTCAGTGAACATCAAAACACTTTAGATCTGCAGTTGTAGGGAATTCCAGGAATAATGTGAGTGCCAGAGAAGATGATTACAGAGTCAGGTTCCCTTCTTGCAGCTCAACACTCATCCCCCCAAACCAGGAATGAGCAGGGATGTGTTTGCTTTGCTGGGTGGAAAGGGCTGAAAACACCAAACAAGAAAACCCCACAGTTACTCAAAGCTATTTTCCTCATTGTTTTGGGGAAAAAAAAACCCCACAGGGTTTGTAGCCAATCCCCCAGAAAGCAACTTCATTAAACCAGAACATTTCCTTCAGCACCCACAAGATGCATTTCCCTCAGTATAAACAAGGACATCCTTCTGATGTTTCTCTGATGAGCACTTTGTGGTTCTGAGTTTTGGTTTATCATCACTGAGGAGGAACTGGGGAGTCACTGGTTCAAAGGCCAAGATTGGGGTCTTATTCCTGGAGTCAGAAGGAGGAGTTGGGAAGGAACTCGTGTTGGAAGGCACAGATGGTGCCCTCACACTGGGCCACCAGCACCTCCATCCAGGCTGGACAGGGCTGGGACCAACCTGGGCTAGTGGCCCATGGCAAGGATGGAATAAAATGACCCTGAGGGTCCCTCCCAACCAAATCCATGCTGGGATTCTGGGATTCACAGGCACCTCAGCTCTCACACCACACAGGTGAAGCTCAACCTCCCAGCTGAGCTCCCAAGTTGAACCACCTTGAAGAATGGCTGGAAAAAGGGAGAGACTGAGTTAAAAACTGTAATATTCTTACCCCTAAACCAGTGAGGGATTCCCCAAATCAGGATGTTAAGACCAATAAAAGGAGCTGCAAGGCTTAATGCTGAGATGATCTTTAGGTGTGGCACGTTGGGCACGGGAGGGGCAGCTCGAAGGGCACTCCTGGCTCCCAGATCAGACTGGAATATTCCACTTGGGATCTGAACCAGCCCAAAGCCAACCTGCATTTCTCTAAAAAGATGACAGATGTTCTGTAGGAATCTTTGTTTAGTGAAAGACTTCTCATTTTAAAGGGTTTCTTCTTACTTGACAAGGATTTTGGTCTCTAACCTGAGCTCTCCTCACTGCAACACCTTCCAAAAATTGTAAGAGGAAGGAAAAAACAAGTTTATTCAAAACACTCCAATTCACAAGGAAAGATGACCCAGAACTCTGCTGTCCTTGCCCTGCTCTCCAGAGTGCTCACAAACTCTTTCTTGGAGTTAACACTGATAAAACCCCTTATTTTTCAGGAAGTCTACACTGAAAATCAACCTCACTGCCTAAAATTCACATGGAAACACAGTGCCAGCAGTGAAATCCGTGCTGGTAGGAAGATGAATTCCATGCAAGTGTTTATGTAGATAATTATGTGAAAACAAGAAAGTAAAAGTCCAAAGCCCTGGGGTATCGACAACAGAATTAATTTATATAGAAGTAATTGAATTTATACTGTACTAACACACTCCCCTAACAGAGAGCTCTGGAAGTGCCTGATGGAAACCAAACCCTGGGACACCATGGGGTGTTCTTGGGGCTTACAGAGAATTCTGACAGGGGGGTTCAAAGGAGAAAACATTCTTGAATATGTAAAGAATCATCTCTGAAAAGCTAAAAATACTCAAAAAGGAAAGCACTGCTTTAAGGAAATTTCATCCTAAATTACATCAACTAGAAAATGAGTGTCTCACCATAACCAGCAAGGCTCGGGAGTGACAGTGATGCCAAAACCAAGCACAGCCAAATATGGCACTTGAGAAATCAGGATTTCAAACTTATCACGCAAAAATAATCTCCTTTTTAAATCCTTATATCAAAGGACCATTTTCATCAGCTTAACAAGTCTGCCTTAGCCCAGCAAATATGTTTGAAGTATATGAGAATCTGGAATTATTGTGCATTTAAAGATGATCATATAATAGAATCACAGGTTGGTTTAGGCTGCAAAGGAGCTTAAATAAAACATCTTGTGCCACCCCTGCCATGGGCAGGGACACCTCCCACCAGCCCAGGCTGCTCCAAGCCCTGTCCAACCTGGCCTTGGGCATTCCCAGGGATGGGGCAGCCACAGCTTCTCTGGGCAAAATAATTTAAATACTGAATTCCCAAATTTATTAAGACAGTTCACAAACCCAACTGGATTTGATACCTTATTTTTAATTTGATTCCAAAGCCTCTGTGAGTTAATGAAGCAGAACCACAGCTTAGGGCAAAACCTCCTCCCCTTTTCCCAGTCCCACAGTGACCATCACAGGTCCCAAACACCCCAAATAGGGACAAAATAAAAATCAGATTTACAAGATTTAGTGCAAGCAGCTGACCTGAGTAGTTCTCTTTAACAACCACTGCCAAAAACGTCACTGGTTTTGAGGAAATCCCCCAGAACACCTAAAACAGACCAATGGGCACAGTCCTGGAGCAAGTCCAGAGGGGGCACCAGGATGGGCAGAGGATGGAGCAGCTCTGCTGGGAGGAAAGGCTGGGAGAGCTGGGATTGTTCAGCCTGGAGAGGAGAAGCTTTGGGGGAGACCTCACTGTGACCTTTCAGAACCTGAAAGAGCTCAAAGAAGCATGAAGAGAGATTATTGACAAGGCATGGAGGGACAGGACACAGGGAATGGCTTCCCACTGCCAGAGGGCAGGGCTAGGTGGGATATTGGGAAGGAATTGCTGGCTGGGAGGGTGGGCAGGCCCTGGCACAGGTGCCCAGAGAAGCTGTGGCTGCCCCAGCCCTGGGAGTGTCCCAGGCCAGGTTGGACAGGGCTTGGAGCAGCCTGGGCTGGTGGGAGGTGTCCCTGCCCGTGGCAGGGGGTGGGATGGGATGATCTTTAAGGCCCTTCCAACCCAATCCAGTCCGTTATCCTCCACCTTTGAAGACCTTCCTAGAAACCCTTGTTATTCCATGATTTCCCAGCAGCAGAGCAGAGGCTGGGCAGGAACAGCAGAGACCTGTGGAAGGAGAGGCTGGCAGAGAGAGGGAGGCCATTAATCCACGAGCCAGATAATTAACTCATTTCAGTGGTTGTTTGCAGCCTTAGAGATGAATGGAAATGTCCCAACTGGAAAGCAATTTGAAACAAAAAGACAAAAGAAGTTGGCACCAAGCACAGGGTGTTTATGGCTTTACCTATAAAGAGGATCTCACACAGCCCTGCACCTTCCTCTGAGGGCAACTATTGACTGTTCTTTATGTCCTCAGTAAATAAAGGCCTTCACCAACTCATCTGCAGCCTTTAAATGGTGTGTCTTTAGTAAGAGCTTTTAGTATTTGATCAATAGCTTGGGAAAAAAATAACCATTTTACAAGTCTAAGAGTAGTGACAATTTGAATGTTGCCTCCTGGAAGAGTTTAAAAAACTGCAAACCAGGTGTTGCTTCTGCTCTTAGGAAAGCACAACCAACAGGCCCCAGAACAGCCAGAACTCTGTGTTGCAATTTATTTTAGAAGGAGAAAAGCTTTAAAATAAGGAGATTCACCTCCCTGGAGGTTTTTAAAGTGAGCTTGGCCGTGGCACTGAGTGCCATGATCTGGTAAAGGGACTGGAGTTGGCCCAAGGGTTGGACTTGATGATCTCGGAGGTCTTTTCCAGCCCAATCCATTCTGTGATTCTGTGGATGTGGCACTGAGAATCCACCATGTCTTGATCCGACCCCACAGTGATCACCAGCCCATGGCACTCTGTGCCATGGGCTGGTGATCACTGTAGGGTCGGATCAAGGATTGGACTTGATGATCTCAGAGGTCTTTTCCAACCCAACCCATTCTGTGATTCTTATGAACTTCTGTCCATGCCACCAAGGTGCCAAGAGCTGTGCCCACCACCCACTTGGCCACCACACAACCCCAGACCACTCATGCTCACATCTCCAAACCATTAAAATGTTGGAGAAAATCCCCATTGTTGGGACCAGCTGATATTTTCTGAGCTAAACAAAGAGGCTGCAGCATTTCAGAGCTGCTCATTTCTCATCTCAGGGACAGGCACATCAAAGAGTCCAGCGTGAGGTCTCATTAACACCTGAGATTATACAGGCTGGGTGGTTTGGCACCTCAAAAATCAGGCAATTTTCCCTCCAATGCTGCATTTTTCATTAGTGTTCCTTGTCAGGGAAAGGGCTCTGTCCCTGCAGGGACAGGGAAGGGGCAGAGATGCCCCTGGTGACAAAGCAACACTGAATTATTTGAGGTCAGTCTTTAAAAGAGGCTAAAATGGGGATTTCCCAAAGCAATATCTAAGTACTAATGCAGAAATACTGACCTGGGAATTCACATTTTAAACATTTTAACCTCATTTGCATGCCAGGACACTGATGTTGACAGGCAGCCACGCTCTTTTTAATTTCATATATTTATTTTCATGACATTTCTATGCATAAAACACAACCTGCACACCTTAAAAACCCCTTTTTAATTAAAAGTGGCCAAGTCAGAGGTAACCAGAGGTAAATGAAGAGTCATTGCTGGACCAGACTTCAAACCAGAGCATGACAAAGCACAGCTCAAGCTAGAGGTGTGCAGGAAATGTTATGGAAAAAGCTTTTTTTTCCTTTTAAGCCATAAACATCCCTACAACAGACCTCACTAGAGGGACAAAATTTCTAAATATAGTCTATTTTTCAGTGTTATTTTCTATACATCCCTCCTAATGTAAGGCATTATACGTTTATTTATGTATCTAATAAATGTTATTATGCATTTATTAATTATATGTATTTATTGCTCAATGCTGACAGTTTGCTCAGTGTCAAAGTGGAGAAAATATTTATCCATCCCCCAAAAAATTAAATCATTTTTTGAAGCCGAAAATGCTGATTTTGATCCTGGATTCAAAATGGTTCAATTTTTACACTCAACAGAGTGAAAAAACTAATCCTGAAGTTCTGATTGGGAAGAGAAGTGATAGAGGAGAGGAAGAAATGTTTAAAAAAAAGAGGTTTCAATGATTTCCTGTTGTGTCCTTCAGGCTTTCGTACCGGACGGGGCAGGACACGGCCAACTGCGACACCTGCAGGAACAGCGCTTGTATCATCTACAGGTGGGTTCCAAACACTCATATTCCCATTTTTTTCCTGGCTCGGAGCCATGATTTGCTCCCTAATGAAGCTTCAGTGATGTTCCAATCCACGCAATATAAATGGCACTTCAGGGAATGAGCCAAGAGTGTGCCCAGGTGGCCAAGAAGGCCAATGGCATCCTGGCCTGGATCCAAAGTAGCGTGGCCAGCAGGCCCAGGGCAGTGAGCCTTCCCCTGGCCTCTGCCTTGGGGAGGCCACACCTTGAGTGTTGTGTTGAGTTCTGGGCCCCTGAGTTGAGGCAAGAGATTGAGGGGCTGGAGCGGGGCCAGAGAAGAGCAACGAGGCTGGAGAAGGGAGTGGAGCACAAGTGCTGTGGGGAGAGGCTGAGGGAGCTGGGGGTGTTTCTGCTGGAGAAGAGGAGGCTGAGAGGTGACCTCAGCACTGTCTGGAAGTGCCACATCAGGGAAGTTGTGGCCAGGTGGGGGTTGGTCTCTTCTCCCAGGCACTCAGCAATAGGACAAGGGGGCACGGGGGGCTCAAGCTCTGCCAGGGGAAATTGAAGTTGGAGAGCAGAAAAAACTTCTTTGCAGAGAGAGTGCTCAGGCATTGGAATGGGCTGCCCAGAGAGGGGGTGGATTCCCCATCCCTGGAGGTTTTTCAGCTGAGCTTGGCCGTGGCACTGAATGCCATGATGTGGTAAAGGGACTGGAGTTGGCCCAAGGATTGGACTTGATGATCTGGGAGGGCTTTTCCAAACCAATCCATTCTATGATTCAATCAAAGCCAGCAGGTTCCTGTGCAAGGCTGGAATTATCAGCTCAGAAAGGGGTGGGTTTGGTCAGTTCTGCTGGAGCTCTGGGCGTCACCTGGTACAAGGGCTGAGCTTTCTGCAGGTTCGGGGGATATTTAGGATTTTATGACCAAAAAATCAACTTTTGGTACACTTCCATACATCAGTTTTTGGAGCAGTAACAACTGGACTTGGGAAGTCACGTGGAGAGGGGAATGGACAGCAAAGAGAAACAGAGAGAGCTTCAATCCAGGCAGTTTGAGCAGCGAAATCAGGGTTAGATGGGATATTGGGAAGGAATTGCTGGCTAGGAGGGTGGGCAGGCCCTGGCACAGGTGCCCAGAGAAGCTGTGGCTGCCCCAGCCCTGGGAGTGTCCAAGGCCAGGCTGGACAGGGCTTGGAGCAGCCTGGGACAATGGAAGGTGTCCCTGCCCGTGGCACTGGGTGGGCTTTGAGGTCCTTCCAACCCAATCCTATCAGTGATTCCATCACTGTTACATCCCTCACATTCCCACCCAGGTCATTTTTTGGCACCTTCTGTGTCACAGTGAAGGAATAACAAGCCCTGGCCATGACATGAGGCCATCGTGGGTCTGATGGTGTGGGTCATCCTGACAACTTCATTGTCCTCCTCCATAAGAGGCTTAAAAAACCCCAAGGGAATCAGGAGGCAAAGAAACCTGTCTGAGTGTGTCAGAAAATCAGGGACCACCAACTGAAAATGCACAAACTGTGTCAGAAAAACATGACAAACTTCCAGGTCTGTCTTTCACCACCTGATGTTGATTCAGCACTGATATTAAAATAAGTATTAACAGGGTGTGTTTTACCAGGAGAAAGTAAAATTAAATACTGAAATGAAACAAAAGCTTGCTGTAAAAAGAAACTGCATTATTCTGCAATATCCATGTGAAAACCCACATGGACTCCAAGCTTCCCAGCCTGGTTTATCCCAAAAATCTCCTATCTGGAACTGCCCTTTCTGCTCCTGTTTCAATTCCCAGCCTGGTTTATCCTGAAATTCTCTTTGCTGGAACTGCCCTTTCTGCTCCTGTTTCAATTCCCATCCTGGTTTATCCTGAAATTCTCTTTGCTGGAACTGCCCTTTCTGCTCCTGTTTCAATTCCCAGCCTGGTTTATCTTGAAATTCTCTTTGCTGGAACTGCCCTTTCTGCTCCTGTTTCATTTCCCATCCTGGTTTACCCTGAAATTCTCTTTTCTGGAACTGCCCTTTCTGCTCCTGTTTCAATTGCCAGCCTGGTTTATCTTGAAATTCTCTTTGCTGGAACTGCCCTTTCTGCTCCTGTTTTATTTCCCAGCCTGGGTGAATTTTAATCCTCCTGCAGGAACCTGGAGGAGAAAACTGGGCTTCTCTTCCATGTTTTGTGCATTATTTTATTTTTGTGAAGGAGCAACTTGTAGAATTCCTGCTGGGCTTCCCTTTCCTTGGAAAGGTCAGGAATACTCAGCTTTTACAAGGCTATTTTGGCTTCTGGAAGGAAACTTTTAGGAGATCCAAACCAATTTCTGCCTATGGAGAACAGCAATTCAACACTCCACTATTGTTCTCTGGGGGGAAAAAACCCACTCAAAGCTGTACCAACCATTAATTTGGCTGCTTTTTACTCCTTTGAAATTTTGATTTATGCTGTTGGGTTTTATTTGGTTTTAATCCAAGGTGCACTCACACCATTCAGCAAAAAACGTATTATTATAATTATGAAATTAATTCAGCACAAGCAGTCCAAGAGAAACAGGTTGAATTACAAGGAGAAAAGTCCAAAGTTGGCCAAGAGCCCACGTGTAAGTTCACTTGTGAAGGTTAGATATTTAAATATTAATTATTAAAACTCCTAAATATGGCCCTGCAAAGTGAGCATAAGGCAGCAATCCCTAAGACTGCAACAGCCTCATAAAATCAGGTGATTAACTGATGACAATTAGTCATTTCCATCACCTTTTTATTTCCTACCCACAGTAATTAATTTCCATGTTCTCATCTTATCTCCAGACTGTAAGTGGGAAAAATGGATCTCAGTGGCTTGTTAATGCTGGCAGAGCTTTGGATCCAGGTGGTTGGAAACAGGGAATTTAACAGGGATTGCTGGAGAGAAGAACATCCAGGGAATTTTCTGCTCTTCAGTGCTTGTCTAGATCCTGTCCTTCCAGGAGGTGGCAGGAACTCCTGCCATGTCCTCCCAGTGATGTGACCCACAAGGATTCACCGTGGAATTCTTGGACTCACCTACTCAAATGCAAAGAGTTCAGGGCTCTGGAAGAGCCTGTGGGGTTTGGGCTTAATGTTGGAAACTGGGGCATAAAGAGGTGACCTGGAGGGGTGTCACCTGAAAGGAGGGAGGGGAAGGATGGGAGGTGTTCCCTGGAGGCAGAAAGCAGAGGGAAGGGCTGCCCTGGAGCCTGTGCAGGATCCAGCCTTGGAGGTGACAAGAGACAAGAACATGGAGCTGCAGGAGAGGCCAGAGGAGGCAGCAGGATGGGCAGAGGATGGAGCCGCTCTGCTGGGAGGAAAGGCTGGAAGAGCTGGGATTGTTCAGCCTGGAGAGGAGAAGCTTTGGGGTGACCTCAGTGTGACTTTCCAGTGCCTGAAGGGGCTCCAGGAGAGCTGGGATTGTCCAGCTTGGACAGGAGAAGCTTTGGGGAGACCTCAGTGTGGCCTTGCAGGACCTGAAGGGGCTACAAGAAAAATGGAGAGAGACCATTTACAAGGGATGGAGGAACAGGACACAGGGAATGGCTTCCCACTGCCAGAGGGCAGGGCTAGGTGGGATATTGGGAAGGAATTCCTGGCTGGGAGGGTGGGCAGGCCCTGGCACAGGTGCCCAGAGAAGCTGTGGCTGCCCCATCCCTGGGAGTGTCCCAGGCCAGGTTGGACAGGGCTTGGAGCAGCCTGGGCTGGTGGGAGGTGTCCCTGCCCATGGCAGGAGGTGGCACTGGATGGGCTGTGAGGTCCCTTCCATCCCAGCCCAGTCTGTGATTCCATGATTCCCCGACAAAGCCTCAGCAGCCCAGTCCAAAGCTGAATTCCCTCTGCTCCAGCAATCCTGCAGGACCCATCCCATGAGCAGCATCCAACAGTCTCCAAATGGTCCATGGCAATGATGTGTGACTGTGCCAGGAGAGGAGAACCCCACCCCTCCCTGAGCCTGTGGCTCCATCTCCTCCCACACTCCATATGCTTCATCCCAACACTCAGCACTCCTCAAACTCTTGTTGCAATCCCTCACACAGCAACTCAATTAGCAAAGGTTCACGCTGCCTGCATGCAAAAAATAAATTAATTAACATAAGTGTTCAAACTCTTTAAAAGAACCATAAAGCCAGACCCAGAAAATCCACCACATCAACTGCTCAGGAGCCTAAAGGGGCTCCAGGACAGCTGGAGAGGGACTTGGGACAAGGCATGGAGGGACAGGACACAGGAAATGGCTTCAAACTAACACAGGGCAGGATTAGATGGGATATTGGGAAGGAATTGCTGGCTGGGAGGGTGGGCAGGCCCTGGCACAGGTGCCCAGAGAAGCTGTAGCTGCCCCATCCCTGGAAGTGTCCAAGGCCAGGTTGGACAGGGCTTGGGGCACCCTGGGCTGGTGGGGGTGTCCCTGCCCATGGCAGAGGGTGGCACTGGGTGGGCTTTGAGGTCCCTTCCAACCCAAACCATCCTCACTGTGAAGGGATTACCGAGATCTGAATTACAAATTCTTGCAGGTGCTCAATAAAATTCTCAAAGGGCTTTTATTTGGCTTTACTTGGCCCAGTTTTCATGGGAAGGACTTCAGTGCAAACACCAACACACTGGTCCTAAAATGGAAAGTGTTGGTCTTAAACCCTGTAAGTGCAGAGGTATCTGGGGGAGAAAACACAGAAAACAGGAATATTTATCCCAGATGGAATTTCCCTGTTTGTTCACAAAACCAGCCCATCTACCTGCACTGGAGGAAGAACTTGAGCTAAGCAGTGAACATGGAAAAATTCCAACCCAGTGTTCCAAATTCGACAATATTATAATGAAGTGAAGCTTTAAGATGTCCTGCTCGGGTGTGTCAGGCCAAGGTTTGTGCTGCTATATAAAAGATATATCTCTATAATAGATTTACCTCTTGTTTCTGTCACTCTCTGGAAAAATATTATTATATTATCTTGGAAGAAATGCCTCTGCAGCAAGTCATTGTCACCTGGGTGTGTGGCAGCACAAGAACAGGCAGTCCTGGGGAATTAAGTTAATGGAGTTATTATGGGCCAAAGCCCAAGTTTGGAAGGGAGAAGAGGCACATGGGACAGAGGATATTTTGGGAAAAGGTCATTTGGAGAGAGGACACCTCCAGATCCTGAGGGGCCAGAAATAGCTCAGAGGCAAACAGGGCTGGGACAGGTGACAAAGTGGGACTGAGGAGGGAAGGACTCGGACAGGTCTGCAGCACAAAAATATCTGCAGAAAAATATCAAAAAATCAAAATATCAAAAATAGGTGCAGAAACAAAAATATCAGCAATTTCCTACCAATGTGGAATTCTCACTGAATTCTATCTATGGAATGTCCAAGGCCAGGTTGGACAGAGCTTGGAGCAACCTGGGATAGTGGAAGGTCCTGCATGGAATGAGAAGATCCTGAATGTCCCTTCAACCCAAACCAGTCTGGGATTTTATGAATTCCAATGATTAATGGTATTTCATATGGTATTTCAAAGAGCAAAAATAAATCAGCTATAGATAATTAAAAAAGATACTTTAAAAATGAAGCAGTAAGTTAACTTTTAGAGAAATTTTAAGAAAAACTAAATAATAATAAGAACAAAATTAAAGAATTGTCTTGTTAGTGCAGAACAAGCAGGTACAAATTTAAATGCAAGCAAACAGATTATTTTGCCTGAAGGGAACTGTTCCATTACACCACTTCCAAAGCTGGAGAAACTCATCCTGACAGGCACCAACAACCAAATTCTTCTGCAAAATGTCCAGCCCTAAATGCTGAAATAACAGGGATGTTTTCCATCCAACCTCTTTATGCCTTTCAGAAACAAAATACTGCAACTGGTGTGAGGAGCTGAAAGCCTGAGCAGCACAAGGCTCCAACAGGGGCTTTGCCACATGGTCCAGAACCAAGAGGCTTTTTTTGCTCTTGAGTTCTGTCTTTAATAGAAATTATATAAAAAGTTACTCTGCCCAGCAAAGGCTTTTTATAACAACTTCTCTCTCACAGCAATTTCCAG
Organism: Sakesphorus luctuosus; assembly: GCA_013396695.1. Classification (NCBI taxonomy): domain Eukaryota; kingdom Metazoa; phylum Chordata; class Aves; order Passeriformes; family Thamnophilidae; genus Sakesphorus; species Sakesphorus luctuosus. The sequence goes on from VWZD01013036.1 coordinate 24,632, forward strand.
CAGCTCCTTAAGAGCTCCCCTGCAAAAATAACATTTGAAAGAAGTAAAAAGGAACACTCTGGCGATGCCTGAGCTGAAAGGACTTTTTCTTCACCCAAAAACGTATCCTGAGGACAAAGCAGCTCTAAGGCAAGCCAAATGCTGCACTTAAAATCAGATTTAGAGGAGCACCTCCTTCCTCCTGAGATCCCCTGGCTGTGTCACCACCAGCATTCCTGTGCTGGGACATTCCCAGGGGACTGAAAATCAGATTTAGAGGAGCATCTCATTCCTCCTGAGATCCCCTGGCTGTGTCACCACCAGCATTCCTGTGCTGGGACATTCCCAGGGGACTGAAAATCAGATTTAGAGGAGCATCTCATTCCTCCTGAGATCCCCTGGCTGTGTCACCCCAAGCATTCCTGTGCTGGGACATTCCTTAGATGTAGAGGAGCATCTCCTTCCTTCTGAGATCCCCTGGCTGTGTCACCACCAGCATTCCTGTGCTGGGACATTCCCATGAACTGAAAATTGGATTTAGAGGAGCATCTCATTCCTTCTGAGATCTGGCTGTGTCACCCCCAGCATTCCTGTGCTGGGACATTCCCATGAACTGAAAATCAGATTTAGAGGAGCATCTCATGCCTTCTGAGATCTGGCTGTGTCACCCCCAGCATTCCTGTGCTGGGACATTCCCATGAACTGAAAATCAGATTTAGGGGAGCATCTCATTCCTCCTGAGATCCCCTGACTGTGTCACCACCAGCATTCCTGTGCTGGGACATTCCTTAGATGTAGAAGAGCATCTCCTTCCTCCTGAGATCCCCTGGCTGTGTCACCACCAGCATTCCTGTGCTGGGACATTCCTTAGATGCAGAAGAGCATCTCCTTCCTCCTGAGATCCCCTGGCTGTGTCACCACCAGCGTTCCTGTGCTGGGACATTCCCAGGGGACTGATGTCCCCACTGAATTAAGGCTGCACTTCTCTCAGAGCTGCTTTTTGGCACACAGGAGTGTGTTACCAGTGCAGACAACACTGCTCTGTCATTAACCAGGATGTTAATCAGCGGAGTCAGAATGTGCCTCCTGCAAATCCAGGAGTCTCCACTTCCAAGGTGGAGCTGGAAATCTCTAAAAGACCTCACACGTCTCCAGCCCCCCTTTCTTTGGCTCCCCTGGAAGTCCTTCCAGGCAGACTCATTAGACCTTAAAAACCCCAAGCACAGAATTCTCCTTCTCTCAGCATCTCCATTTCTTTCTTCTCCACCCCAGGAGGAAAATAAGCCCCACCTAAGTCAGCAGTTGGTATGAGATGATATTCTGTGCTCAGTTTACAAAGGCTGTCCACCAAAACTTCCCTTGAATTGCCTCTGAAATGGCTTCAGATGTTCTGTATTAGACCCTTAAACTTTAAGCCAGACAAATGTTTTAAAATCTCTTTTTAGATGAGCTCCACTGGGAGCACAAGGCCTGGAAAAGCAGATCTCATTTCCCCAGTGGTTTGTGCCCAACAAGCAAGGGCAGAAGCAACTCAGAAAACACATTCAATATTAATTAAAAGTGAATTTAAGTCCAAGGTCAATAATTTCCTATAACTATGAAGGCAGCCAGTGCAAAGCCCAAGACCCCTCAGCAGTGGAGGTGGACAGGGAACCTCTGAAGTGCCCCAACAATCATGGACTGCTACATTTAAAATATCCAGCAAAAGGATCAATTAACCCCAGTGCCTCAGTTCCCTTAATTTCCCCCTTTTAAAGTCATCCTCTGACACGCAGGGCCCTCACAGCACTGGGGCTGGACTGGAGGACTTCTAAAGGTCCCTTCCAACCCAAAATAGTCCCTCCTAAAGTGATGCACAAGGCAGAAGAGCCTCAGTGCAGAACGTGGCCAGAGCCAACCACAACCAAGTTCCAGGGAATTCCTGAGGGGCCCAGAGTCGGTTTCCACCATCAGACAGGAGGTTTGCTGAATTTTTTATGTTCTCTTTGACTGATGAGGTGAACTCAAAGCCCTCAGCAGCTTCCTGGTGGAACAGGGGCTGTCATTTGCCCTTAATTATGGGCCTTAATTGCTGGCAGGATCGTGTAGCCAACACAGTGTTTGGAATTGCAGAGCTTCAGCCTGGTTTTTAAATGCAAGAGAGAACTGCCTGTAATTTATTTCTGTGTTTGCCCCACACATGGATGTGACTCTACACATCCAACAGCAGCTCAGTGAAATTCATCCATTTGGGGGAAAACAGACAAGAAACTGCCGTGACTGTTGATGGCCAACCTCAGCTTTTCCAGGAGCACAGGGAGGCACTGCCTGGGAATAAAGGAGGATTTTCACTTTCCCAGCACTCACAGCACCTCTGCCTTAATCCTCAGGGCCCTCCTGACCAGCAGGGAGAGGCTGAACAATCCCATTCCTATTTCTCTTTTGCACAATGTCCTTTTTCTGACCCTTCCCTTTAACTTCACTGTTTAATTTTAACTCGAATTTCATAAACTAAGCACTTGGTTGTTGGGTTAATTGAAATGCTTTTATGGTCACAATTAATAACTGATGGCTTTTCTTCTCGTTTCCAGCGTGGAATTGGATTTTAAACAGCAAGAAGATAAACTACAGCCAGTTTTGAGAAAACTTCATCCTATTGAGGAAACTCAGGTTGCACCTTTGCCTTACTCTCAGGAGAGCTACTCCTCCACTCCCAAGCAAAAATCCAAAACTGAGTCAAAAAAGCATGGAAGGTGGAAACTCTGGTTCCTTTAACCCAAGCCCATTGTGTGTGTGGAGTTCAAGGCCTTCTTCGACAAATCCCTGGAGTTCTACCAAGGCTCTCTGAGGGCATCCTGGTGGGTCAAGGAGGGTTCCTGGCCAAGGGCGGCGCCCAGTTCTCACCGCGTGTACCAAAAAGGCCTTTGTACCTGTGGACTCACCAGAGCAAGGGGCAGGGGGCACCTTGCCCACCTTCACCTGCAGTTTGCCAATGTGGGATGTAAAACCTGAATGGAAATCTGAACAAAGATGGAAAGCAAAACTATTTCCCCCCCGCTCAGATCCGAAAGCGTCACATCCCAACCGGGCCAAGAGCTCATCCCATCTGCTCCAGAACATCCCCCTTGGTCTGGGAAGCCTTTTGGGGGGTTGGTGGGGGGGAAACCCCAAGGAGCAAGCCTTATGTTTGCAGTGGTGGCAGTTTTACAGCTCCATGTTGATTGGGCAGTGCAGTTTTCAGCACAGGAATCCTGGACAAAGCACAATTTTTCCCGTGGCCCGAGGCCACGCCGAGCTCCGAGCCCTGACTGTGTGTCCTGCCTTCATGGACCTCACCCAACCCTTCACCTTCCCTTCCACACCATCTCTGACTTAGCTGTGTCTCATCCCCAGAAGAACCACTTGGCTGCTCCTCTCCAGCAGGAGAGCAACGAGAAACTTCCCCAAATCAGGACAAGCCTTTAAACCACCAGAAGCTCCCAAGGTCCAGGCTATGGGACAGTCTCCAACTCCCTTTTGGTACCCGAAGGGTCTCAACGACACAAACCCAACCCAAGCCCACAAGCAGAACAGTCACAATCTGCATTGCTGGCATTTGCCATCATTCAGTATTTTTTGTAACAGCTTTTGGCAAACCTTTCCACTCTTGGAGAAGGCAATTCCTGGTCTGCAGCACGTGAGGATGAAACCTGCTTGGAAGGAGCTGGAATTTGAAATGCTATTTATTTACTAAGCTGCTCAGATGGGTTTCCCAACTTATTATAATTTATAGCTCAATCTATTAATTGTACTTGCTGATTGACACACTTGAGGGGAGATGTGAAGCAGTTTTTTCCTGATTTTATTTTGTTTGGTTTTGTTGGTTTTTTTTTTTTAAATAGCACTTTAAATTTTGCTCTGACTTACAAACTGCAGCACTTTCCTTTGAAGTATTTGCCTCTGTCATTAAACTTGCATCTCAAATGACCATTGGTGGAAAAATTCCTCATGCTAGAAGTGGCCAGGGAGTGGGAATTTTGTTGCCTTTTGTTTGGGATTTTGGGGTTTTTTTTAAGGATTTCAGACCATTTGAGTGTCATGGGACAAATTGGGTTTGAAATTGCATAACCTGCAGCAGCTTTAAATACCAATCCCTCAGGTGGAGGAATTTGAGGCAGAAGAAAAATGATCATTAGTTTGCACACAACTAAACATTTTGGAAGTGTTTTCCTTGACACTGTTTTTCCTCTTAGCTCAGAATCAAATCCATTCCTACAAGGATAAAATAAGTGTTGTTGTTTGGGGATTTTTTTGTTGTTTTTTTTTTCCCAAAAAGCGAGAAAAGGAAGTTAAATTGGGGATGGAAATGCAGAAGATGCCCATGGCCAGCCCAAAATTCCTTTCAGTCTGTTTTAATGGAATAAAACAGTGAAACTTCAAGAGGGCTACGAGTTCTTGCACAGAAACGAATCTCCTGGAATGCTTTGGGGGAAGTTGAGGGATTAGGAAGGTGATCCTGTGTACCAGGAAGGAAGTGCCATTGTTTCACATGGAAAAAAAAAATGTGTGTCATGTATTTTCTATTGTTTTTAATTAAAAATATAAAACTGTTTACAAGACAGCCCACTGAGATGGTTTAGAGTATTTCCAAACTAAAAAAAAAAAAATACTATTTTTCTTCTCCTAAGCTGAAAGAAAGCTCCAATGTGGACACAACAAGCAAAACAAAGCACTATTTTCAAATAATGTGAATAACTAATGAACTCTTCCATGCTAACAAGTTGGGGTTTTCCAGAAATTAAATCATCTCTCCATGGCAGTCAATCCCCAAATGTCACCAGCTCAGCAGCTTTGCCCATGAAGCTGTTTGTGTGTGACACCAAACCTGTCTCTGTGGTCACTGACTCATCCAGAGCTTCTGGAATGTTGGGAAAGGAGAGAGGGAACTGATGGAACAAAGAGCTCCAAGGGGAATTCTCTGGACATGGCCAGGTTATTTTCTTAAGGAGTTGCAGATTTTGATTTTTTTTACATTTTTTTTAAACCTGGGACAAGCAAACACCATCCCTGGAGTGTGAGTTCCCACCAGCATCTCGTGTCCTCTCCTCCCCTCCCATGGGATTTGGAATCAAATGGGTTTGCAAGTGTGTAAAAAATGGAGCAGATTGTTTTGCCTTTAGATCACTCAGGCTCAGGTCAGGCAGACACCAAGAGACAAAACCAAGCCTAATTCTTCAGAACTTTTAGTTAAATGGGACTCACAAGGCTGTTTTTTACCCTCCTGTACTTAGGTAGACACCAAGAGAACCAAAACCAACCTTAATTCTTCAGAACTTTTAGTTAAATGGGACTCACAAGGCTGTTTTTTACCCTCCTGTACTTAGGTAGACACCAAGAGAACCAAAACCAACCTTAATTCTTCAGAACTTTTAGTTAAATGGGACTCACAAGGCTGTTTTTTACCCTCCTGTACTTAGGTAGACACCAAGAGAAAAAACCAAGCCTAATTCTTCAGAGTTTTTAGCTAAATGTGACTGACAAGACTGTTTTTTACCCTCCTGTAGTTAAGCAGACACCAAAAGAACCAAAACCCAACTCAAATCCTCACAGTTTTAGTTAAATGGGACTCACAAGGCTGTTTTTTACCCTCCTGTAGTTAAGCAGACACCAAAAGAACCAAAACCCAACTCAAATCCTCACAGTTTTAGTTAAATGGGACTGACAAGGCTGTTTTCACTCTCCTCTAATTAGGCAGACACCAAGAGAACCAAAACCAACCCAAATCTAAAGAGTTTTTAGTTAAATGGGACTGACAAGGCTGTTTTTTATCCTCCTGTAATTAGGTAGACACCAAAACCAACCCAAATCTTCAGAGCCTTTAGTTAAATGGGACTGACAAGGCTGTTTTTTACCCTCCTGTAATTAGGCAGACACCAAGAGAACCAAAACCAACCCAGACCTTCAGTTTTTAGTTAAATGGGACTGACAAGGCTGGTTTCACCCTCCTGTAGAAGATCTTGGAGGTTCTGACAAGGAAAATGCATTTTGATTTTCAGTGTGGCTCTGCTGGATGCACTGCCAGTCCCTTGCACTTCACACACTGATTTCCTATAGGCATTTCTCCCATTTTCTGCTTCAAAATACTTTTTAGTCAATAAATCCTGCAGTCATTTGACATCCCTGGCTATCTGAGTCCATCATTTCCACAACAGTTCCATTCTTTGGTTTAGAACTATCAGAAACCCCATTCCTGAGAGTAGCACTTGGTTTCTTAAAGATTAAAAAAAGAAATCATTGTAAAAATAGTTAAAATCAGGATAAAATGAACAAAAAAAATCATGATTAAAACTGGAAACCCCTCCTGTGGATACAAAGTGTTTGCTTTTTCTTGCTTGAGATGCAAACCCACCATCCCTGCCTTTAATTGCACTCAATGATTTAAAGGTTAACCACTTGTTCCAATCAAATAGGGTCATTTTTCATGGACTTTCCAACCAAATCTGCTGTTGGATTATTGCAGTTCTTTAGGATCTGGGATGCGGCACACCTTGGATATTCCTGCTGGAATTTCACTGGATTGCCACTGCAAACCCAACTGCACTGACACAATCTGGGAGGGCGAGAGGGACTGCATGGAAAGGTTTATTATCTCAGTGCCCACAAAATCCATCTGTGGTTCATTAAAGCAAAGGGAGTGACCCAGATTTGTTCTCCATTTCTTTGGGAGGATGCAGCTTCTTCCCAGAAATGTTGGGAGGGAATGCTCCATAATCCCTGCAGTGGTGAGGGTTTGACAACACAAAAGGGATGGGGGAAAAAAAAAATCCCACCCATCATCCAAATAACCACTTTCTTTTCTCTGAAATGAAGTTTTTAAGATGTAATTCCAAATGATTTTGAAAGAGAAGAAAACATGTGACTCAATAAAATAAAGTATTTTCGTATCAGAGAACTGCAGTGAGGAAAATGAACTTCTCATGAACGTTCTGGACTTCTCTAACCCAGAAGTGAACGCATNCACCCTCCTGTAGAAGATCTTGGAGGTTCTGACAAGGAAAATGCATTTTGATTTTCAGTGTGGCTCTGCTGGATGCACTGCCAGTCCCTTGCACTTCACACACTGATTTCCTATAGGCATTTCTCCCATTTTCTGCTTCAAAATACTTTTTAGTCAATAAATCCTGCAGTCATTTGACATCCCTGGCTATCTGAGTCCATCATTTCCACAACAGTTCCATTCTTTGGTTTAGAACTATCAGAAACCCCATTCCTGGGAGTAGCACTTGGTTTCTTAAAGATTAAAAAAAGAAATCATTGTAAAAATAGTTAAAATCAGGATAAAATGAACAAAAAAAATCATGATTAAAACTGGAAACCCCTCCTGTGGATACAAAGTGTTTGCTTTTTCTTGCTTGAGATGCAAACCCACCATCCCTGCCTTTAATTGCACTCAATGATTTAAAGGTTAACCACTTGTTCCAATCAAATAGGGTCATTTTTCATGGACTTTCCAACCAAATCTGCTGTTGGATTATTGCAGTTCTTTAGGATCTGGGATGCGGCACACCTTGGATATTCCTGCTGGAATTTCACTGGATTGCCACTGCAAACCCAACTGCACTGACACAATCTGGGAGGGCGAGAGGGACTGCATGGAAAGGTTTATTATCTCAGTGCCCACAAAATCCATCTGTGGTTCATTAAAGCAAAGGGAGTGACCCAGATTTGTTCTCCATTTCTTTGGGAGGATGCAGCTTCTTCCCAGAAATGTTGGGAGGGAATGCTCCATAATCCCTGCAGTGGTGAGGGTTTGACAACACAAAAGGGATGGGGGAAAAAAAAAATCCCACCCATCATCCAAATAACCACTTTCTTTTCTCTGAAATGAAGTTTTTAAGATGTAATTCCAAATGATTTTGAAAGAGAAGAAAACATGTGACTCAATAAAATAAAGTATTTTCGTATCAGAGAACTGCAGTGAGGAAAATGAACTTCTCATGAACGTTCTGGACTTCTCTAACCCAGAAGTGAACGCATTTTGAGGCACAGAGATAATTTCCATCCAGCTTCAGCTCCCAAGCAACTGTAGCTCCAGAACTCTCTTCTGGGACCCTCAATAATTCATATTTTACAACCATTTGTTCTTGTGTTCCACCACCTTCAGAGAGGCCTCCAGCCTGGGAGGTGCCAAGAGATGGACAACCCAGCACTGCCTGGGATGGAGTGGTTATTTCTCCTCAGTGCCACACTCTGCCCCACTTCACTCCTCTTGTCTCCAGCTCCTCTGCCCTGTGACAGGAGTGTCACCTGCACCCCCAGAGCTTCCCCTCACTGTCCCCAAGGACACCTCTGGATCTCCATCACATGCCCCCAGATGGCTTCTGATCCCACCACAAATCCCTCCCTCTCCTTCCTGATGACTCTGCACCATTTCTGTGCTGGTGTCACCACATCCTTGTCCTGAAGAGCAGAGGGGGGGAAAGAAATGACACAGGAAATGGGAAGCCACAAAGTCCTCTCCTGTCCACTGCAGAAATCAGTGTATGGAGCCAAAGTGACAGAGAAATCAGTGTATGGAACCAAACTAATACATCAATCAGTGTATGGAGCCAAAGTGATGCAGAAATCGGTGTATGGAGCCAAAGTGATAGAGAAATCGGTGTATGGAGCCAAAGTGATAGAGAAATCGGTGTATGGAGCCAAAGTGATAGAGAAATCGGTGTATGGAACCAAAGTGATACATAAATCGGTGTATGGAACCAAAGTGATACATAAATCGGTCTATGGAACCAAAGTGATAGAGAAATCAGTGTATGGAGCCAAAGTGATACATAAATCAGTGTATGGAGCCAAAGTGATACATAAATCAGTGTATGGAGCCAAAGTGATGCAGAAATCGGTGTATGGAGCCAAAGTGATAGAGAAATCGGTGTATGGAGCCAAAGTGATAGAGAAATCGGTGTATGGAGCCAAAGTGATGCAGAAATCGGTGTATGGAGCCAAACTAATACATCAATCAGTGTATGGAACCAAACTAATACATAAACCAGTGTATGGAGCTCAGTCACATCCCAAATCTGGCCCCTTTGACCAGTTCCCTCCATATCTCAGGTACCAGATGAAGACACCAAAGAAAGAACACCAGGTAAAGGCAAACACACAGTGCCACTCCCAAAACACACTCAGATCTATCCCCAGGTTAGATATCAACAAGCCTCACTGTTCTTTTCATTATTCAGACCAATAGTAATTAATTAGCAGTTGAAAAATTCAAATGCCAGGCTTTCAAACCACAGTGTTAAGACAACAAGGTGAGTGCTGTCAGTCCTTCTGTAGACATTCAGAACATGATAATTTGGGGCTCTGTTCTTCAATCATTTGAATATTGTCACCATGGTTATCTCAAAAAAGGCAAGGAAATGCCGGTAATGCAGCAACAAACAGGCTGGTCTCTCATCTGCACACTCCTCAGCTGGCTAATTACCAATAACACATCACTGTGGGGAGCACAGATCTCTCAAATCTGCCTCATCACCTGCCCAAAGATATCTCTGAAGTCTTTTTTCCCCCCTTCTCTGTGTGAACCAAGACAAGATGAGCAGGGAGTGATTTCCAGCTCCCTGAGCACACAGACACCTCCAGGAGGTGCTGATGGCTCTGGGTGCCCTGGGATTTCCCCTGTTCCAGAAGGTTCCCCAGGATGTGCCAGCAGCACACACTTACAATGAGCTCTGAGTCCCGGCCCATGGAGATCACTGTCCTGTTCACTGTCCTCAGCAGGTTCTCCATGATGATCTGCACGTGGCGCTGGGTGGGACCCTGAGGAAGGGAGTAAATTAGTGGGGACCACACTCAGCACACACCAACACCACTCAACTAGTTGTGTCGCCTTCAAACCCACCTGTCTGGTGGCAATTCAATAAACCATCACTAGTGTCCCACTTTAACAAAGTCTAATTTATTTAGACCCTGAGATGAGCTCAGTTGGTTAAAACTTGGTGTAATAATGCCAAGGTCATGGGTTCAATCCCCTGTGTGGGCCATTGACTTGAGAGTTGGACTCGATGATCCTTGTGGGTCCCTCCCAACTCAGAATGGTCTGGGATTCTGTGATACTGGGCAACAAGTGTTACTGATAAATTAACATGGACTGGTACAATTCCAAGCCCCTGGGAATACAGCAAAGCCTATGACATTTTGTTATCTATTCATTTGCTTTTCCCAAGTCGTTTTTCCAACATCAGAACCCCACAGGCATTTACCAAATCAGAGGGGGCTGTCGTGCAACAGCTCAATTAAAAGGAAAGAGGAAAGCAAAGCAAAACTTGCAGTAAGGAATGCCCATTTCAGGCAGTTGTGTCAAATTAGGATTTCTGTATTAGAAGTAGTACTTGCAGTAAGGAATGCCCATTTCAGGCAGTTGTGTCAAATTAGGATTTCTCTGTTAGAAGTAGTATTTTTTAAAGAGCTGAAAATGAAATATTTAGTGCAACCAGCTTTTAAGGACAAGCCCAGAAACCTCGTGCAGAATTATGAGCAAAAACTGAAATCAAAAATACAACAAGGAGGAATAAACAGTTCAGCTTTGCTTCCACCTCTTACTTTATACATGCATTTGGATATTTGAAGAATGATCCCCCACCAGTAAAAACACACACAGGTACTGGTCCTGCAGCCAGGACCAGCCTGGGAGGTGGTGGAGCTGCAGGTAAGGTCCTACCAGGGAGAGAAATGCAGCCAACAAGGAGTGCCAGGAGGCAGCCAAGCTGCCAGACCCAAATCCCTGCTGTAAACCCACCCCCTCTGTGAAGAGGTCACACAGAGCTGCTTGAAAAGACAACCAAAAGCAGAGCTCCCCAAAAGCCACAGTTAAATAAGATGCCAGACAAGATGTGAGTGGCTGAGCCCCGAGGTCCCTTCCAACTGAATCAGTGGATGATTCCACACAGGAATGAAGGCTCAGGCAGCAGCACAACAGCCCAGATTTAAGAGAGCATCAAATCACTGCAGCTCTGCAGCAAAGCACTGATATTTCTATGTTTGCTGAAGTCAAGAGAAGACAAAAAAGGGACTATTATGCAAAAAAAAAGGACTATTATGCAAAAAAAGGGACTACCACACACATCTGTGTACCATGTCAGGAACAACACATCTCAAAGCACGTTGCCCAAAACCCTCCTGGGGAAAAAAAAAAACCAACAAACCAAAGCATTTTCCACCTGGCAGAGGCCCTGCCCCACGCTAGGGGAAGGCTGAACTCCTGAAAATGCCTGTTTGCCCCCTGGGTAACCAGAAAAGCTGCCCTGGGTGTGCCCCAGAACAGTAAGTGCTGCAGGGGATGGGCTGTGTGAGATGTCACACAAACCTCCCTCATCCCTGGATACCTAAAAGGGTTTGAAGAGGCTGCTTAGGGGCTTGTATTTAGCAAATAAAACTAAAATCCAAGACATCAGGAGTTCCTGTTTAACTCATCTTACTAATTTCATCCCAGAGCTGTCCCATACTCACCACATCTTTCTTGTACAGCACCTCCAGGATGTTACTCAGCAACTGGCAACAAGCCTCCAGATCTTCCTGTCTCTCCAAGTGATACTTGAGCTGGTCTGTCATGGTTGGCAGCAGGATTTCCCTGCAGTCTGCACACAAAACAAGAGGTTACACACAGCTTTGGTAACTCCAGAGCTGGCCTAACAGCCCTTGTGCTTCAGTAAGAGTCAAAAAGATCAGGAAAAAAAAGTTAAATTCCGGATTCCCAGCCACCTGCTTTTCAACCAAAACCTCATTTCACCTTAGAAACTTCTGCCTCTGATCTGCTCCTGCCTTTGGCCACTCACTCCTATCCAAAAAGCATCCCCTTCCTTGCTCAAGTGCCCAATCTGTTCTTACATGGCAGTAATTACCAGGCCAAAATTAATTACCAATTACCCATATAAATGCCAACCCAAGCAATGGCCTGGTTCATCTCTGCCTGTTTGCCTGAGATCTCCACCTTGTGCCTCTGCATTTGCAAACCCTCAGTCTCTGTTGTTCCCTTAGTCTTGGACTGAGGTGGAAAGAAAAGAGATTAGGCAGAACTCCCCAGGGCAGGGCAGGGGAGAGCAAGAACCCCCAAGTCCTGCTGCTGAGCCCTCCAGCAGGGGCACAGAACATGCCCTTGCAAAGCCTGGGAAGTGGATCCATGTTTAATAACCTAAAAGACCCCTAATTAGAGCTTGGAGAATGTTTCATGTCCCTGCTAAGCCCCATGGCAGAGAGGGGGCAAGGATCACTTGGGGAAGTGCAGGACGGAGAAGACAGAGCTGGAAGTGTCCCAGACACATGTGGATGTGGCACCTGGGGACAGGGTTAGTGGTGAACATGGTGCTGGTGCTGGCTCATGCTTGGACTTAAAAGTGTTTTCCAACCTCAACCATTCTCTGATTCTACAAACCCTTTTTAAGAGCCAGCCAACAAACAAGCCCACAAAGCATCACCACCAAAACCAACAGGCACTCACAGCCCAGAGCACTCTGCAGGCACCAGCTCTGTGAAAGCTTTCTGAAGATCACTTGGCACCCAAGTTACCAGAGGGACTTCTATTGTAAGGAAGAAACTGATGCAGAGCTTACTGTGTAGGCAGAATATTGCCAGGGGGAAAGCCTAAGAGCAAAAGGGTATTCATGATACTCAGCATGTGGGCAGGAAATCCTATTAAAATACTGGATGGGTTTTACCTACACACAAATATCTATATATAATGTACATCTATCAGTGTCTAATATCTACACAGATAGTTAAACAAATCCAGGACTATCAACCTGGAGAAGAGAAACTTTGGGGTAAACTAATTATGGCCTTCCAGGACCTAAAGGGGCAGACAAAAAAGGTGGAGAGAGACTATTTACAAGGGCTGGAGGAACAGGACACAGGGAATGGCTTCCCACTGCCAGAGGGCAGGGCTAGGTGGGATATTGGGAAGGAATTCCTGGCTGGGAGGGNAACCCCTCCCAGCCCTGATTACTGGGCACCCTTGAACAATGTCCTGTCTGGAACATCAGGCTCCTGCTCCCAGGCCAGCTCTGGAGGGACGTTCTAGCCAGGTGGGGGTTGGTCTCTTCTCCCAGGCACTCAGCAATAGGACAAGGGGGCACGGGGGGCTCAAGCTCTGCCAGGGGAAATTGAAGTTGGAGAGCAGAAAAAACTTCTTTGCAGAGAGAGTGCTCAGGCATTGGAATGGGCTGCCCAGAGAGGGGGTGGATTCCCCATCCCTGGAGGTTTTTCAGCTGAGCTTGGCCGTGGCACTGAGTGCCATGATCTGGTAAAGGGACTGGAGTTGGCCCAAGGGTTGGACTTGATGATCTCAGAGGTCTTTTCCAACCCAATCCATTCTGTGATTCTATGAAGGCAGCTCAGCAGTGAGAGGCACAGAGACTGCAGACAAGGATTCCATAAATGTCCAGTCTGGAACATCAGGCTCCTGCTCCCAGGCCAGCTCTGGGGGCAGCTCAGCAGTGAGAGGCACAATGACTGCAGACAATGATCCCACATCTGTCCTACAGCCCAGGTCCAAGCCATGGGATGAGTGTCAGGGAGATGAGCAGTGGGAAGCAAATTTTCCCCTCCCTAAGAGGATGCTCAGGGGGAATTCTCAACTCAGGGGCACCTGAGCAAAGGCTTCAGTGAGACACCAACTCAGGAACTCTGCTGGAGGTAAATACACTAAATCTGGGTCAGCTGAGAAACCTTTTCTTTGGAGGGCACCGACAAATGCATTTCTTTATTTCATGGTTCACTTAGTGGCAAAAAAAAATAAACCTGTGCTCAGTAACTTCATTTCTGCTACAGAGCAAAGGAGACAGACTGTGATTTCAGTCCTAATTAAGCAATAAGAACTTTGATAAATGCTATCTGCTGCCTACTAATATTTAATAGACTCCATTTCCTCATGGAGAAATCCCTAGATTTGCTTTCCCAGACAACAGCAGCTCCACAGCTCACTTGGTAATCAGCTGGAAGTCATTTGGAAAACAAAGCAGCAGAGAATCCAAACAGCTCTATAGGACAAAACAAATCAGACAAATCACTATTTACACAAACCAAAATCCTGACATTTGCAAGGATAAGACACTTCATTTAACTCCCAACCATGAGCACTTACATGTGTAGAACTGAAAATATTAATTAGTTACTATAAAACTGTTCCACACTCATTTATGTTGTTATTACATGTTATTATATTGTGGTAGGGATAAATATTACTCATTTATATATGCATTTACTTATTTATGGAAATATGTATTTGTTTATATAATTATTATATATTCATATTCATGTTTATAAATATAAATACATGAAACTAATTTTAAAACTATATTTTACATATTTTTTTAAAGATAACTCCACCACCACAGTCCATTCCCATCAAGGGTTTTATTCCCACTGAATCATCCATCACTCAACATCCTTCAAGCATCATCCAGAGCAAACTATTCCACTATTTTCTCACTCCCAAATCCTTCAAGCCTCACAAATTCATGTATTTTCAATTTTAATTCCTCTGGAGACACAAATAAATCTCCCTTGACCTCTCACAGCTCAGATTTAGAGCCTTTCTCTCCCCCAGAAATATCCTGATGAAACTTTCTGCACGTTTGCCAGCCCTCCATCACTTCCACCGGCCTGTACTGCATATTGCTTTTAGAAAGGCAAATCTCATTTCTGCAACAGGATACAGGATTAGTTGACTACTTAGATGAAAGTCTTCCCTATGAGTTTGAAATTGCTGCATCAATGGGAAGGAGGAGAGGGAGACAATGACATTTTAGTAATGAGCTCAACCCACAGAGCAGGGGAAGAAAAGAATTCAAGGTTTAAAAAAGCTGGGGCTAAGGGGGTTAATTTATTTTCAAGTGAATTTTACTGTTCCCAGCACAACTGGTTCTTCAGAGAGAGCTTTGGAGAGGATGGCCATGATGATGAATTCCTGTGAGAAGATCAGATGGGTGGAGAAGCTCTGCTGGGAGGAAGCTGGGAATGCCCATCTGGAGAAGAGAAGCTCCAGGGAGACCTGAGAGCCCCTTCCAGTGCCCCAAGGGGCTCCAGGAGAGCTGGAGAGGGACTGGGGACAAGGCATGGAGGGACAGGACACAGGGAATGGCTTCCCACTGCCAGAGGGCAGGGATAGATGGGATATTGGGAAAGAATTCCTGGCTGGGAGGGTGGGCAGGCCCTGGCACAGGTGCCCAGAGAAGCTGTGGCTGCCCCATCCCTGGGAGTGTCCCAGGCCAGGCTGGACAGGGCTTGGAGCAGCCTGGGCTGGTGGGAGGTGTCCCTGCCCATGGCAGGGGTGAACTACATGGGACCACCCCCCTGCCCACCCCATGCCCACCCCTGTGCCCACC
>VWZD01013037.1:0-100763 GCA_013396695.1 Sakesphorus luctuosus
CCAAAAAACTTACTAAAAATCAAGTGCTACCACCAAAGCAAAGTTAAAGGAGTAGAAGAGGGCTGCCTTTACCTGGGGAGGTATTTGGAAATAGTTTTACAATAGCTCTCAAATAAAATGAAGGTTGATCCTTTCTGGGAGCTGCATTCTTTAAAATCTGAGTATATACTTCACCTTTCACATTGTATCAGCAGCCTGTGAAATGACTCATACTGAACTTGGAAAACATTATACCAAGACAGCCACTAACAAAGATAGCCAGTACTCCTTTAGGACAATTCTTTTGTTACTGTTTACAAAGATATCAAAGGAAAATAAGGATGAACAGAGAGTTTTCAATATTGCTTAAGGACTTGGCTGCCCCTATAAGTCATGTTTTTCAAAACACACTTGCAAATCTTGCACAGTCATCTTTATTTTTTTTAAATCATAGCTTGAGACTCATTTCCAAAGCCCCTGTCTACTTTCCTGCCACATTAAGAGAACACTCTTCAGAAGCTCCTCTAACTAGGTATTGATTTAACTTATAAGGCTTCTATTTCTGAAAGCTTTATTTCAATGTGTTATGTTTCATACACATTTGATGCACAAGGGCAGGTTTTAGTCTTGCTCAAATGAGTGGAATGTTTTTATCATTTTCAATGGGATCAGAATTTCAGTTGTATTTGGGGCTTTCAAGAATTCCTAAACTGCTTATGAGCATGGGCAACTGTTACATGCGGACCCTCCTTACATATCCCTGCTCCAAAACATGAGTTCAAAAAGTAAGGCTACTAATATTTATTTATGGACTTTCATTTTGTAGTGTAGGCTTTAAACATGATTTATCAAAAGCCACAAAGCAAAACAATGTTAAGATCCGAATTCTGATTCGGGGGAATATTTATCCTCTGCAGAGGTATTATTTCTACTATTATATGTATAATTTGCAGCCCATTTCAAGATTACTGGAAGTAGTGTGAGAATATATAGCATACAGTTTTTGGAACATTAAAAATCACCATCTGATGTAATGTAATTCATCTAACTTCTTATATTGACTGTAATATTATCCCAGCAGGAACTGGAAAATATGTTGAAGAAAAACGAGTAACTAAAGATGACTACCACTAAAGAAAATTTCTTTAATTAAAAATTATAAAAGAAACAGATTTCAGGCTAAATTTCTGATAGATTCAATTATTGTCTTGTTGACACATAAAACTGGATCTTATTTTATCAAAATTCTGCTTATCTACATCTTCTTAATTTTTCTCTTTTGATTATATACAGGTCAGGACATAAAAAACTAATTCCTCCAGGTTTAACATTATTCTACAAAAGAATGTAATAGTAAAGTTAGAAAAAGTAACTGGGTAGAGAGGCAAAAAATCATGAGTTATGTAAGATGAGAAGACCAAATAACCATTTAAATTACCCTGGAGTACAACTTGATGTTTCCAAATGATTTTAATTTAATTCACCTATAATGTAAAAGCTTCCCATCATTTCACTTCATCATAATTTTAATTGCTAAACAGATCTTTTGCAGACATAAAATAAGAAACAGAACAAAAAAGAGAAACATATCAGTGGGTTAAAGCACAATTTCCTCAATTTGCATTCTTCCAAACTATCTTTATTTTTTAAACATTAGTAAAGCCTCTTGTCATTAGGTAATTTCTGAATATATCTTTTAACACTTTATCAACTTTTTTTGCTGATAATTTTTTGTAATCAAAACTGTTGATTTTAAAATGTAGATTTAAAAATAGAAGTCATAAGAGAGAATAGATAACATTCCAACAGAAAGGCACGCTTGGCAGAACTTAATAGCCCAAAAATAAGGTTGATTTCTCAAAACCTTTTGATGGAAACAAAGAATGTGGGCAAGTGACACCAAATTTCCTAGCCTGTCTCCTCAGCTGTAGCTGGCTCTTCATATGGCCAGATCATTAGTCCTTCATGTATCCAGGTGTGCTTCAATTACCAGCTCCAGCTGAGCTCTGACTGTGGGCTACTTTTATCATGCCTGTATAAGAAGGCCTTAATAATTCTTTTGCTTATAATCAAGCATGCTGCATTAATACCCAGTGGAAAGTACAGGATTAAAATTTATTGAGAACAGTGATGATCAAAGAGAAGAAGCCTGTTCCAGAAGAGGTTGACAACAGTGAAAATGAGTACAAAGCACAGATGTCCCCCCAGAGGCTTCCTGAACGTGGATGGATCCAAGTTCCATTTTTGAATAGAATTTAAATTTCAAGTGTAACTATAAAACACTCCAGAGATATAACTAAAACAGTTCCAAAATAAGGAAAGAGTTGTGAAGGAAACTACTGAAAGGTAGAGAAAGAATAAAAGTATTTCTAGTGGGACTTTTTAGAAGTCACTATAAGTGATGAGAAACAAAAAAAGGAAAGCTGTCCCAGATATCTAGGACTGCAGAGATGAGAAAGAGAAGAGAGGCTGACAGGAGACTCTGAGGTGCTGGAGACAAAAAGCTGAAGCTTCTAAAGCAAGGGTTGCTGTTGTGATGCTGAACTACAAACGCTCTGATTTTGAATTGGCAAGCATTGCAAATGGAATCTTGGCATGTGTCAACTTGCAGCATCCAAACATCAGCAAGCCCCTGGTCCCGGAGTCGCTGTCAATGACGAATACTGTTTTCCAAAGGCTGGCCTGATGTCTCCTCCTCTTTAAATAACAGCAGACTCCAGCAAGCAGCAGAATATTTTTCCCCCGTGATTTTTAATTTTCCCTAGGTGACAGCTTTTAAGTGCTCTTGAAGCCGGCCCTGCCATCCAGCGGTGCGCGGCACGCCCGACACGGGCGCGGGCCCCGCGCATCCCGGGCCAGGGGCGCTGCGGGGCCCTCCCCAGCGCGGCGGCGGCAGGAGTGGGGCTGTAGAAAAGCCGGCAGGAGCTGCGCCGGGGCCGACAGGGCTCCTGCAGGCGGGTCTGCACCGCTGCGACCGCGGGCGGCCCCGCCGGGGGCACAGCGACAGCCCGGCCCGCGGGTCGATGTGTCTGCCCCTCCCTGCCCTGATCCCGTTTCTGTCCCTGTCCCGGTCCCTACCCTTGTCCCTGTTCCTGTCCTGGCCCTTGTTCCTGTCCCTGTTCTGATCCCTGTTCCGATCTCTGTCCCTGTCCCGATTCCTGTCCCTGTCTCGATCCCCTCTCCCGATCCCTCTCCCTCTCCCTCTCCCGATCCCTGTCCCTCTCCCTGTCCCGATCCCTGTTCACGCACCCTGTCCCCGCCCTTATCCTGCTCCCGCACCCTGTCCCTGTCCCGATCCCTGTTCCCTCCCCTGCCCTTGCTCCGCCCCGGCCGGGCGCTTGTTTGGGCGCGCGAGGAGAGTTAGACGACAGGTGCCCTCGGCGCGCGTGCGCACGGTGATCGCGCATGCGCAGTGTGCGCTCGGCGGGCGGAAGTGGCGCTTGGGGCGGGCCGAGCACACGGGCGGGAGCACCGGACGTGCGCTGCGGGCTGGAAGTTTTGTTTCGGGCACCGAGTGAGCTGAAAAGGGTCTTCTGTTGTTAATACGCCTGTGGTGATACGTCTGAGGTGTTGGTTTTAAAGATCTCTGTTTCTTGCAGCTGATGGACTGACTCTGAAGCGATTAGTTCACATCCCGAGAGGATGCGCGTGTAGCTCTGTCTTCCTGAAGTCTCTGCGTTTTCCAATGGGTTGCTGCTTTCTAGAGCTAAAATATTGTTGAGATAATGGCTATGTAAGAATACATTTTCCTCAGGTAAAGTCTGATTGTGGTCTCTTTGCACAGCGTCAGATTAGTAAATTTTAATCTAAAGTAAAGGAGATTTTGGTTTGGTGGGTTTTTTTCGATTTGTTTCTTTTGGTTTGAGAGTTGGGGGCGTTGTTTGTTCGTTTGGGTTTTTTTGTTGTTTTGAGAGTTCTAGTTGTACTCTAGTGAAAGTAAGTACAGCTGTGTTACCAAGAGTAAGAATAACCTAGGACTGATTTCCAAAACGTAAGTGCCTGAAGAGCTGCAGCAAGAGCACCTGAAGCCTTGGAGCGAAGGGAATTGGATATGTTATGCTACTGACTTGGTTTCTCCTGTTTTAGCTGACAGTTGTAATCTTTTCCTGATGATAATTCCCAAGGAAATCATAAGTAACAAGGTTAGACTATTACAGAAATTCTAGACAGACCATACACCTCGTTCATTAATGACTCTCTCGATTTCATTAAGACTGCTGTATGACAAAAGATTTCTCTTGTGACTACAGGTTGAGTTTATGGTAGGTCTGTGTTGTCTGTTCTATCTAAGGTGTAAGTGTTCATTTTTATGAGAAAATTTGGCATAAACTATGGTAAGACTGTATGGCTGTGTCTGCTTATGTGTGTGCTTTTAAAATGAGGCATTACCTCTTTCATAATTGTTTTAGCTTTTGCGCAATGAGCCTGGGTATTGTACTGACTGTTATTTGTGTTTACAGGGGCTTCAGATACCTACCATTGTGTGACCACATCAATAAAATGCTGATGCTCATGGCTGTTCCTTGATTCTTCATGAAACTGTGGTGAGGTTTCTTCCAGAAGTCCACACAATAACGTGGTTTATTCTCTGATTTGGAGAATGAGTTTGTGTGTCCCTCTGCAAGTAGCATCTGCTTTGATAGATAAGGAATCTCCTCATGACTTTGACTACTACAATATCCTTTTCCAAAAAGAGATTAATCCTCTTTATGTTCTTTTTGTGTATGACTGGAGTATGTCTTGGTTGTAGAGAAGGGAGTAAACTTTCCAATTTACCTCTCACTTCTTGTGTTTTCTTTGCTTTTCTGTTCCGAAGCTAATTTCCCATTAGTTCTTGACAAAAAGTTCTGTTCTAGAGGAGGCTACAGAGGAAGAGTTCAATTTTTGTAATGAAAGCTAAAGTTGGGACCAAATAGTGTGTATCTTTGGCTCTAATACTGTCTGGAGCTGAATAATCCAGGTAGAGAGGTGTAAATTACTTCTTATCCTGTGGACTAGATTGATGTATTATGATGAAAAACCATGAGAGAACAGAGCCAACTTTGACTTCCTTCTCAATTAAATTAATTCTGGAGTCCAGGTGGAAAATATTAATATGCTTATTTTTCGGTTTGGGGGTTTTTTGTGGCTTTTTTTTTGTCTTCTTTTAAATATGTCCTGATGAATTTTTACTGAAGAAAGTAGCAGAGTTACAGTGTTTTAGAGAAGTAGACTTGGAAGGCAAGGCTTGGTAGACTTGGATTTATTAATCAACTAAAGACAATGAGGAAAAGTCTTGCTTTGTGGTCTCTCTGTACTCTTCTACAAAATGCTTGTAGATTTTAACTGATTGTCATTACCCTGTTTTCCTTGTATTATTGTTTCTCATATGTCTTCAGACACATGAAGTGTATGATGGGACAATATTCCATTACTAGTGAAATAACTTTTCTTCTGGTTCTGTTATAATCTGTGAAAGTTCAGT
Organism: Sakesphorus luctuosus; assembly: GCA_013396695.1. NCBI lineage: Eukaryota > Metazoa > Chordata > Aves > Passeriformes > Thamnophilidae > Sakesphorus > Sakesphorus luctuosus. Next base: position 5,444 of record VWZD01013037.1, read on the forward strand.
TAATCTTCATTGAATCCCAGTGTTTCTCCTTACTCAAAAGAATTCCGCAACTTGTATGTTCAGAATTTACATGGAATGATTCCTGGTTCTAACAGGAGGTCAGCTTGACCCATCTGTCATGGCTAATAGGTGTTTCTCACTACTAGAATGTTCCATGTGCTTTAGACAATTATAAGGCATGGGATACCTTTAGTTTAACACTGTCTTTGTATACTGAGCTTGCAGCTACAGCTTTTCACACTGAAACATTTTAGAAACTTTGTACTGCTTTAGTATGTGAATTGCTGTACAAAATTTGGCTATTTCATGTTGTATAGAGACTCATGGAGGAAGGGGAGAGTGATGAATTGTATCAATGATAAAAACAAACGAGCTTTTCCTATGTAGCTTATTTTTTTCCTATCTTTCAGTCATGTCAACAGTTCTGTATTGTTTGTGGCTGGGTGGTGTTTGCTTCACCTGCAAATGTAGCTTGTGGTCTATTAATGATTTTCGGTTTGCACTGAAGGCTGATATAACTAATTTGAGAGCTTAGATTCTGATATTTTTCCAAACATAATTTAAGAAAATTTTATTTGTTTGTTTTAAAGTGGAAGTTTAAAAAGCCTAGAAAAAAAGACTTAAATGGTTAGGTTCTTCCTCCCACTCTATTTTGCAGTGCAAAGCTCAGAAGTTGCAGTCTTTAAAAACCACTGTCTGATTCTATAAGTGCACTGATCTTTGGATTTATGCTTCAGTCTTAAACACTGAAGTTACCAGGCTCTCGAAGCATGTGTCTGGGGTGTGCTGAACCTGAAAGTAAATGCTATTTTTTTTGTTTTCTGTGAGAACTGATGAAAAGATTGTGAGCCTGAAAGCTTTTCTTGTTTCTGTACATGCAGCCCAAACCATACCTAGCTGCCTAATTCAGGTCTGTGGATATTTGTACTCTCAAGCTACAAGTGAGAAGGATGGGGTCAAGTTCTCTAGAAATATTGTAGGAATTTTTCTCTTGCTTCTGGACCTAGAGAAGGAGGGATTTTGTGACTGCAATGTTTTGGTGGAATAACGTCCTCATTCCAGAAAAAAAAAAAGACTGCTTCTTTCTGTTGAAGGTTAATCCTTGTTCAAAGCTATTGCTACTAAGCAATTGTTTTCTGATATACTGTAGTTTAAGATGGATTTATGCTTTTGAAAAACATGCTACTGCTCTGTAGGCAGTGAAGACAATGAAGTTAAGTGTGTTGAGGTAGATTGTTCCACTGGCCAAAATTTAACATCTAGAAAATTCATAGGTAGATGTTAAGGCAGGGCAGAGCAGCACATACGAGTTAAGCCCATAGCTGTCCTCGGCGTTACATTTCACTGCAGCAAGTGAGATATATCACATACTCTCCGGGCGTGTTGACTTGGGGGTTACATACAGTATACAGTCTGCTGTATACAGTCCACATCCTTTCTGGTTCCTCATACAGTGTACATACTTTCATATAATTCTTTCTTTGTTAAAATTGTTAAACTTTTTGTTTGCTCACTCTCCATGTTTTTGTCACTTTAATTACTGGAAGGCAAAAGGTATTTGTAGCTCACAGCCTTCTCTTTTACTGTGTGTATGTGTTGTATATCCCTCCTCTTGCAGGAGTGCCCATGATGCTGTCTGCCTTTCTTTCAGTCTCTGATGGTTTTGGGTTTTTTGTTTAACTACCTGTCCTTATGAATACCTCTGTTTACACCACTTACAGGCTTCTTGTGCAGCAGACTCGAGTTAGAATGGTTCTTGTCAGTGTTAGAGTCAGTCTTTTGAAAACAACAAAGATACTTTACAGACTTATTTTCACTTAGTTGCTCTTCAGGAGGATTGTGAACAACTAGAACAGCGCTAATGATCTCTTCATGAAGATTTCGGAAGCCAATGCTTATCAGTTTGTTCTTGAAAATTTACTTTGGTAGTTCTTAGAGCTGGGTACTCATGTCTTTGTTGAATTTTAAAGAATAAGAATGTGTGAGCCTCAACGGCTAACAGTTAAAACATATGACCTTAGTTATATATACAAAATCTTAAGATCTGTAAAAAAAACCCCCACTTTTTATGTACTTGAATGTTATTTACATCAATCTCCTAAATTATAGGAGTATACACTAGGTAAATAATATGGGCAGGTCTCACTGCATCATCCTACATACTGCTTCATTTTAGAAATCTTAAAAATTTTCCTTTGTAATCTTGAAGGCACATGTGAAGTGTTTGTGCCATTGAAATAAGTGGCAAAGGCTCTTTGTAAATGAGGGTAAGGGAGCTACAGAACTGAGGGTGGTCATCAGAGAGATTAAACATCAGTTCCTTTTTTTGCTTTGTTTTAACAGTGTTGTTTGAATTATAACAAAATGATCTGTGTTGTTGGCATCTTTATGGGGAAGAAAAAAACCCCAAAAGAGAAGTGTATTTAATTGCTCAAGTACCATAGGAGAGAGAAATGGGAAAAAAAAGTGTTGATCTGTTATGTTGTATATCTCCCTAGCTCATTATGCTGTTGCTGGATGAAGATCAATATTACTGATTAACTTTGAAGTTGATTCTTTCTAGGTGGAATAGATCGGCTTCTCGGCCTGTTGGATTAAAGCGTGAAGTAGATACTTTGAACTGACAAGCTGTGTAAATCTTTTAGTTGCTCTTTTCACTAGAGGCTTGAAATCCTAGTAAGCTAATGACAGTGCTGTCCTGGTTTGTGTTTGAAAACATACAGATAACAGCATCATTTTTAGCCTCAGTTAGCAACATTTTGTAGAAATTCTAACTCCTAATACCTCACTAATTAAAGCAGTAAACAGAGACAGAATAGCATCTGCCCCTTTGTAGCAGGCTTTTACCTCTCCTTCAGCTCAAATAGAAATCGAAACCTGTCCAGTGTCGGTTGATGCTGGCTGGAAACCTGGTGCCCACTAAAGCCACTCTATCATTCCCCTCAGGAGGACAGGGACAAGAAAATACAACTAAAAGTTTGTGGGGTGAGACAGTGAGATCACTCACCTATTACAACCCTGGGCCAAAGAGACTCAAGCAAACTAATTTAGCTTATTGTTGATCAAATCAGGATAGGGTAATGAGAAATAAGAACAAATCTAAAACCACCTTTCCCCCACCTCTCCCGTCTTCTGGTCTTAGCTCTACTCCCAACTACTCTACCTCCTTTCCTTGGGAAAAGCAGGGGACAGAGAATGGGGATTTTGATCAGTTCATAAGGGTTCATCTCTGCCACTCCTTCCTTCTCATGTAAATTGGAAGCTAGGAAAAAGACAAAAGCTGATCATTTTAGCTGAGAGATCCTTGAACCAAAGTATTTTATTTTAAAGAATTCTCCTTAGTAACTGTGACTTGTTACTAATATCTGTTAGACAAGAATAATGGCACTGGGGAGTTTCATGGAAGATGAGAAAGGAGAAAGGAAGGCCATTCTCAACTAGAGAAAGAGTCATGAATAATTAGTGAAGTCTAATATCTTTAGATACTGGAATGACAAGTGGATTTTTTATTTTTCTGAAGAATAAAGTATTTTTTAAAGAATATCTATAGTGTTGCGATCTGCAATTATATGCATGGACTCATGTCTATAACTTATGATCCAGTGGTCTTTCCATTTTTCAGTGGTTTCCCTATTCCATTTCATTATAACTGAGTATTTTGTAAGAATTCAGTCCAGTGAAAAACACTTCTGAGCTGAAACTGAAATGCAATTTTAGCTTTTATTGAGTAGAATACCCAGTTTTTGTGTCCCTTTGAAAATATAGGAATTTTTTTCTGTTCTTTGCTGTCATATAAAAATTGCTACAACTCTGAAATTAGGACTGCAGCTATAATTCTGCCAGCTGTCTTTTTAAGAAACAGCATTTTTTGCTCAGTTTATTAAAATGTATGAAAACAGAAGATTGATAATGCTGTGGCTTGTATGTTGTTCCCTAAATTCCTGTGAAAATAGACACTCAAAAATACTTTAATGGAGAAAGATATATAGTTTACCTTTATTAGAAGCTTCTAAGGTGCAGAAGGTCTGTGCACATGTTACCAGAGATGTTACAATTTTATAACCTCTCTAGCAATTTACATATGAGAGATCAGTAAACAACCACGATTCTCATTCCCTCTGTGCCCTTTGGAGGAGTTCCAGGACCTCCAGGCCCTGTACTTGTGTTTTGTCTTCTCACTATCTACATGTGGCTTCTCACAAACACCATGGCCTTGGCAGGGCATGAGAAAGCTCACGAATCTGTGAGAAAGAGCTTTAGTAACTCACCTAAGATGTGAGCAACCTATGAGAGAATCTATGTAGCTTATATGATTCTAAAAATCTACAAAAACACAGTAAAATCCTTAGGCACCATGTAGATACCCATTTGAAATAAAAATTGAGCAGCAAAAACCACATATACCTCATAAATGTAACTTCACTGTAATAAACTATTCTTCCTATCCCCCATTCTCAGCATGATAACACTATCACCAAAAATTTATTTTGTTCACTTTAGCACAGTGAGAGCAAGGAATAGTCAACACAGTTGTACCTTTTTTTAGCTTTTTCCCAGTGTGTTCCATCTTTAGCCACTGTAAATACCCATCTTATTTTCTTTATTATTTTTTCATTACTGGTACTTAGATAATTTTTTTTAAATCTGTACCTAAGCATTTTTTGTTCATTATAATTTTAAATGATAGACATTTTTCTTTAATACAGTCAGATTTTCTTATAAGGAAAAAACTGAGTATAGATGCTGTTTATCCATGACCTTATGCTGGGGAAGGAGTTTTTCAAAGTCTCTTGTTGGTTTTTACCTGCATTTCTGTACATAAAATATGAACATTGTTTACATTACCCTTTGCATTTTTATGTAAAGAAATATTTTCCTGACACAGTGTTTTGGAATGCTTGGAAATCAAGTAATTTGGATATCTGTGGCCAAGGAAGCATTGCTTTCTCTCTTCTTGATATTTGTGGTACTAAGAGGCAAGATCAAACCCTCTGAAAATTATTAGTCCTACATAATTCAACTTCCCTGTTATGAAATAGATAAATATTCCCCTTCTGAGTAAACTGCAACTTCTAGTAACTCTTAATTTGAACAAGATTAATATCTACAGGACTCTTTACAATTTTTTGTTTAGATAAAGCAGCTATGCCTGTTCAGTTGCTGAAGATCATTACAGACCATTCTGAGATTCCACTACCAAGGCATTTGCAAAAGGTGCATTTGAAACATTTGCAAGAAGGCTATGATCATACCAACAAATATATTCAGGTAACTGACTATTAAAAAGTTTTGTCTTACTTTGAAATAGCTCCTGTTACATTTATGAGGAGCTTCCATATCGCAGCTTTGTTGGAGAGATTCTGGAACTGTGTGTCTTTGTGTGCATATGTTGCATATCTTTAAGCAACTGAAAATTGTCACCTTGTTGAACTTCGTTTCCTGTCTATTGCCTTCATTGTACTGCCCCTTCCTGTTATGTCATAAGCCTGAAATTTTATAAAAGGTTTTCTTTTCATACTGTGGGACCATTTAAAACCACATTGATATGCAGAATGCTGTGCTGAAAATGGATGGTTTGTGGGAGGTTAAGTGGTACTTTATTTTAAAAAAGTAGTAATAAGCACCTCCATCCTGTTAAAGATCAGATTCAGAGTGATGGCTTCTAAAGCAGTTCTCCTTTGTATAAAGCAATACAGTCTTATGAAAAGAGGAATTTGTAGCAACTACCAGCATCAAAATACAATTGGATTTTTTATCATTGCCAGGTGAGCACTTACATTTTATGATAATCCCAAATGTATTTCAGATTGGAAGTACAATCCTGCTATACTAGTGCAATGCAGAAATAGTTTTTTCATGCCTAAAACAAGTATTCTCTGTAAAATGCAGTGTTAATTCTTTAGATTTTCTTTTTTATCCTGTTGAACTTTTTTGTCTGTGGCTCTTCAGTAATCTCTGATGCTTAAGTGTCTCGAAATCAGCATTAACAGAGACTGCTTTTCAGTCTGTTACCAAAAAATAATAAAAAAAAAATAAAACAAGCTAATTGTGTAGAAAACCTTAGTTATCTTGAATCCATAAAAAATTGCACAAACATTTTAAAAATATAAGCTGAAATGGTTTAATGTTTTTCTGTATCCAGAAAACATTTTTTCTTCCCCAGCTATATATTCCCAATTCCAGCTCTCATGCTTATCTGACCTTGTGTTTGAGTCCATTCATGAGAAATAAACTGACAGAAGACTATCCATATCAAAGGAGAGAGGATAGTTTTCTGCTGCTCTCACCCTCTGCCCTGGATCATTGTGGTGTCGGATGCCAGGAGTACTGCAGTTAGGTACAACGAAGGAACAAAACTGCCCTTTTTGGAAAAAAGAGGCCGCAGTTGAGTGGGATAGGAGGTGATGTGATTGAGAATGATCCAGCCTCCCTTAGGTCTTGTAAAGGAACGAATGGAAACATCAATAACCAATGCTGCTGGCAAATGGGGTTGATTCCTCAGGGTGTAGTTTCCTGTCCCTGTTCACCTGCAGGCTTTCCTGCATTGAAGAGCTATGTCTGCAAGCAGCCCAGACATGGAAGAACATGGATTCTCTTTAGAAGGAAATGGTGTAGGAGACAAAAATGGATCATAAATTAGAAAATTTTTCTGCCAAAATAAGTGTTTTCATTAGGAAAGCAAAGCAGTTATTACCAGACTATGATTTAAAGCATACATGCATTGCTATAGCTGATTGCTGAAAGGAAAAGTGTGTACAATGTCGTTCTCAGATTTTTGCCTTATGTTAAGAGAACATGCTGCTGCTCACATGGATTAGTAGGTGACTAAAACAGCTTGATATAAATACAGTGAAAGTGGAGAGCTGATAAAACTGGTGCTAATGCACCATTAAATATGTAGGAAAATCCAGTTCTGCAGGCTTATCTTGAAGTGAACCTTAGAATGTTCTGATACTAGGTAATCTTAGTGGTGGCACAGCACACTCACTCTAGACCTGCCAAAATAGGGATCAGATCCTGCTTTGAAAAAGGAGGGAGGGCAAACAAGGATTTTTATGAAGTGTGTTCTGGGAAAAAGCAACAAAATACATTTGGGATGCTTCTGTCTGGCTTGTGTGCCTCAGTCCTTTCATTTTTCTGAAACTTTTTTTCTTCCTGGCATCCATCTGGGAAATGCAGATTTTAAATTTGTGGAACAACCTCACAAGCAATGCTCATACATCCCAGTCATCATGTCTGTTAACTAAACTTGATGCCTTCTCCTGTTAATTCGTCATCCTCTGACAAAGCTGAACCACACCTGGAAATCAGCTGCCAAATCAGCTGTAGGACCAGACTGAGGAATGAGGCCTGACAAGGAGCGAGGCAGTCGCTAGAAGAATAGCACATAGTTGAGAGCGAGTCTAGTAGCATATGGAATGTGGAGGTTTTTGGAACCAGTTTGCTTATGAATTCAATAAGCAGTGCAGGATTTGTGGGGGAACAGTCAATTTGAGAAACTTCTGCTAAGGTGGGTTTTGTTGAATTTTGGAGCCCAAGTGTTCTGGGCTTGTGGAGAAAGCCGTGGGTAGGTGGTATGTCTGCTGAGGACAATAACTAGAGTGTAAGTGTTTGGGATACAAAGGAAAGTGTTGGAGCTGGACTATTAGAGCAAAGAATGTGTTCTCAGAATTTGAAGACTCTCTGGATGATACTGGGATGCAAAAGGAAAAATAAAAAGGAAAGATAGTCAGAAAGCATTCACTATCTTAGCAGTGTATTTTGCTTGTAAATAGCATACTGATGCAGATTGAAATTTCCTAGTAAGAAAAAAAACCCATATGTAAATGTTGAGTGTTCCTCAGGTGACTGTTGTATTGCAAAGACGTTAATAGAAGAAAAATTCTGTATCCTTTTATTTACCTGAGTACAGCTCAAGAGAATCTCATCAAGAACAATTACATATATATATATTAATTGAAATTTTAAACAAAGTTGTAATTTTTAAACCAAGTGACAACCCTTTCTGTTTTTAACAGGTAAGTTCCTGCTTTTTGCAGGGAAGACTAACAAGTTTTATAAGGGATCTTAAGTATCAGACTACTTTAAAAAATTACCATCTGCAAAATAATGTTGAAGTTTTATGGGGTTTTATTATTTCTTTATAAAACAGATAGAAAACTCTTGTTGAATTTGATGTGGATTCCTCCTCAGTTAGCATGTCTGGAAAAATTTTACTCTGAAAGGCCTCTATAGTAAAAATTCACTGCTGCTTATTTTATCCTGATTTGGTTTTAAGAAGCATATATCTTGACTGTGATTTTCTTTTGGTATTTATGTTGTAATCATTTGCCAAATTTTTTGAGAAATTGCTGTATCTTCTAGGATTTTGATCACTACTTCTTTAGATACCTTTCAGGTTTTGTTCTGAAACTATAGCCTTTTATGCTATTTTGTAACTAGTAAAGGTACATGTATAGTTCCATAGCTGCTACTTCATTGTTTAATCTCAGTTTATCATCTAGTCACTAGCATCTAGGTAGTATTGGCATGTAATATTTCCTTTGTTATATCTCAAGAGTTTTGCTTTTCAGTGCTGTCTCTAGCAGTTTGTTATTTTTTTTTAAGAATTCAGGTGATAATTTTCACTTAGCACTTAAAGTCTACCTTTTTTAGCTTACAGATGTTTCAGCTGCTATCAGTGTTTCAGTTGCTTAGATGCATATAGTCTTAGCTCACAATATTTTATTTTACTTTTTGCTTTTTAGGGAATAGTTGTTCTTTCCTACCCATTAACAAAACTCAGAGATGGGACCGACTTTCTTAAGATTGTTCTTCAAGGTACTGCATTTAAGTATATGTTTTAAGTTTATGGTATTACATCAATAGCACCTGCTTTTGTATAGTGTTCAGTAAAATATTATATTTAAAATGCTCTCTAAAAGTGTTCATTTTCTACAAAAAAGTTTATCTTAAACTTCTGCCAGGGAAGGTAATGGAAACAATACGGTCTTTATATTTCAGTAGACTTCTTGTTGCATAATTTTTTAAAATACTGTCCTGGAAATATATTAGCTATATGTACAGCTTCAATAGTGTATTTTCAAACTGCTTATCATAAAGAAGGACTAAGAAAATTGCACACACAATTGTTACACACAATATGCGTAGCATATACTATGTAAGTGCACATTTAATATAGGTCATTCTCTTGATTAGCAGCAAAATATTTTTCTTTCATTCTGTTTTAAAATGAGCAGTTAAAAAATGAGATTTCACCTGATTACTCAAGTATTTGAATGTTAGTAGATATACTAACATGTTGAAAGATCTAGGTTATTCGTCCTATAATAAATGATGCTGAAAAATAGTACATCTAAAGCTCATTGCCCCCTCCAGTCAGGAAGCTGGAGAATGTAATTTGTCAGGAGTCTGTTGAATTCAAGGAACTTTCCATTTCCTGCCATTTCCTGTTCAGCTTGTTGCTTTCACTGGCTAGAGAATCATCACTTTGTACGTCTATGCCTCCTGATTCCTGTGATTGAGCCGCAGGCTCAGATCTGCCTGGGGGTGTAGATCCTGCCTAGTAATACTGCTTGTGACTGGTGTTCTCAGAGGTCAGTGAAGTTGATGGGACCTGAGTCAGTTTTCCTGCTGTTTTCAGGTTTCTCAGAGTGATGCTGAACCTCCTTGGTTCTTGCTAATTTCATGCAACTGTTCAGAAGGGGAGAAAGTTCCTGTACATTTTCCCCAACCTGGAAACACAAGTTAGCATATCTAAATCATTAACGTTGTTTCTGAACAGGAAAAGGTAGAAAACTCTTTTAAGCTAACAACATAATTTCTGCTTCAGTCCTTCTGGAAGGCTATTAATTGACAGGTTGAAGTACTGGAATATCTTCAGTTTATAAATTCTACAGTAAGATCTATGTTAATGTGAAAATCAAATGTGACTGGGTAATATTTCCTCTCTAACACTATACACTCAATTGTCCAAGTGGAAATCTTTGTCATTTCTGTGTAATATACACTGGTGTACAGCATGCACATTTTAAATGGTCCTCTCATGAATATTCTGAGCAATATACAGTTAGCACATAAAAGTAGTTGTATAACTATTTGAAATTTTTTTTCTGTTTGTAGATTAATTGAAATGAAAAGTGTTAGACTATGTAGATGAACTAGTTTCCTAAATCTCTGTCATTGCTATTTTGTTTTGGAGGAGGTATGGTGATTTGAACACTTCTGCTTTTTTTACTCTAGATTTGGATGACTTGTGGTCCCGGATCAGCAGCATCTATGTTTTGATACATGGAAAAATGGCACAGGATTGTGCAAAAGTTATACGCTATGGGGTAACAGCAACAAAACCAAATACTCTTATTTTAGGAATTGGTTTTCCCAGATTGACTTCTTGTCTTGTCTTTCTCTACCTATCACTAAAATTAGAAATAGTTTCTTTCAGTCCCTTCAAATCTATAAATATGAACTAGAACAAAAAAAGTATTTTCTTACTTAAGTTCTTTCTAACAGTAATATTGAAATAAAGCAAATCAGTGCATTTTACCGAACAAGTAAAGGATCATCAGTAGGGATAGTAGAGAAGTCATCCATTTATGTTCATATTTTGAATGTTTTGCTATTTTATAAGATAAATTTTATAATTTAATTAATTTAAAAGGCAATTACTCTAAAAGGTTTTTTTAAAGAAAAAAATTCAAAATAATGCATACTGTTCTCATCACTGGCTGGGTGCTGGTGTCGTCCTGTGTCAGGGATAGGTGTGATTAACTCCAGGGTACAGGACTTTGACCAAAGTCAGCCTGTGAGTTTGTGAGAAATGGTATTGCAACTAAAGAAGGAAAACAAAGTAAAAAAAATTACCTCAACTTAATATTTTTATTAGATTACCTGTCAGTTTGCCAACATTAGCCAGATACCAAATTAAAATTAGTGTACAATACATTATGATCTCATGTTAGTGCTTTTTCTTTTGCAATATGCATTCTCACTAAATCATAGAATGGTTTGGGCTGGAAGGCACCTCTGAAGATCATCCAATTGCAACCCCCTTGCCATGAACAGGGACATTTTTCACTACATAGGATTGCTCCAAAGCCCCATCCAGCCTAACTCTGAACACTTCCAGTGATGGGGTATCCATAACTTCTCTGGGCAAATTACAGTCTTTATACAGATTTCTTAGTTCCACAGAATTTTGACAGTGAAACCAGGATGGGAAGTTCCTGAACTAATTTACTAAATATACAAGCTGCAGAATCTTTTTAAATTCAACAAACAAATCAGTTTTTTCCTGATAAAAATACAAGTCTTGAACAAGGCACTGAGCAGCAATTAGAAGATCAAAAGATCAGTACTAAAGAGCTGATTAGGAAACCACAGCCTACAGACAACACCCCCCTCAGATGGCCAGAGGGCATTAAAACCTGAATTCATTCTTTCCAAATGAACGGAACCTTCATGGTGCTTTCCACATGTCGCAAATGATCTTTAAATTTTGGAAGAACCTGAACATGAGGAAACCATGATTTCTGAATCTAGCAGAGTTGCAGTTCAGCAATTATGGACTAGATTTAGTTTTAAAATAATCCAAATTTTTAGTCATTAATTACTTCAGTAAGGTCCAATAGTTTCTGCTGTTTGCTTACTATTCCAGATTTTTGTTTTGTGTAACTTCCATATTGTTCTTGGCATACTGTAACAACTTTAGCTAAGCAGCCTGGGGGAGGAGCAGGTTGATTCTAAAAATGTGAATTACTGTGTTGTCTCTTGAGAGTCTTCTTATTTTGTAACGGAATAAACTTCAGGGAAAATACTGTCCTTCCTGTGTTTCACACTTTTTGAATGAAGGGAATAGAATTTCTTTTTGCTGTTTACAATTGTTGGTGAAATGGGTTATTTTATCTATATATGCAATGTAGTACTAGTCTGTTTTTATGAAAATCCACCAATTTGTGTAAATAGCTTTGATTCTGAAGCCAGTTATAAGACCTTCTTAGCTAAAGGTGAAATGGAAACTAATATATATGGAAACTAATATAGCATTAAATTTCATTTTCACTATGCAAATATCGTGAAAATTTTTTTCCAAGTTTAGAAACTGCAAATCACAGCCTATCAAAGTCGACTGAATTTGTAACAAATCTGAGAACAGACTTGTTCTTTCTACTGGTAAAACTAGGTTTTGAGGTTATGCTGTCTTTTTTTCCTCTTGGAAATTGCACAGTCCTTTCATAGGTTTTTTTTTTCATGTCGTGAAACACATGGCATATGTATTACATGAGAGTAATCACTAGTGATTTAATATAATTTACAAAAAAGTTTCCATTTATTATCAACATGTGTACAGGCTGAGTCTACGTAATTTTGAAGTTCCTTCTGACAGGAGAGCAAGTCAAGTCAAGTCAGCTGTACAGAGCTCCACTCCTGACTCAGCAACCAAGTCCCAGAATCTTGTGCAGCCTGCAATCTAATAAAATGCTGAAGTGGGAATAATGTATAGCAAGGCATAGCTTTTTAGCTGAAGATTGATTTTACTGTTGAAGGAACATCCTGAAAGGAAAGACACATACAAAAGGGTTTCATGAAGCTTGCATTTGTGTGTTTCTGTATCTGGAAAGAATGAAACAACTTCCATGTATGTTAGGAGAGTGGTGTGTTATAAATTCAAGGAATACTGAGTCATCTAATTATTTTGACACATTTTAACTTGGCTCTGGGTATGGCTTACTTCCAGGTGACTTAAGTAGCTCTTTCTTGACAAAATATACATTGTATTCCCATTTATGACGCTACCTGAAAGTCACCATGTCCTAAGTAGTTTTATGGTGTGTTAAACTGTCTGATTAAACTTAGGTTTTCTGCAGAAATTTTTCCCCAATGTTTTAATAACTAAATATATCACTGTCACTTAATATTGCAGCCTTTCTTTTTCTTGCACAAAACATCAAGGTTTTGGATCTTAAATCATTTAGAGTAGCATTGTCAGATTGCTGAAATAGCAAAAAGAGAAGCATTGTAGCACAGTATTTGGCTAAAACTGTCAACTTTAATCAAAAATCTCTTTTTTTTTGCTGTAATCAAATAAACACATAAGCAAAAATCATTCAGTAAAAGTTTATGGAAGTGCTTTTGGTAGAAGCTTGAATAGAAATAGGGTCCAAGTCTAATATGTTTACTGGAATGGATCACACTGGTACAAGCCTGCTGTACAATTCTGATAACAAGGGACCTGACTATAAAGGAACTTTACATTGTATCAGATACTTTTTTTAAAATTCATGTCTGATTTTCTAAAGATGTTTTATGTATTTTCTGTCTTCTGCTTTTTTTATTTGGTGAGGTTACTGCTAAAAACGTGAGGTACTGCTGGTACTTGAATCACGTACCTTTTAAATGGTCCTTTTCTTGTTCACTTTGTGTTGTCTGAGGAGCTTTATACAGAAGTGAAAGTGCAGTTATAATTGCTTCATGTACCAGAATCTCAAGAGTAAGGCCACAAAAGTTTATAATGTTTTTAGCTACCAGAAACTTCCCTATTGATTGACTCACCTATTTGACCCTTAAGGAAGAAATTGGAAGGCATCGGTCCAAAAATCCAGAAACTATTTACTAGGAGAGCTTTTTCAAAGTGCAGCTGTAACTCAGTGAGAAAGAAGCTCCAAAAAAAGAGGGTCTTGTCACTGCTGATGTGATGTGTGATTTCTTTTTTACCTTAGTTAAGCTCAATGAGAAAGGAGTCAGCCTTCAGTGTATTCAAAGAGGAATGATTCTTTTGCCTTATTCAGTGGGAATCGTCCCCTCTAGGCCTTGTCAAAAATAGCCTTGTCAGTCACAGTAGCATCAACAGTGCAAAAATTTTAGCAGAATTTGAAAAAAAAAAAGCTTGCTGGCGTTGGTTGGAAACATAAATTCCATGGGTAGAAAAATTAAATTGGGAAACGTAAGGGCAGTTTTTACAGTTTGTTCAGGATTTTTGTTTCTTAAATGTCTTGAGACTTTAGGGTGAAATTTCACAGCACATACATATAAAGTAGAGCATGTGATACAGTCTGTGTAATTTTCTGATTATTCCTTTGTCCCTATAGGACACCTTCATAGTGGCAGGATTTAAGGTGGTAGAATCACCTACAGCAAAAGAGGATGGTAGACATGCTTGTCACCTGGAGGTGTCTGAAGAAGCTGGATCAACCATTTATTATGTACGTGGGTATCTAACTTATGTTCCCCAAAAAATACTAACATTAACATTTTGCTGTATAGTAGAAAAACCAGTAAATCTGTTAGAAACTAAAATGCTACAGATTATTTTACCTTGTTCATCAGGAAACAATCCAGACACCTTTGTGTGTGTGAGGATGTGTGTATGTTTACATTCAATTTTATAACAACACTAACCAAACTATTTCCCAGGTAAATTTCTACTTGATGAGTGCAGAAATTTCACTTTAGTTGGTTTTAGATAGATCCCTAGAGCTTTTTAAACCACGCTCATGCATAACACATTTCAATAATGTAGACAAGGTAGGGGACACAAGAGGAATTTCAGGTCTATAATTTTTAGCTTTCTCTGGTCTGTGACTTTGTGCTGCTTTAACTCACGCCGTTAGTCTTTGCCTTTGAAATACATCATTTCATAAATTCTAAATTTTTAAAAAAGAATTGCACCCTTTTTCCTGAATAAAATATTTGTTCTTTTGTACTATTCTCACATTAATGATGTTCATTTTTATCTGTTGTTGTTTTCTAATTAAATATTAAGAAAAATTTACATTTTTTTTATTTCAGAAAGTCATTTTTTTTCAGAATTGACCTCTGTAGAAAATGAAAGCTTAGCACACAGCTCTGTGAAAAACTAAATGATTTAAAATCAAAGTGCAGGCTGTTTCATTACATTATCTGTTGATAGTGATGATATATAGGTAGAAACAGTATATTTCATTGAAGATACTAGATAGCAAAACTGTGCCTTGAGTTTGAACAGGTGTGTCTAAATTAAAAGCACTAAATTTTAGGATCTACACAAGGCATTCAATTGAGTATTGGCAAGACCTCAGGACATACAGTCAAAGGACTATGTGCAGCGTGCTGAATGCCAGGGTTGTGCTGAGGAGGTGTCTGTCTCATTACTGACAATAGAATGGAGCTTGCAGTGCTCAATTTACATTCCTGTTGGATGCTTAACATTAGTACAAATGATCAGTCTTCTGTACTTCACTTTCTCAATTACAACTTTTTACTCAACTCTTTAAAACAAAACAAAAAATGAAAGCAAAATTAGCTTTAGGAATGCTGCTGAGGGTGGGCAGCAAAACCAGATGCCTTAGGAGGGATCTGCAGTGCTGAGGCAATGCACAGCTGAGACATGGGGCCCTTTGTCTGGCAGGCAGGCTGTGGTGTATCATCAGGATGGCAGCTAAGCCCTGTGTTTTTCATAGAGAGTGGGTATGTTTGGCTTTGTGTCAAACCACCAGAATTAGTTCTTTAAAAGACCTTTCATTGAACATAAATCTGGCTTATAAGTATGACCCAAAACACTTAGGAACTATCTTTAAATAAAATTTATTTTGTTCTGGTGACTTTGCCTTGACCTTTTTTATTGTTTTTTTCTCCCAGAGGAGAGTAACAAGTCCCTGAGAGTAGATCTCCTCTAAGCACTGATGTGTCTAAAACCTAAATCCATTTACATTTTACCTTAAGCAAGTACAGTTCTGAATTTGCGGCCTCCAACTTTCAAATGCTACTCTACTAATGCGACCCAAATCATATTCAACTCATTGTGTTTCTACTTTAGAAAATGTATATATTATTTTCTCTGACTGTGATTGCAGTAAATACTTCTTTCTTTTCTTCTGTGGATAAACTTTTCCCAGATTCACAGGTGATTCATATAGCAAAAATGTCTGTAAGGCTGTTTTGTACTTGCTTATAGTGTTATATTTGCTTTAGTATTTTCAAATGTTGTTATATTTGCAGTGCCTTCAATTTTATAATAAGAAAGTTTACAATTTTTTTCTCCACAGATTGACACTAAACCAAGAACAACTACTGCTTCAGAAACCGCATCTATAGTGAGTTTATATTTGGAATGTTTTTAAATCACACAAAACTAACGGCATGTAAATAAGAATGTGTGGAATTAATTTTTGTTCCTATTTAATTTGCTTCCATACTATTATCCCAGCAGTCATTTGTTTAGCTTTTAGTTTTGCAAATAATATACCTGGAACACAGAATAAAATACAAAAAGGTACTACATTTTCTGTATTTACAGTATAGTTCCCATCTTGATCTCCAAACAGTCTGCATGTTTGTTTAGGAAATACAAACTAAAAAGGTAACTATTGTCCTAAATAAGATTGTATGCTTATGCTTAAAAAAAAGGGAAATATGAATCTTCCTTTGATTTAAAGTCAGACTTCAGGTATTGGTCTTACCGTTTGTTTTGATTACTTTTTGGAACAAGCCTTTAGGTGTATAAATTAAAATTCTAAAGGAAATAGTGTATTAAAGGTATAGAAATTGCTTTATGAAATTTTATTTTTTTTATCATGATGTTCAAGATTCAGTACCAGTCATAATACAACTTATTTTCATGTTAATTTTATTAAGATTTGCATTTTTGCCTCCAGGGTAGTGATTGAAAATCACAGTTACCAATCAGTTTGACAGAACCCTCATTCTTTAAAAGAGTCTAACCAGCCTTTATTACAACCTTAAGATGAGAGGAGAATAGTCCTTAAACAGTAGAAGCTGGTCCTTAATTTCTTTAATCCTTCAATAATTGTGCTATTTTAATTGGAAGATGTACACAATGGCTGTGAGAGTAACTCCCCCATGCCAGCCTGAGACAATGATTCTGTGCAGTGACACTGCCAATAAGAAATACAGAATTATTTATGTATGTGCTTTAAAAAGCCCTTTCTATGGACATGTTAAAATGAATCGGTAAAAAATTGTGTTTCATTGTTCTTTATTATAATGGCTTTTACTTACCTGATTCATGTATTAAAACTTACTGGAACTTACTGATTGGTTTATTGCAAGGAAGATGCAATCACAAAAAGAAATTAAATACGTTGTGTGTTTTCTGAGTCTGAAGTGAATAAATATAAAGAAATGAATAATCTTTCTTTTTAAGATTAAATAAATGTGTCTGAGGATGAGTGGTGTTAAGAGGCAAAAGTTCTGTGTGAATGTTTGAATAACTTTTTCTTCTGTTCCCTAATTTTCTCATGACTTTCCAGGCTGTTGCTCCACAATACACATATACTCCCCTGAATCGTCTTAAAGATGGAACTGTAGTGAATTTGTATGGCGTTGTGAAATTCTTCAAGCCTCCGTATGTTAGCAAAGGAACTGGTATGTACTATATACAAGAGATTTTACATCTCTTACAATGTTCGTTAAAAGTCAACCAGAACAACAAATTCACATAATCCTTTGACCTGGTTCTCACCTAATATAGAGGAAACAGAACAACAAATACGTAAGGGATAGCACAGTCAGTTTAGGCAGAGTAGTTGGGAGAGCAAATGAACAAAGTATTAAGTTCATACTCTCAGTGCAAATCAGAAAAGTGTCTGTACAAAAAAAAAGCCCTGCACCTGTCCTTGTGAAAAAGGATTCTTGTCTATGTGCAATTTGTCCTTGAGATTTTGACAAGAAATATTACAATGTGCTAGAAATGTGGTACCAGCATATTACTTGCAGAAGCTGTGCAAAAACTGAATAATTTTTTTCTGTCTGTGAGGTGAACACTTACTGATTGTGATCTTGCTAGAAGATTGTGCCATTTCACTAGGTGCTCAGAAAGTACACAGAAAGCAATATCACTACTGAATGTGGTTAAGCAGTAGAATTTCTTACATGATCAGCCAAGAGTTAGTGGTTTGCAAAGCCTTTTGCAAACAGATCTGTTTCTTACTCAATGTCAAGAAGGCAGTAATGTTCCCCAAAATAACTCTGAAACATAAAAAAGCCAAGTCTATATGGATAATCAAATTTAAATGTTAACATATAAATACAGATGTAGGCATTTAGCTGGGAACTGAGCCAGTAATGGTCCATCTGTTTTTATAGCAAATATAGTGTGCGTTTGTTTTTTTCCTTGTGAGACTAAATTAAACTGAGTATTATCATATTCTACATAATCATTGATACATTAAAGTTATAAATTGCATTTTTTAAGATGATATATTGTTTTGATTGGTTTATGTAGAAAAAAGCAAAGGGTAGTTGTTAGAGAAAGGTGTTGAAAAGATAGATATCACAGATCAGAAAATAATCGGTGTTTGATAATAGTGTAGCCCAGTAAAGGCTGAGAAGTAAGAATTCCAATTGTTTTACATTAAGAAAGTTACAACACAACAGATATTCCTAGATGTAAATGAGGAATAATAGTAAGTGAAAGTACCTTCAGGAGGAACGCAAAGCATTTAAACTGAAAACACAAAATTTGTTCTGACATTTAAATAGAAATGCGAATATTCATAAGATACTAAATTAGGTGTGTGCGTGTTGGCTGTGAATATAGCAAATGTTTTAGCTACAGTTAATGCTTAAATATGAATGTAAATACAGTGATAACACATAGTCTTTGTACTTTTTCAAATAGAAGAATCAAACTGAAAAGTTTACAGAACATTTTATTTGTGTGTAAGATCTTACCATTGATACTTCTTCCTGCTTCATGTGCCAGAGTAGAGAACAGTTATCTTGTATTTAATGTAAAAGATCGATAGATCTTTTTTGCACAAACTGCCAAACAACATGTCTGTCGCTATAGCGACCTTCTTGAAATCCTAATTTTGTGGTGGTGTCTGGTAACATCTTTATCTGTGATCAAGGATATTACTGGGGGTGAACAGAGGTTCTTTCTCCTTGAAAAATACTGTGGATTTAAGACTCAGACTTAAAGGCAAGTAAACAAACAAACCCCACAAAATCTTTTAAAGGTTTTTTTTCCTTTTTCGCATTGCTGACAACAAAAGTAGTAATAAGGGAATTAATCAAATGTAGAAAGTACTACTTTCACTTTTTGAGTAAATCATGGAAGGACAATTCTTAAAGGTTCATGTGGTCAAGATTTGTCATTTGTCCAGCTACTTTAACAAGACTTTGGGGAACTGAGGACTTCGAACATCTTAATTAGACAAGCCGTTGTTGCTGGAAATCTTTAGGACAGCCATTCTTTCCAGATATATAAAAACAATGAAGTCAAATGCACCAGCTTTCAAAGTAGCATGTCTCTGAAACAGCTAGGACAGATTTTTGTAACTGAGTTACTTGTCAAGTTAATCACCTCAATTTCCTAAGTAGCAGAAATGTAATAGGGAAAATGATTATTTATTTAACAAGTAACCCTTGCCTAGGTGTCATTAATAACATCCTGATATATCTTCCCTGTATAATTTCAGTTGGTTTTATTAAAAGAACCCAACACAATAGTGTCGGTGGAGAACAGGGACACAATTTGAGGTTTCTTATTTATGAGTACAGTTGTGCTTCGTTTGCGAGTTTATAATGAAAATCTCTAAAAGAGTTCTAATGGATTTGAGTTTTTGAGTAAAAACATTCACTAATCAGTTAAATATTTCCATGTTGGGTTTTGATTTTTTTTCCCCCACAATTCAGAGTGATGTCTCCTTTAGGAGGGTGCAAAGTGGTCAGTGATTGTTCTGAACTGCTGAACAGCAAAAATTTGTATTTCATATTATTTAAAGTCAGGACCTAGAAGCTTGTCAGTCAGCATTGTTCATGCAGATAACCTTGTACTGATCACCTAATAGTTGCGGGTTATTTATGAGGTGAAATAAAAGCTAATTAACAAGTTAAAGCAATTGTATTCTTAAAAACCACAAAGAACTAGTGTGAAAGGATATAAAAAAGCATGTAAGACAGATGCATCACTGTACTTTCATTTAAAGTAAACATCACTTATCTCCTTGTTTTCATAAAAAACAATTCTGCGATGCTACAAGCATCCTTATGGATAGCTGTCTTAGCTAGTGGTCCCTCACATGATGATATGCCTGAGTGAGAATACCACTTCATAATAATTAAGTATATTAAAAAAATAGATGAAGTTTGGAGTTCTCTGTAGTGTCAGCTGAAATCCAGTTCTTTTACTGAGTCAATCTAGTAAGAAAGTAAAAAGCTTTCTTTTATAGTATATAAATTTACTGAACTGTGCATTTGTTGTGTCATATTTTTAAGATGGATTATTACAGGTAAAATTTATTGGTGGCAAAATTTTCTTTTTAAAGTTAATCAGTGGAGTAAATTTCTCTAGTAAAGGAAAATTGACTCCAATACTTAAACTTCCATTATTTGTTTATTTATTGGCTTGGGAACTAAGGGATTTTGCTTTGTTGGAAGGTGTATTGAGAAAGATCAGAAGTTTGACCAATGACATTTATTATATTGTTTTCTTTAACATGGAAATATTATTTAAATTTGGCAATTCTGTTTAGAGTTTGAATCACTTTATCAGAAAAATGAATTCAATCACTGAATTGTAATGATGCTGTGGAAAGCAGAAAATAATTTTCACATTTCATCTGGAGAAGACAGGTGGCTTTTTACTTTTAACCTTCAAAAAGAACTTGCTGGATGAAGATTTCATTAAAAGAAAATCAGTCTTTATGCTTTGTTCTCAAAGACCTCTCCTGTAATTAGGTTTATTGTAGAAGTCGTGTTTTGAGGTGATAGTTTGGAATAGAAGACTAAAGTCACAGAGAGAGAGAACCTCTATTATGTAGAAGATGTTCCCTAGCTATATAAAGTGAATGTAATATTTTATACTGCTTTGACTGGGATGATTACATGAGTATGCTAATTGCACAGAAAATTGAGGCCATGTGTTAACTTCTGCTGTTAAATAGGCAGGTGCACATGTATGAAGCTGATGAGGTTGTATAATCATGGCATCAAAGAGTAACCACAATTTTAATGTGGAGTATTTTTGTTATTGCACTCTTGATTTCAGTGTTGGGTTATCTCAATGCGCTGTAGCATGTTATTCTGTATCCTCAAAAGATTGTAAATCTATGAACCATAGGTTTTTCTTCTTAATTGCTCATTTTGCGTGTATCTGCATCTGACCTGTTAAGTTAACTTCTAGAATTCGTACCCAAAGGTATGTAACAATGCCTCTTTGCATTACAGTAGTAAATACTTGCAGTTTTGTCAGCCTGAAACTTTATTCATTACGTTCCTAGCACAGAATGTCAGAATAGGTTCTATGTGACACTGAACCATGCACCTTTGGTGGGAGTGTGCAGAAGAATGATGCTTAGCAACTTCTGAGTGCAATAGATGATAATTTCGGGACAGTTCTGTGGTGTAAAGGAGAGCACTCTGGACTCTGAATCCCAAGGACCTGAGTTCAAGTCTCAGTGGGGAACTGTCCCCGGCAGTTCAATGCCTCCCTGCCATCCAATCCCGTCAGATCTCGGATGCTCAGCAGGGTGAGCCCCGGGTACTGTAGCTAGTCCCAAGGACTTCACTGTCACTGTCCAAGCTCACTCGGTCGTAGCAAATGGACCCTTAGGACTTGAGCGGTGGGGCCAGTTCTGCGCACGCTGAGCCTCACCTAAAAAATCCACTGCGCAGGCTGGAAGGGCACACCCACGTGGGGAGAGCCCTGCCCAAATCTTCGTTTGCGAAGTCTGGCCATACATACATATAGATGATAATTTATCATTATTGAATGTGTGTGAAAATCTCAGGGAGGCAGAAGATTAGTAGTTTTATAGAAATACTAGAGGGTTTTATATATGTAGAAAAGTAAGTTTTATGTCTTGGTAAGCCTTCGCTGTATTTATTTCAGTGCTTCATTCACTCAACACATTAGGGTTAAACTTTTAAGATTAAATGATAGTAAAATTTAAGATGTATTTCTTTTGAAGGCATAGGCAGTGCATATACAAGCAAGTATTTTAATCCAGTCTAACATATCTGGCTTCATGTCTGGGGTGTCTGTTCACAGAGTTTACATATGGCGATGGTATCCCTTTGACTGCCTTGCTGTAGCTTTTTTATATAAGGCAAATTGACAATTTTAGTGGGCTGACAGCATTCTCTTTCAAAGCTGTTTCGCAACAACTTACGTGTCTGCATCTAAAATGCATGATGGAGCTTTTACCGACTTTGTTTTACAACTATGACCCTTTCATTCAGTTTCCAGATATATAAACTCTGGTTTATTGTCATTATCACTAACTGCCTCATGGAATTATAGCTAAAGGAAGTTGGGGTTATTGATCATTTGGCTTTTTTTCTTTTCTGTTTGAGTTTTTTGTTTTTGGGAGATGAAGAGATGTCTGACAGGACAAAACAGATTTGTATTGGGGAATTTAATTCATTGCCAGTTAACATAAATATTTGATTACTTATCGAGAAATGAGGAAGATAAACATTTGAACACTTAAGAAAACGCCTTTCTTCCACCTTTCTCAGGTTCAGCTTCACTTCACCTTCCTTCCCTCTCCTAGTTCTACTGCCCTTGCTCTCATCACAGGTTACTCCATGTGTCTTGGACACACAGTGGGTGGTGCAGGAGCTCGTGGCTGGTCAATGTGTACCATTCCTCAGGCAGCTGAACCAGCCCCATGTTTCAAAAGAGCAAGTGTGCTTTGACTCTGCTTTACATTTGTAAGGTGCTTCTATAAGCTGAAATGGAAAATACAGGTTTAATTTATGTCATCTTCAAATATTCTCTATTCTGGGCTGGTTTGCACTGTTGTATTTGTATCTTCTTTTGATTTTACTTTTTAGGTCCTTAATAGAAGTGAAACTCTGTGAAGTTTAACTTCAAAAGGGCTTATTTCAGTTTTTTACTCTATTTTCTAGCTACTGCTGTGTAACTGGATTCTTGCAGTGTGTATATATATATATCTCCTGCATATTTTGTTGAAGTGAAGGTTGTGTAATTTATGTTTTAATTTGCTTTTAGAACTTGTAGAACTCATTACCTTTTCAGAAGGCAGTGCAAAAATAAATCTTAGAAAAGGACTTCATAAGATTGTACATATGCTCCTCATTTTATGGAGAAAGTAATTGAAACTTGATAGAATAGCATGCCTGTTGCAGACAGAAGAAAAAGTTCTGTATGTTCCTGATTCACAGACCTGTGCTTAATCACACATTTCACTTTCAGTTATTTGAGCTAATTATTGGCAAGTAGGCCACACATCAATTGTTACGGTACTGTAAAAAAATTAACTTTAGAAAAGTTACAAAGAACATAGCAGAAAAAAATCAGCCATATAGATCTTCATCCCAAATTTAATATCTGTGTATTAATAATTTCATAATGCCCATTATTGATTCAGACACTTTCATATTTTACAGATTATTGCTCGGTTGTAACACTTGTGGACCCATCAAATGTGAAGTTAACGTGCACTCTTTTTAGTGGAAATCTAGATTCCCTACCAAAAATTTACAAAATTGGAGATATTGTTCGATTTCATAGAATAAAGGTATGTACTAGATGAGGGGGATAAATGCTCGCTTTTCTGCAACGAGAGTACCTTAGGAGTAATTTAATTCTATATGTACTGCAATTAACATTTGGAGACATTGAATAAAGCGGGTGATTCACTATGGTTATGGTATGGACCAAAACTGAAGGTAAACAATGAAATTTTTTCATCAGTATTTATTGAACTACTTCCTTCCCTGTGTACACTTTTTTTTCGTCACTGTTGAGCTATTGTACATGGCTTCGAGTCCTAACAGACCTCCAGCTGCTCACAATCCGTATTTCTTCAGATGCATAAGCTGACAGCTTGTTTGATTACTTTCTAAGTTAGAATGATCTAATCACTAAATTGTCTTTTTTTGAAAGGGAGTGTTTTGACTACCCCAGATTAACAAGCAAGTACTTTGGAAGTTTTTATATCTGATCTGAACAGGTAGAAATCTGACACAAAAGCCTGGTGCCAACATTTTAAAAATTACTGCTCCAAGTTACACTCTCAGCCACTAATGGATAACTTCTCTTCATAGTAACAGAGGTGTTGGCAAAGTCCAATGGTCAGAGCTAATAAGAATTTAATGGAGAGGATTCTGTTGTGATTACTCTGGATAGAGAACAATTTTGTTTGCTCTGTGTTTGCTACAGACTAGGAAAATTTTAAGTGTCTTAGTAACAGAATGAAAGACAATGTTTTAATTACATTTCTGTTGTTATTTCTTGAAATACATTTTTATGCATTTCATCTTAGAATGATTTCTCATGAAGTATAAAATCTAATGATTTGCAGTACTGTACTTGGGCCTTCAACCAGTCAGTGCTCTTCAGAGATTGTGGGGAGCAGGGGTGGGACATACTCCCTCACACCCGTAGTGTAAAAACCAGGCCTGTGATCTATTTGTCTAGTCTCCTTCTATGTTCATGGCAAAAGAGGAGTTTTCTTAGGTGGATTTTTTCTGGAACGTTTTTTTTTCATGGTTCACTGTGGATGCTCTTAGTGTCTTAGAACTAATCCTAAGGGTTGCACTGATACAGAGAGGGAAGAGGCACTCCAGTGAAGTGAATTGGTATTTTATTTCCATATTAATGTTTGAGAATTGGAGAAAAATGAAGTTCATTCTTATTTATGTGTTCCTTTTGTTCAGCGTACTCTAGTTGTTTAAATACAATCACTGTCCAGCATGTGTTCTGGCGCGTCTTTTCCCTGAAGACACAGCACTGCGGAGCTTGGAGAACACTTGGAAAATGAAGACAGAGGGAGTGACCTCTCATAAACTTGGCATAATAAAATCTCTGTGCTAATTGCAAAGCCTTAATTCTCTAACTTTTTGTCACAGTAATCTTGATACTATTCTCTTCTCTTACTCTTGTGCCTTAATTTCTTCTGTACATAGGCTCGTTTTTGTAACAAATGAAGTAGAAGTCTTAAAAGTTGTTCACCTTCGTGTTATACAGCACTATTTCATCACCACTACACTTCTCAAGTTGTGCACTAAGTAGGAAAATATTCTGTAGAAAAATAGGGTAATGAGGGCACTGAAATGCGGTATCATAACATAAATGCACTGTCATCTGAACTGAGTTTGCACAGACTGTAACTGTGTCGTCTACTAACTTTGGAATAATTATGGATTATAATCCTATTGTTTTAGCTTTATGGTCAGATCACAGAATCAGAGAATCATTAAGGTTGGAAATTACCTCCAAGATCATCAATTTCAACCTTGGACCAAATACCACCATGCCCATCCTAGATCTTTAGAATAAAAACATGGAGAAAAACAGCAGGAAAAACAAATTCCTTACATGTTATCAATTGTGTATTTGTCTGATTCAAACTTGTTAGATTTACAATATAAATGCATTGCCTCTTCCAGCAAAAGGATTTCATAGCCACATTATAGATGTTTATTCCTTCCATAGTTCAGTAGGTTGACAAGGGTAAGATATGTTTTACTAGTGAGCCTCTAAGCTCTTTACCTGTCCACAGAGAAGTGGGAATCTGAATATCAATGTTACGGAGTGCAGATTTGTAACAACATAGAGCTATCATGCTCCCTTTTTTGTTATCCTTACTATTTCTGTTCTGTCTCTCTTCTTGTGATCTCTCTCCTAAACCTCATAATACTTGACATAGCATTTGTTCCACTATGTTACCTGCTTTGATCTTTGAGCCAGTCTGTTGTTATTTCCAGGAGCAGTCTTACTTCTGCACTTGGCTAGCAGTTTCCTTGTCTCTGTGTATTCCCTTGCTTAGTTTAATCCAATTTGTCCGATGAAAGTTGATTTCTTTTCCTTCTTTCTACTTGATGGAATATAAAAGGCATTGAGAGGAAGACACAGCAGAAGTGTCTGCTCACTTCGTATTCCTGGCCAGCTCTGGCCATAGCTGTCAGGCTGATAAGGATGAGAGGTGAAGATCTGGAGCTTAGATGTATAACATCCTGAATGAATATTAAACTTTTGCAGAATTTAGCTCCCAGACTCTTAATGTCTTTTGAGTAATTGTGGTCCAAATATATAAACTTGGCCAAAGTTAGGTTTGAGGCTTTCTGCTAAAAAGTATTTCAAAGAATGTCTTGTCTGTTGCACTGCAACGCTATTTTCAAATTCTTGCTCTGAAGAGTGGAAGGAATTAATTATTTTTTAGTAAACAGTTAATGAGATTCTTTTCAATACAGAGAAAACAACATTTTTCCCAGACATGCCAGTATTACTATTGCTTTTGGCTTCCCTTCAAAAATGCTGTGAGACATACAACTCACTTTGAATGGAATTTAAATTAAAAACAAGTATTTGCACTGTAGTAAATAAAGTCAGGAAGTACTGACTGTAGCAGTGATAGAGTTTCTCTGAAATTTGCACATATGTTTTCTGATATTTTCATATCAGTACTTTTGGTCAAGTTACCTGCTCATGTCTTAAATATAAAAAATATTCCAAAATAGTAATTTTTTACTTTACTAGAATTTTCTTAAATGTACTATGCTGTTTTCTCTAAGGAGTATTTCTAAAGCTGTATCACAATGTCTACTGTTTTCTGAAATTATTATCAAAACAGTAATTATTTCAGCTGGCTTAAATATATGTGCTTTTTGCTTTCAGGTTTTTTCCACAAAATAGTTGTGTGTTCAGGTGAACTGAATTGGTAAATGAAATCTACAATGTGTTGCTCATTTTCTTCTTTAATTTGTTTTTGCATTGCTGCAGATATTTCTTACAATCTTATTTTGCAGACAGCAATTCTGAGAAATGCTAGAGAATAAGATATAATTTGTGATCCTAATATTTAGATGTGTTTGTTATGTCTTCATAAAAATTCATTTTATTTCCACGTGACTGTCCTTTTAACTTTCTTTTGCAAGATGCCTGCAGATAGTTTTTGTAGTTCAGTTTTCTTGTTATATATATACATATTTAGAATGGTTTAATTTAAATGGCTTCTCTGTTTCATTATTACCTCTCTGTTCATACAGCTGGAGATACAAGTACACCAGGATTACATTATTACAATATAAGAAAATGTAATCAGTATACTGTACTAGGCAAACTTATTTAGACTGTTTACTTAAGATGAGAAAACATTTACAAAAATAAGAAATTTACCAAAGCATTTTGATGTTTTTTTTTCTTTTGACAGAAAATGTTTTGTCATACAAACATCATCAGTAACAATCATTAAAAAATCCTTTTTAGTATACAAAAATGTATATGCTGGGTTTTGATATTCTAAGATGACCTGTGACTGCAGTGGTTTCATAACAATCCCTTGCTTCTACAATTTAACAGTCAGTTTTGATGGAAAACTACCTTGGAGATGCCATTATTCCAGCTTTATATACTATTTACTATCACACTATTCCATTTAGTGAGATGAATAACACCAGCTTTGGTTAAAAAAAGTCAGGTGTTTTAGGTTACTGTAAATCTATTTATAAATATTTCAAGATTAGCTTATTTTCAGTAACCATATTCAAGATAGTGTTGTAGCCCATAGAAATCACTAGAGTTTCTTGTCCCTACAGTTTAAGGTGACATCTCACCTATTGTTCTTTAGTTTACAAAAACTATACCAAAGACTTCTGCAGTATGTATTGGAATTTACTTGCTTGCTTAGAACAGGCCAAATGCATTTTATCTACTCCATTTTTGTCTCATAGGATATTTAGCAACCATTATTTATTGAAATTATTTTAAATTCTCAGGGAATTTTTAAAGTGGTGCCCATCTGCCCCACTGCCCTGTTCCTCACCCGTACACACTTCCCCACCAATTTTTTTAAAAATAGCCCCAAGGCCTCTGGAAATGACACAAAGTCTGCTGAAGGGGAATTGTTGTCATGTACAAAAGTCCCAGATTGGCGCCTTTCCCTAAGTTTAATTCAATTTCAAAATTGTGGAAAATAGAACGCATTTACAGTATCATTGCTTAACTTGAGCTGAGTTCTACTTAAGAGTGGCATAATGGAACAACATTTTCCCATTAATTTTATTCATTTTACACTCCAGTTGTACCTCATTAGTTTTGCAATGATTTCTTTTTAAAGGAAAGGTTGGAGAATTTCTGTTGACCATCATCTGTTCTGTGGTTCTGGCATAAGTAATTTTCCAGCTATGAAATACTTCTTCTGTGATCCATTCTGCATTTTCTTCTGTCATTTATTCTGTTGTTCACTAAATTATATTGTTGAATTCTGTTAATCTTTGAGAGTACTCGGTGGCTTCTCCACCTGCCTGTGCCTAAGGATGTTTGGTTTTGCTTCAAGATCATTGGTAGTTTCCTCATCATCACAGCTAAGGTTTATCATCTTACATATTTTATTTCTTTTGTTATTTTATAGTTGGCTTTCCCTACATTAAGGCTGATTTCAAATTCACTAAATGGGAATCCTATAGTAGATTGTCTCACAAATGCTATATTCAGAAGTAATATCACTTACTTGGTAAGCAGATATTAATTAAAAAGAGATGGATCTAAACAGCTGGTTGGAGATTCCTGGATAATGAGTCATGCAGTCCTTTGATACAGACACAGAGATATAAAGTGCAGGAAGCAGTAAACTAATGTAGATCGTTGAATGAATGCTTCAGACTTTAAACACTATGTTTTACATGGTGGCAGACACTCAGCTAAATCAACAGGATTCAGTGGACCTGCCATGTGCAGGATAGTAGACATTGACTAGTTGTGAAAGCTGTACTCATAATTCAAGGAATGAAAGCTGATCACTGTTTGCTTTATGGAAAAAAATACTTCCTAGAACTGATATTTTTCAGTTCCATAATATTGGGAAACGGGGCTGTTACGAGAGGCAGAAAACAGGAATCCCTAACTTTGCCATTGCTCTGCTGTGTAAAAACTAATTTCTCTTGTGCCTCAGTTTCCTCATCTGTAAAAGTAATCCTGATGTGTTCCTCACACAAATATTTTGACTTGTGTGAATATAATACTCTGTGATGATGCTGTGTACTTACAGGTAGGTGTTAATCTGCCTCTTCAAATTTTTTTTGTGTAAGGTTATATTTTCTGCTTACTCATTTTGTTTTCTTATACTAATGTTATTTTTGTTGTTGTTTTTATTTTGGCTCTGTTCTCGTAATAGGACCAGGAACAAAAATGATAGATGGTCAGTTCTTCTTTCTGCAGGAATTTGTTTGTATTTCCATGCAGTGCAAATGTTTTTTTCGTTCATATTTTTTTGCAGATCAGGGAATACAATGGACAGATGCAGGGAATTAACAGTGCGGGATTTGCATCCTTGACATTTGAAGGAACTGTAGGAGCACCAGTAGTTCCTCGAACTTCTAGCAGAACATACACTTTCACAGATGAAGAATGTAAAACAGTAGAAGAATTACGTGTTTGGGCAGCCAGTAATGTTTCCGTCTCTGGACCAACAGTAAAATTGTCTAGTGTTCAGCCAATGCTGTTCTTTGATCTCACTTGCCAGTTGGTAGGAAAAGCAAAAGTGGATGGATCTTCCTTTCTTCTAAAGGTAGACTTATTTTTTCAAATAATTTGTTAGATTTATGTATTAAGGTGATGTAATACATTTTTTGACACAGCAGACATACTAATTGAGACACTGAGAGTAGCTCAGTAAGTTAGAGCATGGTGCTAATAACACTAAGGTTGTGTGTTCGATCCCTGTACAGGCCATTCTCTTAAGACTTGGATTCAGTGATCCTCATGGGTCCCTTCCAACTCAAAATATTTTGTGAAATAATGTTATGTAGGTAAACAGTTTGAATGTAAGCAAACTCATGATCCTTGGACATTTCATTCCTATGAAAACAAAACAGAAATCACAGTGCTTTCTGAAGTTGTTCACCTGATTTGAATTTTTACAGAGTAAGATGGCATTGTATGGATCATCATTTCACAGATGTTTTTTAGATAAATATTGCAAGATTTCTTAGACTTGAAAAATGTTTGTTGTAAACTTCATCCTTGTTTTTTAGTTATCATTTACTGCTAGTTTTTTTACATCTGCTGGGTATGATTTCTGCAATAAGTAGCATTATCTAAAGAATGAAGGTATTGTGTTATCTATCGTGATGGATTTTAGGTAGTTTCTCTTAGTTATAGATATGCATTTTGGTCATCAGTACTCACCAAAAAATGCAAAGTGCCACACAACAGGAGAGTAATATCCAAGAGTGTTCCTTCACATTAGCTAAATAAAAAGGTGGTCTCCATAATATTCCTGGGTTTAGCTCCACATACGTCAGTCTGGTGTTACTCTGAAACTCCTCTGCTTTTATTTTTCTTTATTTTTTAGATTGATTGTTAAAATGTGAATGATGATCAAGCTGTTATTTTCTACTTTATTACTTCATAAAATTATTTATTTGTTCTACTGTGTTAAACCGTATTGTTTACAATGATTTTAGAAATAGCACTTGGCATTGTTCCTTCATTAAAGCAGCAAAGATTTTTCTCATTCAGAACAATGTAGGCACTACACAGAAACAAACCTTAAGTGCATGGTATAACATGCTCTGCAAGTGTTACAAACATTTCCATTTAATAATCCATTATGAAAGACATGTCAAATGAGACCCAGTAAAATTTCAGAACTTTGTGGATTGTAATTAAGTTGTTAATTAATAAGTATCTCTTCAGCAAGGTCAGAACCAAGTGCTTTCTGAAATCATTTGTATTTCTTTACATGCTTTTCTGTGTTGTAAGATCTGAAGTTGATTTTCATCAGTTTTGTAAAGGTAATGACTTGGAAAAGTCAGACTTAGGAAAGTAAAAGTTTGAAGTTGAATAATGATAGATTAATTTTTCTGATACATAATTCCTATGGCAGTATATATTTTTGAGCATTATAAAATACTAAATATTTAGATCTATATTAAAATACATTAGACAAGCTTAAAAATGCTACATTACCATTGGTATGCTGTTGGTAATTTCCTCCATTTGTCAGCAGTAGCAAAATCTGTATCTTATGTCAAATATTGGTCATGATAGAAGAGAAACCTTTCTGAAAACTTGTAGACAGATTTCTGATTATCGTGTTGATTTGCTAAACAAAAAAATCAAACTAAACAACCAGTTCAATACTACTTGAAATGCGGTGATCATTAAATATAATTTCATTGTATTATTTTGATGATGCATTTAATAATAATGATTTACATTTATCATGTTATTCCAAGTATATCAGTTATATTAATGGCTGACTATACTATGAAATATTATGATTATTTTAAGCATTGAGCCCATGTAACAGGTGAGGATTGCTTCAATGACAAGTAAAATGAATTTCAGCAATTTTGTACATGACTTATAGCATGACATTTAAATTGCACTTGATAAAGTAATTGCTACATGCACAGAAGCTGAGCTGGACGTGGCATAAGGATGGTATCTCTGACTTGTTATTTTTTACCATTTTCTGAGAATTTTATTATTCAAACTGATGGAGACTAAAGAATTCACACTGGAAATTATTTTGTCATTTATACCTTTCATAAGAGTTTTCATAAGAGTTTTTCTTCCCTTCTGTCTGTAAGTTAAATTGTGTACATTAAGCTAAGTCATACAATGACCATACTCTGCTGAAGAGAAAAGCAAATATCATTGTGTCTCTCCCTTTTCAGTGTTTTGCCAACCATGGTGATCAAAAGTTATCATTAACTTAGCTCTAATCTGTTCATGACTAGTAACAGAACAATTTGTTGTTTCTTATGCAGAATTAATTTAACCAATGTTGGATTTTTGTCCAGTGTTTATTTTTGAAACCAAGACAGTTTGAAACTGTTTTCATCCATAATTTGAGTGAAGTGAAGCTGCCAAGATCCTGAGGTAGAAAGCTTTATTGGTTTTCATATTTGTGTAAGGAAAAAAAAAGAAACCAACTAGTTTTACAAAAACTTTTTTTTCTTGTAAAGAAACCTTACTGTCTTATAAACTCCTTCAAAAGCTGCCCTGGTGCTGGCCCTGTTACTTCCTCATGTGAAGGACAGTTTAAAGCTAAGTCACCACCCCTTTATCTGAAGAGGGTGCATACAGGTTATTTCAATCTTATTTGTCAGTTCTGTCTCTCCAGTGTAGAATTAAATTACCAAAGTGTCCCAAGTAAAGCCAGTTGAAAATTAATGGAAAACTTGATAAACCTAAGGTTCTGTGTTTTGTCAAAGTGATTAAATTAGTAATAGATATGCACTAAATCTGTTTCTCAAGCTCAATTCTAGAAGAAATTTGATAATTCAAGCAATAGGCAACTTCTCTTTCAAAGGTGTCAAGTATTCCATGGTACAGGATGAGAAGATAATAGGCTTTTCTTAATCTGTGGCAGCACATTCCACCTCATTTATGTGGTCCTTCAGAATACACTCTTATTTGGCAACATTGATTTGATGTTGTGGGTCATTTTCACTGTCAAAAGTTTTCCCTTTAATCTCTTGATTTTGGATGGGTATTCCAACCATGAGTTATTGTCAGAGTATTTATGCATAGCTTTGCTGATTCTTGTATCTTTTCCTATGGGTCTGTTGATCCAAAGCAGTTAAGCATAATGAGTAGAAACCCTTTAAAAATTAGGCTCTGGTGTGTTTTTTTGCTTGCCCTGTGCAATGCCTGACTCATGGGACAAAGTGCCTTAGTATCACAAACTCTGAAAATTAGCTTCTCTTGAACCTATATGCTTGAAATCCTATGAAATGCTGCATTTTAGAATAACAATCCAAATGCTTCTGGATTTTTCTTTTACTACACCGTTCAGACCATTATGCTTGTTTCTTTGAGAAGAGTATGTCTTCAGAAACTCAGGAAACCATACAGACTGATTTGGGGGTTAAGTAGTAAGATTTTGATTCCAAAGTGCTAAGCTTTTTGGTGAACAATAACTTTGATAGCTCAGAAATAATTCTATTGATATCTCAGTACTAGGAGTGTAACAAGGATTTAGCTTTAGGCAAACAATTTTTAGAATCTTTGTTAATATAAACTGATCTTTTTCTAATACTGTCTGGATAACTAGCAGTGTATACTGATATAGGAGGCTATCAATACTTAAATCAGTATATGCTGTGTACTCAGTCTTCACACACTGTAGCTGGGGTGGTTAAAAAGCACCTATAGCAGGATTAAAATATTAAGTATAGACAGTTCTGCATGTGATGAAAGCTAATAGTTGTAACTGCTGGATAAACAGTTGAGGTTTTGCTAGAGCTGAATCTGAAGTGGTATGAGAACATTAAAATAGTTCATTTGCCTTGCAGGTATGGGATGGCACAAAATGCCCCTACCCATCATGGAAGGTACCTGTGGAAGCAAAAGATCTGGAAGGAGAAAAGGTTCTTCTTCGTCAGCTGAGAAATCTAATGGTGGACGTTCTAGTCTATGATAACCATGTACAGCTCGCAGCATTACTTAAGGTAATGCACAATTTGGTATTTCTAACTCTCTTTCCGTGTCCTGCTTTCTGCTTAGAAGTCACTTCACAGAATGTATCAATTGAATTCTGCTGTAATTAGTTTCATGTTCTCTTTATCTTTCATTGTATTTCCCATACCTTTTATTTGAATGCAAAACTCCTTCAACATGTGTTAAACAGCCTCATTACCCGAAAATTAAAATGAAAAAAATTCTTCCAATTAAGCACTTCTTTCCAGACAGTAATACAATATATTGTCTTGTGAAAATAATGAACTCAGAAAATGTATTCTGTGCTTTAGAATTATTTTTAAATGATACAAAGTGAGGTTAAACTCACAGTCCCATTAAAAACCCTTAATTCGAAAGTCAATAGAAGATTTTCTGTTACAGACTTCTGCAGTTTGCTGTACAATCTTCATTTAGTGGGTCAGTAATGTTGATTATGCTTAGGCAGAGAAAACAACATAATTAAACATTTGATCTTCGGCAATGCTGCCATCTTGCTTCTGAATACAGGAAATTAGCAAAGAATATATCTTTCATTTCATGCCTTGTTCTCTATACCCAAGATGGTTTTTTAGAAAATATTTACCAGAAAATAAAGATAAGTGGTAACCATTTCTTAGGCTGGGGCTATTGGCAGAAGTGAAATCAATTTGATAAAGTGACACTCATTCATAAGTAAATGACAGATAGCAAAATAAGTGTAAGGATTTGTGTAAAAATTCATAAGAAAACTGACAGAAGTAATTCATTAATTACAAGTTCTCTTCAAGAATTTTTCTCTTGCTAACTGGTGTAATCTATTGATAAATAACCAATGTTCCACTGAAGCAATATGTTTTGAAAATTAAGTGGAAAATATTTTATTATTAATAAAACCTATTTTCTGAAGTAGTCAATAATACTCCCTTTATTACTCTACTTCATTTATGTTCAGGAATTCCTATTAAATATGTGATACATGAGATGTCTTCATCAGCTCTCAATTTTTTACTTCCTATAGGCTTGCTCTCTTATTTCTAAAGCATTTGTACCTTTCCTGGATACTTCACTGTGTAGTAGAAGCTCTAATTTCAAAGAAAATTGTTAAAAAACCTCCTTTGACCTTCTAAACAATGTGGCCTGTTTTTCTCCTGGCTATGTCCAAAGCTGCAGTGATTTCAGTCATGACAGCTCTAGACATTTCAAGTTAGATCATTTTCGAACACCACTTTTTACGGCTGGTATTTACAGCTGGTATTTACGGTAGAAGTTAACAGCTAATAATTAAACTTCAGGAATATTTATTGATTTCAGGTTGTAACATGTGGAATTAATTTTATTTCATGGACTAATACAAATATAATAAAATTTGAGAGGAACTGTCCCTAAAATGGAGGGGGTTTAAATACTAGTGGAAATCATGTCATATCATACCATAAGAAAGTTGTGCTGCTTTAAAGGTAAACCAGCAGGAGAAGTGAACCCAACACAAAAGAGATTATAAGTCAGTTACAATTTAATAAAAATATTGCAATAAATGCAATGATACAAAGAGAAATTAATTTTAACCCACAAATCCCAGAAGTATAACCCAGCACTCTGGGGCACAAATACAGTGGTGTTCATTAGCCCCTGTACGGAGGCCCTCCGTGGTTCCCCTGAGTCTAAAGTAAAAGGAAGGGAAAAACCTGTTAGTGCAGATGATGTTGTTGCAGTCTGGTCGAGAGTAGTGGTTCCAGTCCTGTCAAGGTTCTGCTCTTCCTCTGGATCCAAGGAGTGGTCCCAGAAGTCTCCAAACCCTAAGATTGTATACCCTCTGGTTCATGTGGGAACGCCCAGTGCCTCCCCCAGGACAGGGAGTTCCACAGTGGGTGATCTGACTCTGTGAGTCATGGGGTATTTTTGGAATTGTTGATGGCCCGTTACAGACACACCCGCTCAGGATGGGTGTGGAGGTGCTAACGGCTCCCCTTAGAGGAATTATCACAGCTCCTATCTCACAGACTTCTTTAACACCCGGCTCACACTCTGAGGGGTTGGGTGTGCCCTGGGCAGCTGCTGCAAATGGTCCATTGTTAACAGTTCATGATAAATGATGTAGAGAGTGGAGAACACACAGCTTTGGTCAGACCCACACAATAGTAAACTGGTTCTGGCTCCTGAACAAGGACAAAAGTATAATTGAAATCTTCACAACATTTTATTTAGTTCAGGGTCTTGTTATGTAAAGATTATTTTAAAAAATCGTCTTTGTAGAAGTATAGAACTAGTGAGTGTTTAGTGTATCCACATTCACCTTCCCAAGTGTGATTGGATGTTTTGCTAGTTAATGTTTTCAGAAACAGCAAAATTACACTATTTTTCAGCCATCTCTTCTGCATTTGACAGTAGCTTAGAATTGCCTTTTTTAATGTAAATTGTTATGGAATTGTTAGGTTACACTCTCCCCTGTTGTTGTGTACTATTTGCAGTGACAGTTGCATCTCAGAAATTATATTTTATGTAGAAGCAATCCCTTTTACACAGCCTTGTTAACATGAAAGGCAGATCGAAAAAAACCCTCTGAAATATTTTAGAATTGTATCTGTAGGCACATGCTCAGACAAGGAAGCTCTGAGTAAGCACTACATGCTAGAGAAAGTGGGTAATTATTACAATGAATTTTTGGCAAATGCTGGAGCACAGATTTAAGGATATAGCTGCAAGAGTTTGTTAAAAACTTCTTTACATCATCTGTCAAGAGAACACTGAAGATTTGGGCACTTTATACCATTTTCTGAGACAGTCAAATAATACTTAAAATTTTCAGTGAAGAGAACTTTAGTAACATTGAAGGTATGTTTTAGTTGATACTGTAAGTAACTTTTTGTTCCGTTTCCTACTGGCCTCCTTTTCCTACTGGATTGTGGCTTTCAGCATCTGGTGCCTTAACAGACCACAAAAAGAATTTTCTGAAATCTCATCTCTGAAGTAGATTATTTCCTGGGGCATAAAGACACAAGGAAGAACTACAACTGAGCAAACAAAATGGTGTTCACTGATTTGGCTTTGAATTCCCTCTTCCTCTGGGTACCTGGGGTGATTGAGGCTTTCTCATTACTCTGGGAACCTCAGCAAACAACTAACTGACTGGAATACAGTAGCTCCCCATAGGTAGCAGTTTGTTGTTCTTCAGCCATTCTTATGCCAGTTTTTCCATAAATTCTCAGGATCCGCTGACTTTGCTGTAGGATTTGGGAGTAAGTCTGTGATGTGAGTTTCTCCATCTTAAGCATTTTTCTTAGATATTAAGCATCGAGGTGAGTGAGCATCAGTGGTCAGTCAGTGCACAGTAGGGGTCCAGCTGCCCACAGCTGGTCAGAAATTTCCTTATGTTCAGTAATAAATTGAATATGTGGTACTGTACCTTCCTTTTGTGGCTTGATAACCATCAGTTTTGTGTTGCCATGCATTTTCCAGATAGTGAAATTAAAACAATTAATCTTGAGCATACATACAAGTCCTAGTCTGTAGTTTCATAACATTTGCTTTGTGTTAAGTATCTTCAGATACAGAACTTACATATTTTCAGCTGTTTCTCGCACCATATACAATATAATCTCTATTTTGATAGTAGTATGGACTAAGAAGTCTTGTTTTTCTAGTGCCAGAGTCACATTTTCAACCAGAAACTTAAATGTGTTATTACATGGCTATAATATCTAGCTTCATATTTTCCAGACCTAGGTAGCATTCCTTTGACATGTCATTGGTGTTCTCCCCACTTCTGTCTTTTCACTCGTTCAAAGGGGAAAAACTACAAGACAACACCCTCTAATCCCACCCCTGAATCTTTCAAACTCTTAAATGGAATTAAGTTGGTATTTCTTACTGCAAAGGACCGTGCCCAAATGCGTGTATATGCTTCCTCTCCTTTGCAAGAAGTTGTGCACCATTTACTCAGTAAAATTAGACTGTTGATTTGATAAAAATGATGACAAAGCTCGCTGAAAATAGTCAGCCATAAAAATAGGCATAAAAGTTACTACGGATGAATTTGTTACGTGATTCCGGTAGATAAAGACAGCTTCTTGCCATGAGTGCCTTTCTGGTCAAACATTAATATTTACCTGCCATGATAAATGGCTGTTCTGAATTCACCAGTGTGAATGTGAACACAACCCTATATGTTTTAAAATAATCATGAGAACTTCCTATGCTAAAGTTGTATTTGGTGGCCAGTTACAGGGAACTGCATATGTGACTTTTGAATTTTAATTCTCTCTAGCCTTAATATGTACTTTTTAAATAGTCATATTTGAATTAGACTGCAAATAGAGTATTAGTATATTTTATATTACTGCAAGAAATGTTTTTATACTGCTTTAATTCATTTTAAATGAACTTGCTCTAATTTAAATAGGTAGTTCATAAACAGAACTGCTGTAAAGTCAAGTAAGGAGCTGGTTTTCTACTAGATTTTAGTGATGGCTCTGTAAATCATGGTGTTTACTATAATTTAGATTATTATTTCTTCTCAGTCAAGTATATAAAGTGCTTGGTCTGCAGGCATTCTGTAAACAACAGAAATACAATAACATTTTTATCCATAACACATTTGCTGGTTGCTGTTAACAGTAAGCAAGGCTGCCACCTGAAGGAATCCATGGCAGCGGCACCCTGTCCGCACAGGCAGCTCTGGTTTGATATTCAGAACCTTACACCCTTTTTCAGTATTTGGCATTGCTGATTATAGTGCTTCTCTTTATTACAGTTCTAAGTCCTATTAAAATATATAAAATAATAGCAAAAAGTCTAATAAAAACATATATATAAAAATTATTTTATAGTGATGACAAATCTTGCAAAGTATGTGTTGCACTAAAACGTGGTTCAGTTGACTTTTGCATGAATTTCAGCACAAGAGTTTAGA
The DNA here is from genome assembly GCA_013396695.1 of Sakesphorus luctuosus. Taxonomy (NCBI): domain Eukaryota; kingdom Metazoa; phylum Chordata; class Aves; order Passeriformes; family Thamnophilidae; genus Sakesphorus; species Sakesphorus luctuosus. The sequence goes on from VWZD01013037.1 coordinate 43,714, forward strand.
AGGCAGATCCAATATTTTATATTCTTGGCTTCTGAACTCTCCTCTCCCATGTTTAATTTTTTTATGCTTATACATAGAGAAAATACTTAATCTTTTTCATACATTCTTTTAAAAGGAAAAGAAAATGTCAATGGTAATGAACTTTTTCCTACTTATATGCAAATTACTTGGGGGTGGGGGGAAGTAGTTTGACACTGTCTAATTGACATAAGGTTATTTCATCAGCAGGACTTAAATAAGAATTTTTAAAAATAAACTTTCTCCAAAGGCATTTGTCATAGTCATTAGATTAGTTTTATAATAGGAGTGCCCCTTGCATTTTTTGATATTTAATGTAATCAAGTGAAATCAGCATCTGGAAAGGAAAAATACCCCACACTTCTGGATAAGCCTTTTAACTGCCATCTAAATGCACAAGCTGTCCTGGTGATGTTTTGAATGAACAAAATGAGCAGCCCCCTAATGGTGCAGATGAGTTAAAACTCTGGCAAGAGATCCATGCCAGAAGCAAAATAAGTGCAGGCTGAAGTGCACTTTTTATGTCCCTGCTGCCTGAATTGGAAAATATGTTGCCTTTTATGTGTGTGATTATTGGTTAAAAGAGCAGTTTGATACCATCATTATGTAGTCATAATTTATTCCTTAATACAGAGGAGTGATTCTAGACACAGGTTGTTGCTGCATCTGCTTTTATACATATAGACATAGATTTATAAGTGTTCTAAGACCTGGCCAATCCAATCTAATAAGAACTTTTTAGGTTTCCACTGGGTAAAGTTAAAGCTGAAATAAGACTCAACAGACTTGACTGCTGTAATATTACTTTTAATTGAAATAAATTTAAAATAATTTCTCAATTATATAGGGATATTTAAAAAGATACTTAGAATGAATATAAGTCCAAGTTATTGAATGTGTGTAGCTTGCCAGTTATCAGCTGGCACTTAGGTTACATATTTAAAAAAAATATTTTAGTAACTATATAGTTAAGTCTCTGTATTATCTACCTTTAGAACCCTGAGTTTGGTTTGGTTGGTTGTGTGGGGGTGGTTTTGGGGGAGAGATAATGGGAGTGGTATTTTGAAATAAAAGCAGAGTTACAAGGATGCGTTCAATATTCAGCACTCCTTAACTTCTTCTTTGGTAGGTACTTGTACAAGGTAGCCTAAATCCATTTGTGTAACTTGACAAAACTGTTTCAGAAAACACAAAATAATTCGAAGCAAAACAAGAAGCATACTCTCTATGTATCTGAGAAGCAGATCTAACGGAATTAGGACAAGTGCCAAGATCTTTCAATTTCTAACATGTGTTGTCTTTTGTCCTGGTGCTAAAAAAATGCTATCTGTAATGAAAGAGGAAGATGTGATAAAGAAATCTGAGTAAGCAGATGTGTTTATATGTGCACCTAAGGAGATAAAAAGCCATGCACAATGTTGGACATGAAGTCAATTGCTGAATGTGACCATACACAGATTAATCACAGGACATCAGTCTCTGGAGGACCGTGCTGGGAAAATAGAAGGGAAATTGTGTCCTCAGAAAAGAAATGTATAGACTCATTTGATCTATCTTCTGAAGTTTGTTTGAGAATTAGATTTATTAAGAAGGCTTATGCTGGCTCTGAATCACCCTTTGCTGTCCGTAATGTTGTCTGATGAAACAAAATAAACAGGTCACACAGAGAGGTTTTACAGTCTCCATACTTGAAAACATTCAAACCCCAGCTAGAGACAACCCTAAGAAACCTGGGCACAGAGGTTGAATGAGGCAATCTCTAGAGGTCTCTGACAACTTTAGCTGTTACGTGATTCAGTTAAAACAGGGAAGAAGCCTAGAATTTCCCATGAAAATAGCTAACTTTGTGCTATCAAAGTTGTTTTCCTTTTCTTTCAGATTGGAAGTTTTCTGAGAATTTACCGCATTCATGCGAAACAAGCAAGTGCTGACAATGAACCTGTCTCACATATAGAATTTCATCTTCATGGTGGCACCTGTTACGGTCGAGGAATAGGAATCTTGCCAGAAAATAACCCAGATGTTATGGAACTGAAAGCGTAAGTTAAGTTCTATATGTAGGTGTTGTATTTTTTTCTTTTTTAGACGATTCTTGAAAACTATAGGCTAATGTAACAATTGTACAGTTTAGAGTTGTAAACATATCTAAGAACCAGAAACTCTGGAACAGAATATGTCTTTAGCACCACTAAGTTGAAGAGTATTTGGAGGGATAGGTAAATAAACTATTTCTTTCAATTATTAAATACAGTAGGGATCAAGATCTCTTTTATAGTGCTGTAGCAAGAAATCTTGGCTATATTAACATACTCTGTTATTATAGCAGCATATAGTCTTTTTAAGACAAAAGTCTTGTTCCGACAAATAAATTAAGCACATTTTAAGCATGTACATATGTATTAATTGAAAGTGGTGAAATTTAAAGATGTTCAAAATGAAGCAGGTAATTTACATGCTTTACTGAACTGTGTTGTAGTCATAAGGAGTCATAGAATCATTTAGATTGGAAAGGACCTTTAAGATCATTGAGCCCAAATGTAAATGTTGCCTACGTCCACCACTAAACTATGTCTGGAAGTGCCACATCTACACATCTTTTAAACACCTCCAGAGACAATGTTTCCAATTCCTTGGGCAGTCTGTTCCAGTGCTTGACAACCCTTTCCATGAAAATTTTTTTCTTGATATCTAAACCTCCTCTGGCACAGCCTGAAGGAATTTCCTCTCATCCTGTTGCCTGAAAAAAGAGGCTAACCCCCACCTAGTTAAAACCTCCTTTCAGGTAGTTGTAGAGAGCAATAAGGTCTCCTCTCAGCATCCTTTTCTCCAGGCTAAACAATCCCAACTCCCTCAGCTGCTCCTCACAGGACTTACTCTCTAGATCCTGCACCAGCTTGGTTGCCCTTCTCGGGACTCACTCTACCACCTCAATGTCTTTCTTGAAATGAGGAACTCGGAACTGAACACAGGATTGGGGGTGTGGCCTCACTAGTGCTGAGTACAGGGGGACAATCACTGCCCTAGTCCTGCTGGCCAAACTATTTCTTGATACAGGCCAGGACACCATTGGACTTCTTGGCCGCCTAGGCCCACTGCTGGCTCATGTTCAGCCAACTATTGACCAGTAACCCCAGGTCCTTTTCTGCTGGGCCACTTTCCAACCACTCTTCCCCAGGTGTGTAGTTCTGCATGGGGTTGTTGTGAAACAAGTGCAGGACTCAGCACTTTGCCTTGTTGAACCTCATACAGTGGGCCTCAGCCCATCAATCCAGCTTCTTCACATCCCTCTGTAGAGCCTTCCTGCCCTCTTGCAGATCACTCTGGCCCAGGTTGGTGGTGTCTGCAACTGACTGTGCTCTCGATCCTCTCACCAGATCATTGCTAAAGATATGAAATAGAACTGGCTCCAGTACTAAACCCTGAGGAACATCTCTAGTGCCTGGCCACCAACTGGATGTAACTCCATTCACCACCATCTCTGGATGGCCCAACCATCCAGCAGGTTTTTTACCGAGTGAACAGTATACCTGTCCAAGCCATGAACAGCCAGTTTCTCCAGGAGAATGCTGTGGGAAATGCTGTACTAAGGTTCAAGTATACTACATCCACAGCCCTTCACTCATCCACTAAGTAGGGATGACCAACTTTGTCATAAAAGGAGACCAGATTGGTCAAGCAGGACCTGCCTTTTATATATCTGTGTTGTCTGGGCCTAATCCTCTGTTTGTCCTGCTCATGCCATGACATGGCACTCAACATGACCTTGCAGATGAGCAGATGATCTGCTCCGTGATCCACAGCACCAAGGTCAAACTGACAGACTTGTAGTTCCCTGGGTCACCCCTCTGACCCTTCTTGTAGATGAACATCACATTTCCAGTCCACTGGGGTCTCCTTTGTTAGCCATGACTGCTGGTAAATGATGAAAAGTGACTCGGTGAACACTTCCACCAGCTTCCTCAGTATCCATGGGTGGATCCCATTCAGCCCCATAGAGTTTTGTGTGCTTAAGTGGTGTAGCAGTCACTGATCATTTCCTCTTGGATTATGGGTGCTTCATTCTGCTCCCCATCCCTGTCTTCCAGCTCAGGGAGGTGGTACTCAGGGAAAAACTGGTCTTACTATTAAAGACTGAGGCAAGGAAGGTATTAAGTACCTCATCCTTTTCCGTATCTGTGCTAGTTTAAAGGTAAACCTGTGGGAGAAATGAACCCAACTCAAGAGAGATTACAAGTCAGAGTTAAAATTTACTAAAAAGATGACAATAAATACAATTAGAAAGAGCAAAATTGGTTTTAACCCACAAAAAACAGAGATATAATCCAGCACCTTAGGACACGAGCAGAATGCTGTTTGTCAGCCCCTGTGCTGAGCCTCACATAGTCCCCCTGAGTGTAAAGTAAAAGGAAAGGAAAACCTGTTGGTGAGGGTGATGGTCACAGTCTGGTCGAGAGTGGTAGTCACAGTCCTGTTGAGGTTCTGGTCCTCCTCTGCATTCAATGAATGATACCCAAAGTCCCAAAACTCAAAGATTATATATGCCTAGGTTCAGGTGGAAATGCCCAGTACCTCCTCCCAGGGTGGTGAGTTTCCCAAAGAGTGATTTAACTCTGTGAGTTACGGGATATTTCTGGAATCTTTGTTGGCCTAGGTCATGGCAACTGCCTGTTATGCCAGTCCCTAATGGTAGACACAACCCCTCAGACTGGGTGTGAAGGTACTGATGCCTCCCTGGAGGGGAGTTAACACAGCTGAGTCACTGGTGTGAAGATAGAAACATTCCCATGCCTCTCAGGGTTCTTTAACACCCAGCTTGTAGCCTGAGGTGTCAGGTGTGCCCTGGGCAGCTGCATAGGATCCATTGTTAACAGTTTATCAGAAATGATATAGAGGATGTAGAATACACACTTTTGGTTCCACCCACACAGTGATAAACTGGTCCTGGCTGCTGTAACTAGAACAGCATCCTTTGTAACTATGTTTCCCCCCACGTCCGATTCTCCCTAGCCTTCCTTTCGTTGATGATGTCTTTGTAGAAACTATTTTTGTCATCTTTCATGGCAGTTACCTATCAAGTTCTAGCTGGGCTTTAGCCTTTCTAATTTTCTGCCTACATAACATCCTTGTAGTCCTGAGTGTTCTGTCCCTTCTTCCAAAGGTTGTAAACTCTTTTTTGTCTTAGGAAAGGCTAAGTAACCAAAGTCCATATTTCTTTGTCAGGAATTCTGTTTCCAGTAGTACCTATTTCTTTTTGCCACTATATTGTGTTTAATGTTCCAGAACTGATTTGGAAAGAAGTGTCTCATCTGCATCATTAATATAATCCCCTGCAAATTCTGGCTCAGCTGAGTTTTATATCTTTGCTGGAACCTATATATCTGAACATTATACCTGTGTATTGGTAATAAATAGGTATCATATAAGTGTCTATATAATCCCATATATATGTGTGTGTGTATGTACATATATGAAACATTTTCTAGGTTATAAAATATTTAGTAATTTATTTTTAGATTCTTGGAATCTGTGGATCTGGCAGACAGTCAGAATATGGAAAGCATGTCTTCAGTGGAATTAGATGGCACTTCTAGTGATTTTACAGGTAAGAGCAATTGAAAGCTGATATGCTCTTTCTTCTAACAGATATATATGGTCAGATAAGGTCACAATTACTGCTTCTCTAAGTATGTAATGTTACTTTCACATGCAAAACCTTTGGGAATTGTTTTGGATCATTAGGCTGGAAATTTACATTACCCTATTTTTCTGTCTCCCAGCCTTTCGTATTACATGAAAAGATACTTTCATAAGAGGTAGTGAATAAATTCTTAAACACAGATGGTGTTTCTTAATCATACTATATTAGATCACAAAGCATAGTTATGTAACTGCCTCCCTCCAAAGGGGGATTCTTCAGGGACAGGCAGTGAAAATAATACTGAACAGCTGCCTGTTGAGGAGCCCTTCTTAACTCATTGGATGGAAAATAGTGTCAGTGGCAGAGCTGCAAGGTGCAGTGCCATGGAAAAGTGGTATCTCACAGACAGTTCTACAGATCTCATACTATTCTCTGAACAGCATTTTTAGCCCAGGATAAGAATAGCTAAAAGGGAATTAAATTCTGAATCTGATTGGACATAGTCTGTATCATTGCTTCTAGCTTTTAAAATTCTGTGTTACTTAGTCATTATTAATATACTGTGACAGGATATTTCTAAAAGGGTGCAAAAGTCAAGAATAAATAGATACTTCATGTCCAGTCCATAGCTACAAATTTAGAAAGAATTTTGCTCCTATTTACTGCACTCTATATGTGTAGTACAGCTTGTTCAGAGGAGAGACCAGGCAGTCCATATTGATTTTAGAATAATGTATGTATTTCTGTTCTTGTCCAGAAAGATTACAAGAGATGAATACAGTTTATGTCAGCAGATCATGCACAGTATACTTTGGAAAAGTGTTCGTTTTGATGAGCATTGCTATTTAATGTATATGCTACCTTCTCCTCTAATATATTAACACTTGATATGTAATGTTTGTCAGCTGCTTACTTTGCTTTTTTCTTTTATCTATATTATTTTCGTATGTTTCTGGGATTTCCATTTTCCTCTCTTCAGCTTTTGGGTTTGTGTGTGTATCATCTGTCTGCCTGTCTACCTACCTGTTTTTGGGTGTCCACATGATACATAAGAAAGGAAGGAAGGAAAATAATTAGATAATTCTTCTTCATTTTAGATCTTGAATCACACTTGCAGAGATGTCAGCAGTTGCCAGTTACAGGTAGGTAACATTCTGACATAAGGTGAATTTTAATTTTGCTAAAAGAGAAAAACTGAGACATTATCTCAAAGGCTGAAATAATCTTTTACTTATTAGAAGAAGAGCTATTCTAAGAGTATAAGTGTGTCTGTTACATTAATTTTATTTCTTTTTTTAAAGGAATAGAGCATATTTGCATATTCTATTTTCATTTGTTTTCTCTACATGTCAAATTTCTGTACCCTGAAGTACACCATGCTCCTGCAGCCTATTGTGTTTTATCTTACAGACTGTAGTAACAGGTTATGTTAATAAAACTGAGACTGCAACTGGAAAGGAAAGAAAAGTTGGAGAACAAGGAAAAATGTATACCTGCAATTGCCATTTCCTGTATTGCAAATATTATGGTGTTTAATAGGTATACACATTGCTGGTTTGTGTGTGTGTATTCTTTTGCAGTATTAACAGATCATCAGGATTTGAATAGCACAGAACTGAGAACCATCATGAACAGCACAGCTCCTCAACAGTATCGCATCAGAGCAAAGCTGAGAACCTATAAACCCCAGAAGCTCCATCAGTCTGTTAAACTTCATTGTTCCAAATGCAACTCTTTGTAAGTGTTTCACATAGTATAAATAATTAGGAATTGTTCTATATGTTTTGGGATGCCTAGATTTTCAGTGTGTTTTCATCTTTTTTTGTGTAAAATGAGCTGAATAGATATGTATCATTTTGAGCAAAGATTTGAAACTCACTGATTCTAGGTAGGAAAATTTTAAATCATCAAATGACTTCCATTTGTGGCATGCTTTGAGTGCTCTCAAAACAATAGTCTTTCTTTACTTTCAAAAGCAGTAGTGCAGTTTTTTCCATACCAAAGTTGTATTTGAGTACGTTTCTTTATTGCAGTTTTAAAACAGGATATGCAAAGAGGTACGATAGTCTCCAAGTGAATGGATAAAATATCTTTGACTAAAGTGTAACTTACAGACAAAACATCTTTTCTGGATCCAGAAATATCAGAGAAATTATAGATTGTCTTGGATTAGAAGAGACCCTAAAGATCATCTTGTTGCAACACCCCTACCATGGCCAGGAACACCTTTCACTAGATCTGGTTGCTCAAAGTCCAATCCAGCCTGGCCTTGAACACTTCCAGGGTGTCTGAGTTTAAAAAAAACCAAAGTGTGTATTTAAACTAGAGAAGGGAACTTCTTCTCAAGAACCAATACTACACCCCTTTTAAATTTAAGGAAAAGAAAATGAACGTTAATTAGGAAATGTGTAGAAGAGGATAATAGTTCTTAACTACTATATATATACACACATACATATATATATAAAATATATAAATATAAAAAATATATATAATATATGAATATATATATATGTATGTATGTATATGTAACAATAAAACAGACCAAAGCCAAGCCATCCCTCATTGTAGCAAAAACAACCTCAAAACAAACGTCTCTCTGTTGGTGCAATTATATTTAGGGACAGTAGGTGGCAGTGTCACACTTTGGCAGGCCACGAGGCAGGATCACAGTCTTTTCCCAGCAAGGCAGAGACAAGATTCAAGGAAGGAAAAACACTAGAAATTAGGTAGTGATGATGGTGGTTTCCAGCGATTCTGGTGCAGTCCTCAGTCTCTCTCTCAGGGATCTCCCTCCAAGGTGCTTTCACCACCTTAGCAAAATGGTGGCTAGTCACAGCAGCTGCCAAAAACTAACTCAAGCCAGCGCACAGGAAAAGCTTCTCCCCCTCCCAGGTCTGTTCCTCACCTTCACCCCACCATTAAGTTGGAATCTAGAGCCATCAACCATACCTGTGTTCTCAGTCCTGGCACTTCAACTCCCCAAACCTTTGTGTTGGTAGGGAGAGAAAAATTCCTCCGCTGCCTGCCCCCCTGGTTTTTTTGTTTGAACCTTTAACACAGGATGTGGGCATCTGCACCATTCACCTTGTTATTTTTATCTTTTTTCTGACCTGTGTGAGTTTTCTGACTGTTGTATCATTGTTATTTCCCCTTTAATACTGTTTGTCATTATATCAAATAATGCTCAGTCAAAGAATCATATGCCATTTCTGCTGTAAATTCATCTAAAAATGAAAGGAAGTTTGTTAGAATTTACCTATTTTTGAGAAACCCCTGAATGGCATGCACTGCAGTGCTATTCTTGATCATCTGGATCCTGTATCACTTTTTTTGCCTGACTTAACATCAGTGCCAAGCCAACAGCTTTATTGTTATTGATGTGTAAACTATTGCTTTCTTTAATGATGGTACATAAGCATTCTCCTAGCATTCTGTAAATTTTTGCACAATCGAGATTTATCAGATGCAGACATCACTGAGACAAGAAAATGGCCCTGCTATGCTTCTCTTACAGCTTTTGGATGCAAAATATCACACTTGCATCTTTAACAGTATTAGTCCTTATCAGATATTGTTGTAACATTCATAATGTAAGAGGAAACATTTCAGGATCTTCACAACATACAAGTTCATGGTCTTTATTACTTATAATAACTATGTCTACCACTTTTGTCACTTGTTTATAAATTTGCCAAATCTGTATACCACTAAGGAGATACAATTGATAGAATTTTGTCCATTCTTTATGAACTTTAACCTTATCACAAGATTTTCCATTAATATTACAGTCTTTTTAAATATTCCCGACTTGTTAGTATCTTCCTTTCTGTTGATTTCAGTCTTCTCCTGTTTCACATATTGTTGCTTCCTTTTTGCCACAGAATTAGGGCAGACTTTTAACTAGATAGATTTCTGATAATTTAGTTAGCATATTTACTATTACCACTATTGTGCTGCAGTGATGGAACTACTTGCAGTGCTTTCACAGAAATTAAGCTTCTCTTTCCTCAACTGTGTGCATCAGGTGGAAGGAATCAGTGAAATTCAGTGGAGCTCTACTTCAGCCTAGATTGGGTGAGTTAAGAGGCTCAGGAAGGAAACATGATCCTTCTCTCTTAGATGGTTCTGCTGTGGCTGAAGTTGTTTCTTGTTTTAGCATATGGTACAGAACCTGACTGAACCAAGTTCAATGCAAGCTTGATCCTTTATCCAGTGAGATGCCTATAATGCTTAGGGTATAAAATCCTTGTGAGAGATGTATTTTTTTTAGACCTCTGCTAGAAGCCTCTGTAAATAGCAAAATATCAATATAGCAAAATATCAATACTTCAAAACCATTTCATTTCCATTTCTGCTTCTGTGGGAAATCTACAGGCAGGCTGTAGAGGCTGGAAGAGTTTAACAGGTATGTCTGGACAGATGACCTGTTATGTTAGGTCCATTGCCTTTACATTTGAAATAGTAATCCAGAAATATAGGCAGAAAGAAAGAGTTCACGTGAACAGTACTATGTTCAGGTTTGGAAAGAACTCTTGTGTGCCCATTGTGTAGTCACTGCAGAATATCAAAGTTTGGTTTCATAGGAAAGAATTGGTCTATTCAGTGGTGGAAGCAGATGCTCTTGGGTTTGAAAGTGAAATAATCAGAATAATCTGCAGGAATTGCGGCATTTTTTCTTTAGCTCCACTCTAAAGTTTGACACCTACTTTCAGTGTTTTATGAAATACCTCAAGTTTTTTGCCCTTTTATTTTTTTTTACATTGTCCTTTTTGTCACGGTTCATATTCTACCTTAAGCTAGTGGGTCAGTTTTGCTTAGGAAAAACATTCTAGTGCTATTTAATTTGTGTGCCAACTGCTGACCTTTTGCCTGTCATTGGAAAGTCATTAAGCTGTCCTTCATCATTTGTCATCAGTCCTGGATAACTGTTTGAAGGCTGGTCAAAATGATGCCCATCTAGAAGAATGGCTGGAAGGAAGATCCAAGGAACTATGGGCCTGTCTGGAGCAGATAAGGGAACTAGGGTTGTTTAACCTGGAGAAGAGGAGGCTTGGGGATGACCTTACCACTCTCTACAACTATGTGAAAGGAGGTTGTAGCCATGTGGGCGTTGGCCTCTTCTCCCAGGCAACTAGAGAAAGGACAAGAGGAAATGGTCTCAAGCTTCAGTAGGGGAGGTTTAGGTTGGACATTAGGAAGAAGTTCTTTATAGAAAGGTGATTAGACATTAGAATGGGCTGGTAGGGAGGTGGTGGAGTCACTGTCTCTGGAGGTGTTTAAGGAAATACTTGGTGCCACAGTCTAGTTGACACAGCAGTGTTGGGTCCTAGGTTAGACTCAATGATCTCGGAGGTCTTTTCCAACCTAATTGATTCTGTCATTCTGTAACATTAGTAAAAAGTGAATGGCCTGTATTATTGCATCTTTGTGGATGACAAGTGGAAGTGAACAAACAGTGCACTCTAGGAGAGGAAAGAAATTATGTGTATCTGAGTTGCACATTTTCCTTTATAGTACTTATGTGGAGCTATTCTGCGCCTGCTCTTATTTTCTTTCTTTTTTCCCCTTAATATATGCAAAGTCAAATAGACTAAAATGTAAAACTTGAAATTATATAAGCTTATACAGCCTTTTCAGTCTAAGGAAGTGGTATGCAGTTGTGTGGCCCTTTTAAGGCCCAACTGAAATCACATAAAGCTGGTATGTTTGGTTTTCCATGGATTTACATATGTGTGGATGAAGCCACTAGGCTACCTTTGCTTCTAGGTAAGTTAGCATATTACTTAGCATATTATTAACATGAAAAATAAGACTATAGTATACTATACAACTCTAAATGTTTAAACTGATAAAATGATGAGGGTATTTTTCTTGTATGTACTTTAACTCTCATGATATATTCTAATATTTATTTGGAATACTGTCATCCTTATTGATAGTTTCCCTAAGGAGAAGCTGTTAGAATTTACTTACTCATTTTGGAAATGGTTTTAGGCAAGAAGTTCCAGATGGAGATGACTTTGACTTTATTTTACAAGACTCTGCCGTTACTGCCCCAAACCCAGAATTACAAAATACATCCTGGTATGATTCTGTAATGTGGACTACACAATACCAGAAGCAAAGGAAAATAGCTATCCATTTTGTAAGGCATGATGAATTGCTTCAACAGCCTGAAGACACCTTGCTTATGATAGAAGGTAAGGTAGATTACAAATACGAAAGCTCTTATGGCGCAATGTCTACTCTGAGGATGTACAAAGTGAAGACACGTTGAAGTTGTACTCAGTAGTGGTGATCATAAAGGCATCTTCAAAGAAAGGGAAAACTTGGCTGGAACAGTAAGTTACTGTTGTGCAAACAGGAAAAGGTAATCTGTGAAGGTCTTGTAAGATGCTTCTGTCTATTTTAAAACTATAGCAATATGTTTATTGTTGATTATGCGTAAACATCTGATTTTTTTTTTCCCCTAGCTGTGCTTGATGTGTTTTCATTTCTGATTTAAAAAACTCGCTGAGTCTTCTCAACAAACCTATTATATGTAGAAAAGTTTCAAAAACCTTCTGGTAATACAAGCCTACAATTAACTTTGTCAGCCTCTGGATGTCAGTATTGTTTCAGATTAATAGAGCTTCTCTCAGCATGAGGTTTTGTTAGTTATTGTGGTTTTTGTCAGTATTCCTCAGAGAAGAGGAATAGCCACCAACCTTTAAACAGAACAATTTAGCAAGAATACTGTTGAAGAATCTTTTAATATAATAAAAATAATAAATAATTGCAATTAGTACCATTCAGATTTAAAACAAAGTTTGCAATTTTTTCTCAAGTAGTGGTGTGAATAAGCAAATGTAAGTCAAGTGATCCTTTGTTTAGGGGTTAATGAAAAAATCTCTTCTGTTTTCTGCTTTGTTTTATATTCAACTAGTTCTGATGGATGCTTTATTTCCAATATGTTCCAAACTGATTTCAATATAACCTTATCTTTGGGGGGGAAAAAAACAGTCTACTTTTGCTCCATTTTCCTAAAACGACTGAGTAATATGACTTGGTAAATCTTTTTTCAGATATTAAATTGCCAGCAACTAAGTATGTGTGTATGTGGATATATGTGTATATTATAGTTTAAGCTGGCAAAATGCCAACTGCCTGGTACCCAGTCAAAAGGTCCACTCCCAGAGAAGGAGAGTGAGGGAAAAAACCAGAAATGAGGCTTTGGACATGGTGAAGTTCTTATATTTACATAGAGAAGTGGAAAGCTTAACACCAAATATGAAATAGCACATAGTGACAGGAAACAACAACAGGCTCACCGAGGTCGCCCCAGCTAACAAGCAGAATTCTGAACCAACCAAACCTCCTCCCCAAAGGAAACCTCCCAGCAAGAGGGAAAAAGGAATTAACAGGAATATGCTCACTTCCCCAGGTAAACAGCCACGCAGACCGGCAGCAGGGCCTGATATCAGCAGTCAGGGAGTAGGAACCCTCCTGGTCCCAAACATGGACCAAAAAGCAGAAACTCCTCCCCCCTGGCTTGTTATACTCCTCGACGCTTCCTAATGATGTCAGATGATATGAAATACCTCTTTGGCTGCTTAAGTCAGATGATACCTGTCCCCTCTAATCTGCGTCGCGTCCTTTGAGGCCTCCTGAAAACTGAGGCCTAAATGGGGACCTATGCTGACTAGAGCCAGAACTACTGCAGTGTATAAAAAGCCAGTTTGGTTATTTTGAATTTTTTTCCAAGAAAATTGGTGGTAAAATTATAGGAAAAATTATATGAAACTGATGCTAACTAAATACAACTTCTTGGTTACAGTGATAGCTGTGAGGAAGATATTAAGGAATCTGCTTTGGTAAATGTCAATCTCTGATTCTTTATTAATTCTTTGTTGAGTAAGTGTGAGAAGGTATTGGGCTAATTTTTTAATTTTCCATAGTGCATCTCAATTATTATTGAACATCCTGAAATTGGTATCTAATCTGCCAAGAAATGCAAGTTGTTCAATTTGTTCCTGATTACAGTCTAAGAAACCATGTCTTTTTTTTATTTTTAATAGGTGGAACACTAAAAGAATTCTGGAAGCTTAGTAAAAGATTTAAGTGTGTTATTCCTGTGAAATCCACAGAAGATGATCTTGAATTACTAGATCTTTCAGCTCCTTTTCTTTTACAAGGGAATGTGAAATATTATGGGTAGGTTAAAAGTATTTGTTGATGTTTCCATAGTTGCAGTAATAGATACCACTTTCTTCAGTAATTCAAACTGCAGTGCTCAAGGGACAACTTACCCAAGGATTCTTTGATGCAAAATACATAACATGGTCTGCAGTACAGACATCAGGAATGTAATGCCATCCTACTACCTCATATCAAAGGACTTGACTGCAGTTGGGCTCTTGCTCTGTAAATCTTAAGTCCTTAATTACACAGCACCCCAGATTCAGTCTTGCCTGTGGTATGTGGGTAGGGCAGGGTGCTACAGAGATGGAAATGCACATGAGAATCTCTTTAGGCTGCAAAGTACCTAAATCTACCTGTTTTAGTTCAGATCTTCTATTTACTGATCTGAGACTAAAATCCAAACACATGTTGCTTTGAAAACTATATACTGGAGATTTTTAAATATATTAAGAATATAGCAGATTATTTTCAGGCTGTCAATCTACATCTCATTCTCTCTCATTCTTAGTGTTGGGAAAGCTTGGGGTTTGGAAGAAAGGGATTTTGGATAGCCTGCCCTTACCTTTTGTCATTTATTGTGATCTTCGGCACTGCAAAGTGCCTTACCTATTTGTGGATGTCATTCTCTATAGAGATGACTTCAGCAGCTTTCTGAATTCCACACTTCCAAGGCTGTGGAATACAGTAGGTACATCTAGGTCTGGTGTCTGTGATCTGCTATGCAATGCCATGTTCCTGCTCAATGGGAGCTAGCAGCAGTGTGTTCTTTCACTACTGCCCAACAACATACAGTTACTGAGCTCAGAAATACTAGTCTACTTCATGCAAGCTACTGAGGCCTCTCTCTCAGCACTCTTAGTAAGTTCAGGCAGAGCACAGTACAGTGGTGCACTACATCGCTGTAGGCAATAAGGAAATTTCTGTGCAGAAATAGTGCATGTTTATTGAACCACAAAGTTTCCAATAAGAACCATCCATAAAATGAATATAGGTAAGTATTTCTCTTTGCCATATATTGTTTTGACCTTTCCAGATGCGGCTGGAAAGAAAGGCAGTATATGGGTCCTCCTACTGGGACCAGATCTTTTCCAATACAAAGTATTTCTCCATGCACTTTCATAATCCATATATTTCCCCAGGCTGCACACAACTCACCTTCAGACATTATTTCTTCGAATGGCTGGATTATGAAAGTAAATGCTTTATAAGATACTCCATGACTGTTTATGGGATATTTAGGAAGGAACCTCACAGGGGTGCTGACATTTCAAAGCGATGTTTCATGTGCTTTTTTTTATCAGTGGCATATACTTAGCAAAGTCTAAAAAAGATTCTGTGTAGTAGAATGAATGTATATGTGTGTGTGTATGCTCATATATTCATATACAGATATATAAATAAACATAGACACACTTGCATAGAAAAAGCAAAATTCATGGCTAAGTTACTTTATTGGAGTTTGGGTGGGTTTTTTAAAGGAAAAAAGTGGCTTAGCTGAGCTTGACTTTTTATATCATTTAGGCAGAAGGAGTTCCATTGATTTTCTTATGACATGTTTTGCATATAATTCTAAAAGATAATGTTTATTTCAAGTTCTAACTGTGATATACTAGCAGAGAAGCTTAATTTGATAAAAAGAGTTATTCTGTAATTTTATTCCCTGAGGTAAATGAGAACAACTTTGAACACAGTTCTTTGATGTTTTTGTCCGCTTGGACTGTTGGCTTACTATGTCACATGTAAAATTTAGAATTATTGATGTAAATACACCAGTAATAAAATAGATTGTTCCAATAACTCAAAGTTAATATTCTCAACATATACAAAACCAAATTTCTTCTCTAGCACTGTTGTGATTTTAGAGTATGCTACAAGTTCAAATTCATTCCTGCTTTTACAAAGTGAGAAGTAGTGGCATATGAATGTATGTTTAATAATGGATCTTGGAATCATAGAATGGTTTGGGTTGGAAGGGACCTTTGAAGGCAGCCCTCCTGCCATGGACAGGGACACCTTCAACTAGACCAGGTTTCTCAGCAGCATCCGTCCTGGACTTGAACATTTCCAGGGATGGGGCATCCACAGTGCTCTTGGACAAGCTGTTCCAGTGCCTCACCATCCTCATAGTAAAGTATTTTTTTCCTTCTGTACAATCTAAATTAACTGCCTTACAGTTTAAAACTGTTGCTCCTTGTCCTGTCACTACAGGCCCTGGTTAAAAGTCTCTCCCTGTCTTACTTATAAGCCCCTTTTACATACAAATGGATGTACACAAAAAGGTCTTCCCAGAGCCATCTGATTTCCAGGCTGAACATTCCAACTCTCAGCCTTGATGAACAATTTTACTCCTGTCTGTTCACTTAGGTGGTCTTTTATTTCTTCTCACAGATAATTCAAAAAGAGCATTAAGGGTGATGTGGTCTAAAGTGGGTTTGTCTGGTAAAATAGTTTTTCTAAGCAGCAACAAATACTTTTCCACTTCTACTGTGTTAGAAAATCAGAATGTTTTTTTTCTATGCAGAAAGCTTCTAGGATAAATAGATCAGTGTTTGGTTAGTCTCAATATCTTGTTTTAAATGCTAGGTGCAAGCAGTGTTCAGCTCCAAAGCCTCTCAAGTACCTAAGATTCATTGCTGGAGACCACCCATCATGGGAACCAACTGAAATAGCACAAGGTCAGCTGACATGATACTGTCCTGAAACACTTTTGTGTCTTGATTCTGAGGTGTCTATGTGAAATACTTTGGTTTGCACTTCGGGGTTGTGGGTTTTTTACAGAAAGCATGTAATTTATGGTCATGTTGAATATAATGCTGTGAAATTTATTCACTTTTTACCAGTAGAAATAACATGTTTACTTTTGAAACTATTGCAGTATGAATTAAAGGATTTTATATGTTGACTAGTTTCTTTTACCAATAAGTATCAGTAGTAACACCTATCGTAGTACAGATGTAATGAATTTTTGGTTGCAGATGTTGGTAACTGTGTATATACTTGCAGTCATAGAAGTTAGTCTTTCTTTTCCTGTTGAAGATACAGTTTTTCTGACCAGAACTTAAGAGAGTCTTAGTTAATGAGTTGTACAAGTTAGCCTTTTATCTTGTGTAAGCCTTAGGCTAAGCATATTCCAGAGAGTCTACAAGGCATAATATTCAAATGAAAGGCATTATATCACATCATTTATGTGTGTTCCATGCTTTCTGTGTTCCTTATGTTACTGTATGCAGTCAATATGTTAAAATGCTGGGAATGGAGCTTAAAACTTTACAATATGTTAAGAAAAAAGAATGTTTTCATGTTTATTGATGCATGTTCTAATATATTGTCAGAATATTTAGCAGTACATGTTTGGTAAAGATTTCATAAAATTTAAAAAAACTTTGAGCAATAAAGTGATTCTATTAAATAAACTGTTATAATTGTATCCTCTTATATAAATGTAAAGTGATATCTAACTGATAGTGATGGACATTTAATTCTCACAATGAAAACAATATTCATTAACGCTTCCTGACATCTACACAATTTTATGTATGTTATTCTTCTCTCTTCTGTGGTTTCAGACTAAATTATAGCCTGCAAGTATATCAGATCAGCTGAACATAAAATTACTAGTAGGTGTATCCAGAAAAAACTGATGCAGAGTTGTAGTAACTTTGTATGTTGAAGTTATTTTATATTTGCAGCATAACAGTTACTGCTGCCAGTGAGAGAGTGGATATAGTAATTTACTCTTTAGCTGGAATACTTTCAGAACTACCAGCAAAGTCTTTTCTGAATAAGACTGCTTAGTAGCTTTTACTGAATCATATGAAACAAATTGTTTTCCTCGGGGCATAGTTTTCAAGTGGAATGCATTCTCATTATCACTCAATTAAGAGCACCTCTCCTTTAATCTTCCATGGATAAAAGGAGTAGGGGAATCCTACTAAGGTAGGATCTAAGATCCAAGCAAATACTAGCTTTTTGTTTACTAGTATGAGAATAAGTACTTTAAAATCTTTATGCATTTTCATAGATTCATCTATTACAGTGTTTCTAGGCTGATTGCAATGTGGTCTTAAAGTACAAGTGACACTTTGCTGTTCACAGCCTCTGTGTTTTGGTCTGTCATTTATACTTTCAATGACAGTATTCAAAGTTAGTTACCTATAAAGGAGGGATATTGTCAGCCTGAGTTGTTACAGTTTGTTTTGCATCTTTGCTCCAAGAAAAAAACTTTTTTTTTCCTTCAGTTTTAGGTATTGAATTGCTTCAGTATGTTTTTATTATGAAGTTTACTCTGGTTGATGGAACAGGAGCAATAAATGCGTACCTTTTTGATTATGTAAGTAGATCTAGGTAAAGGTAGACTATACACATTGTGGGTTTGGATTTGATTTGTTTTTAAAATAGGAAATGTGTGTACACAAATATTCTGTTACCTGCAGTGTTTTGCAGGGACAGTTACAGTGCTGTAATGTTGGTAATACTGTACAGATTATAGAAGATGAAAGCAAAAAGACGAAACTGAAGCTTGTATAGATAGATTATATGGTATTTCTGTAGTTTTATACATTCTCATGGCTGAATTTCTTTTTTATTGGCAATGGTAATTATGCAGCATGAATGCTGTGTGAATGATGGGAGTGTTTCATGATTTATGCAGATTATGTCTGGATTAGTTTAAAATCTCATTATCTCTTTTTTTGAACTCTCAGTAGAATTTGCCCATTCAGTATTGCTTTATATTTTTGTTTTGTATGACCATGAGATAAAGAGGTCTTCCTTCCCTAGGAAGAACTCAGCTATATATCTCTACAGATATTTGTCTTTGATTTCAGAAACGATCTATTCAATTACCTTACTAACCTTAGAATTAACCTACCTTCAGTTTTCTATGATGCAACTTAAGACCATTCCTGCTACCTAATACACTGAAGAATGGATGTTTTATCCTGTCACTACAATTTGGGTGTGACAAAATGGGACAGAAAAAGTGGCCTTTTTTCCACACAGCAATGCTGTCATGTGTATATATCTGCATATTTTCCACTATTACAGTAAATGACTTTGAATGGGACTTAGTTTAATTTTAAAGCTGTAAGTAAAAATAATATTGGGAAAAATGTAAACATGTTTTCTTAAAATAATCGCCACTTCAAGTAGTCAGCTTTTCCTTCTGCTGACCTTTTCCTTTTTATATTGAAAAACTAAACTGCAAAAGGAAGGTGGGACAAAGGATTTTAAACCATCTCTTGATGAAAAATTCCAAAAGTTTCTACTTCAGGTTGACTCGCATACTTCGCAGATACTGCTCAGAACTTCAGTTTAGCTGCAGGAAAACCCCCACAATTTCTCCCAAAGTGCCAGCTGCTGGCATTCCTGCTGGTAGTACTTCAAAGACGAGCCAATACGTTCCAAGCCTAAACTGTGGTCCTTCAGCACCACCTGAGAAGGAACTGGGCTGCTTTGCAGTCCAGCTGTACACTTAACTTCCAGTTGCACTTCTGTAAGAACACAATGTTATTTTGTTTCCTCCCCTCTTTATAGAAGAAGTCAGTGAAGGAAAAAACCAAAAAGTTTTCTGATCAGAAGAAGAATGGGAAGAGTGAAAGGAAAAAGCACTTATCTGTGTCAATTTTGTTGCTGGATTATCTATTAACTTCTGAACACTGCCATTTAATGTCATACAAAAATCATACAAAGCCAGATTATTCTGTATTTTTTAATAAAAATGACAAATTGCCATCAAAAACCTTAGCTTACTCTGAGAACTTGGGAGATGATGAGTCTTTAAAATATAAAATCAGGTAACAAACTTGGAAAGAATAAAATTGGAGTTTTATGAGTCATGCTTCCTGTATGTGGTTTAATAATACTCAGAAAATTATTATTTAATATTTTAATGTTCTATTCTTTATTTTATGTCTCCATTCAGAAATATAGCCCACATTCTTCCATAGATTCTCAAACTGTCAAAAAATGAAATTTGCACTAAGGGAGTTCCACTGGTATGAAGAGAGGTTGCAGTGCCCATTGTTCTCAAGTGACTTTGTTCCTCTCAAGATGTTCTGCTCACTGCAGAGAGGGACTGTTGAGGGGGACTGACCATCCTCTTTGGCCATAACATTGTCTGATTATGGAAGTTTATGAGGAATATCCACCAGTTATATACAGAGACCTACAT
Source organism: Sakesphorus luctuosus (assembly GCA_013396695.1). Taxonomy (NCBI): domain Eukaryota; kingdom Metazoa; phylum Chordata; class Aves; order Passeriformes; family Thamnophilidae; genus Sakesphorus; species Sakesphorus luctuosus. The sequence continues at coordinate 63,726 of VWZD01013037.1, forward strand.
GTGTGCTGTCTGGGTGCCTGTAGTCCCTGAATACTCTGTGCTGAAATACAGACTATTAATTTTTTCATAATAACATTTTTTTTATTAATACTCTGTATTGAAATGCAGACTTGTAATTTTTTCAGACAGTTTGGTTTTTTCTGTATCTGAATAATTTTTGAAATAATATTATTCTTATGTTACCTAATTTTAAGTTGCTAAAAGAACATGCAGTCAAGGTCCTGGCTAATGATTTCTGACACCTCTTTCAACACCTCATACTTTTCTGTTCTCTTCCAGGACAAGTTTTTCCAGATTCCTGCCTCTGAAATCTTAACGAACAGTTTTCTTCAGGAAAAGATGCAGATGACCATGAATACACTCTGTCCTCCAGGAAGAAAATTAGGTCAGCCTACCATTATTTTTAAAGGGGGGTGGGAAGGGAAGGGCAATCTGCTATTGTATATGCAAAGTCTTAGAATTCACCTTATGCTCAGGCAAAACTCAGAACAGAAATGCTGGAGTCTGTAAGAAGAGTTCCAATTAATTTGTTCTGATACATTTCTTTAATATTAGAACTCTTTGAAAAAGAAAAGTAATGGGTCAGTAAATTCCCATGTAGCGTGCAGTGATGTGTGACACAGTCATGCTTGTGCAGGCACTAACATGTCATTTGTATTCATATGGAAGTCAACCAGAACACCTTTGTACTGAGTGTCACAGCACATCAGGGAAAGCTGAAAGTAAATTCAGTGTATGGCACATGGCTTTGGGTGACACTCTTCTTTCAATTGCACCTGTTTATTTAGAGCATCACTTACTAGAGGAAACAGCCATGGAAATTGAGCAAATACTCAATCCAAATCCATTCACAGAGGTTTTTGTGCAGTGTTTGCATTGTGGCAGAAAGTAACTCTGCCTAAACCACACATGTCCGAGGCAGCCTGGTTGTGTGACATAGCTCCGACCTCCAAAGCGTAATCAGTACACAGCTGCCAGTGACCACTGCAGCCACGCTGGAGTCTGTACCATACTTGTAAAAAGTGACCTTATTATAAAGGATTTTCCCTTTGACACCAGTGAAATTGTCTCTCTGGGACACATGGAGATGAATCTTTATTATTGGAAAGTTTTTACACTTATATATGTATTATATACTGTGGTACAAGTACTGGGTCCAAGTGTTTTGGAGGGTGCTGGGGCAGGGAGGCCAAGTTGCGGAAGACTGTCACTGAAGACTATTTCAGATACTGTGGGAAACTTTGGAGATACCAATTCAAATCTGAAAGTTAGTAGTTAATTTTTCTTCCTATTAACTGTTGTATACATTTAGATACCGTAGTTAAGATCTTGCTTAAGTTATACTTGACTTCTATAAAAGTTAGAAATGAGTATTGAACTGTAATTTTGGTTTTGTTGATAGGTGACTTGCCATGGCTGGAATGCTTCATCAAGTCTTATAATGTCAGAGATGCAATGAAACATCAAGTTTGTTACCAAATTTTTGACACTACAGTTGCTGAAGATGTGTGGTCATGTGTTGCTAATAGAAAGTAATCCAGTAAGAACAAATTTTGAGTGTAATTGGGATCAGAGACTGTATTAAAAGAAATCTTTGTTCCTTTCTTAGGAATTCAACCTGTGTGTGTGAATTTTCAGTTTGTGTATGACTGTTAATTGGAATTATGCTTTGATGTATTTACTGTTTTCCTGGTGTACAGTTTTGTGATCTAAGGGGAAGTAGAGATGCTAAGCTTTTCACTGGAAGCTGCTTGGCTCAGGTTGATGGAAGCAATCTAGTATCCATCTACACTTCAAAAGGCAGTGATGAGGTTACTCTGATGGGTTTTACTCAGAAAATGTAGTCAGAATGATGCTGCTTGTTGATTTTTGTATTAAATTTTGTCTGTGAAGTTAGGGAGAAGCTCTTCAGTAAACTCTCTCAGACTACTTTGTGCAGGCTGTGTTGCTATTCTCAGCCAGTTTGGCAGGGAGGTTGTTGGGTTTTAGGGACTTCTTTGGTTTTGCACTTACATATATGTTTAGATGAAACTCATCCTCTTAATAATACCAAAGTAACTGCTACATGTGCCAGTTACTATAGATCCTGATGGGGTTATGAACATGACCATGTAATGACTATAGCTAAAATGAAAGTCAAGCCATGAAAGTAAGGTAGTGTAAAATCGTTAAATTAATACTGACATTTGGTAGATGGTAGTGATTTTTAGGGTGGCCAGTTGGGTACCAAAGTTGGTGGCATGCTTATTAGCTGGGTCTGTGTTTTCAAAGGCTCTCATGCATCTGGCTAAAAGCACTGTCAGATTGCACTGTCTAGATCAGTCTTTTCCATTTTATGTAAGCAGATTGTATGACTAAATTCAGCGATACAGAACTGATCCAGTGCTATCATGGATTGAAAATTCCGCTGGACTAGCAAAATTACTTGATGGTTTTACTTTGCATTCAGAAGTCTGTAGGAAAAATTCAGAACATTTTTCTCCAAGGATTATTAATGTAGAAATCCCTGTCAATTCAAATGCTTTCCATCAGAGCAAAATTTCTTAACATTTCAACATCTGTTTTTAAAGAAGCTCAGAAGCAAGATGGAATATCTGTTTGTAAGTAGATTAGTATTTTAATAGTAGGTGACATTTTTTTTCGTTTGTCAGGGATGTTTAGTAGATTATGCAGTTTGTCATTTCAAATTTCTTTAAATATCTTCTGATAATTTTCTGGTTCTCTAAAAAATTATATTGGATTTATATGTCATAAGCCAGTAGATTGTTTTTTATTGATTGGTGTACAGGCAGAACCAATACTAAAAGTCTCCTTTAAAAATTCCAAAAAATTAAACAACTTTGGAATTGAACAAGCAGATTACCAGAGTCTGCTGACTTACAAAAGTTCACCTGAACCTTTGAATAAATGTATCAACAAAAAATAGTTATAGCAAGTTGCTAAATAAATGTTATAAAACTGGTCACATCCAAATGATTGGAGAAGTTAGGGATTAAATTGAAGGCAGGGTTTTTTTGCTTTTATTGTATATAGTGTATGAAAACAGGAATGTTTATTTTTCTATTTTTGTTAACAACTCTGAAAGATATTGATATTGTACATTTTTACTAAATAAGTGTTTGTAAAGTCATAAATGAGAATATGTTTTGAACTTCGGTGTAAAATGAATATCACCACATGCTGTGTCTGAGATCCCTGCCTGAAAATTATGCTTTACATGATTTTTTTTTTACTATTTAATATTGTATTAAAATGTTTAATGAAGATTTCTCCAATTATTGAGTTTTTCTTGTACTTGACTTTACTTGTACTTGTACTTTCCATAACTGTGGAAACTTTGTAATCAGTAGCCTTCATCCAACACAATGCTCCAAATTAGTGTTTGTATAGTTTGTTGGATTGAAACATACATGTTTAATTCTCTTTCTGATTAACAATTGAAAATTATGTATTTGGGAATACCAGAGATTACTGTATAGGAAGGAAATAGTGCACAGACATTGAAAAAGGTCTGTGTCTCATTGGTAGCCTTTGCATGAAGCAATGGAAGTCACTGAGATGGGACTTGGACCTTAGTTACCTATCCTGGTCAGTGCTGAGACCTGTGAATATCTGACTGCTGGGTGGAAATCCTGAGATTGTGTCCTAAACTTGCAGCACCAATAGGCTTCAGTTTCTGGAAACAGCATCTCAGGCAGCAACGACTTTTAGCCATTACTAGCAGTCTTCTTAATTAAAAAAAAAGTCACATTTCCTTTGGTGAGTTTCTTGACCAGATATATGATTGCAGTTTCTGAAGACAGAAATTGAGGCATTAGGAGATCAGGTCAATACTGGTACACTAAGATCCAGTCAAAACTCCAGTCATGTGTTCCTGGTTTCTCATCTTCTTTCTCCCTCCACATACATCTCAGCATATAAGGTAACAATCAAAACATGAGCTTCTTATGCAATGTGTATGGAATATGAAGTGTACCTCACACAGCAAAATCATCACAGGCACAGGGGAAGAATATCTTGATTGTAAAGGAGGAGGTGGGAGGGAAAATTAAAAGAATATGAAAGACCAATAAAGGAACATGAGCCCATCCCCTGCTCCAATTACACAGGTAAGTGTAAAGAAATTGATAACATTTTAATAAAAAAAAAATGTACAGTAGTGGTTTAGGGGTGCCTGTGTGATTGGGCTCCTTGAAGTCAGTGTTTTAATGGGGTTTAAAAGCTTAACATTGAAAGTCTCTCCAAGGTCAGCTGACTTTAAGCTCTTGGATGTGTTACATTCTTGAAACTCCAATTGGAAAGACAATGTAAATAAATAAGATTGCAGGAACAAGGAGGCATTCCTGGTAGGTGACCTGCTGTTCACTTGTGATTGAACTTTCTCATCAGCTTCTGCAGCTATGGGGATCCAGAGGTTTACAGACAAGGCTTTGAAATGCTTGGCTTTTAATACTAATCTTTTGGCTACTGAGCAGCAGGAAGTTGGATTGCAAGAAGAATAGAGCCCACAGGCTACAAGCTGAGGTTTGCAACAGAAGGAAGAGAGTTTATTGTCTTAATAGGGATGAGTGCTCACCACTGTGTTTTAGATCACAAAAATTTGTGCACATTAGGTCACTTTTTGGCCAAAGCCATTGCATTAAGATGTGAAACTGGCAGGAACTGGGGTACTGCAATAAAGGGCAAGGCCAAACACTGAAATGGAGTTGTGAAAAAATTTAGCAAATGTACATGTTCAAGTTCTTCAGGTGGAATGGGAGACTGCAGAAAATTTTATTCAATAGAGGAGAATAAAAAAATTTCAAATAAGAATTTACTTCAAATAAGCATTATTCAAAGTACTGAACACTGAATGTTAAGAATTGGGGAAAAAAATGTTCAGCAGATGAAGAGAGGAGGAAAGAACAGTTTCAGAGGACTGTAGTAAAGACAATAAGAGAGAGTAGAGAGTCTTTATGAGACAGTTTGCTGCCGCTCCTCTTCACAGCATTTCTTATACATGAAATTCCCAGTGAGAATTATGGTTTATGGAAACATATGATGAAAGATAGAAGTGCTTGAAAAATGTAGAGCAGAATTATGGTATAATTCATTGACGTTTGTGGCAAAGTTATGGATGGACTCTGCCCTAGAACAATCTGCTACAATGTGTCTTTCTCTCTTGTTTTCTTCTGCAACTCCAGTATATGCCTACAGATGTATCTCTATCTCCTTAAAACTGATGTTTTGTTACCATTTGTCTGCATAAACCACACAGACTGAGTCTAGGAATAAATCTACATTCAGCAGATACTTGTTCTAATTTGAATTTTTGCAAGTAAGCTAAGAATAAATATCCTAGATGTGGAAATATGAGAGGAAAAGGTTATTTTTGGTTTTAATCCCTTAACTGTTCTATCACACACAAAGCTTTAAGCATAAATTTGTTCTATACTTTCTACTGTGTGTGTACAGCCTGTGAACTAACACTATTAAAGAAACAGTTTTGTGAAGTAGAAGCTACACTTTTAGAATTTAAGAGTCTGTATTTAGCTGTAATTTCAAAAGCTAGCTATCAGGTAGCTCTGATTTATAGAGCTTTTACTTCACTGAAAGAAATTCTCTGGGTCATGCCAGTTTATAAATGCTGCTTGAATTTTGTGTCTAAAAGAGCAGCAAAACTGAAACAAATCTGCTGCTAGAACAGATTTAATTACAGTTTTTATTTCTTTCTTCTGTCTACAAATGAGCCATTAAGCAACTCAAAGCCCCTCTGAAGCAAAGTTTGAAATGACAAATATGATCAATTACTGGCAGGGTGTGTATTTACCAGGGAGGCTCTTTGTTGGTTTTAATGGGGGTGGATAAGGGACTTGCACCAGACAGCAGTCTTTAGTGCTGTTACTCTGTCGTACATTCTTTTGATGCTCCATCACAGAGGATACCCATTTCCTAACATATTTACTATGCTAAAGATATGAAATCCTGTTAATAAGAATGAAACTATTGTAGTGATTGAGTTTGACATAAATCCACAGTGTAAAGAGATGTCAAAGACCATTGAGACATGCTGCCCTTTGGTCTTCCCTTCCTGCGCATGTAGTGACATGCATAAGGTCTCTCTGCCCAGAAACAGCTGCTGCCATTTGCTGTTTTGTCAGGAGTAAACCAACAAGCCTTCAAAGTAAGGACAAAGTAAAGAATTGCTTTTCCCCTACAGGTCAGTCAATGTCTTTGTTAGCAACGTGCTGTGCCTTGGGTCCTTCTGCAAGAAAAAGAAACAGCAAAGAAAGCTTGAAAAGCTTCATTTGAAGGGATAGGAAAGGAAAGAAGTTACACATGAAAGAACAGTTAGGAATGGGAAGTGAACCTTAAATATCTAACATGGCACTTCTATAAATCAGCTGTTGTACCTAGAAAATCCTCATGCAGATCTGTTGACTGCTATGCTCTATATGATTTATTATTTGATCATTAATAACCTTTCTAATATATCTCCAATCTGTTGTGATTAATTAGACTAATTCACAATTATGTTTCTAAACAAGTTTAATTCCTTTGGATCCAGTTACTGGAAATTGTTTTTATCTGAACTGAGAGAGGTCAGTTTGTTTTTCCGTTAAAAACTGTGAAAAATTTTGCTGCATCACAATGTTCGTCATTCACCAAGTGCCAAGGCCTGCTCATATCAGACCATTTTCTGTGGCAAGGACGATATTCCACAATGGTACCATGTAAGTGTATCTTTTCACATCAAGCTTACCAAGGCATTGCAAAAATAGCAATAGTTTTCAAAGCTCATTTAGCTCTTTTGTAAGGCCAGGAAAAATGGGAATGTCTTTGGCCTACTTTTCAGTCTAGATAAAAAGGGAGCTGATATGATGTGATGGATCAGGGAATCCTGAACTCCTTTCATAGTGGCTATGGCAAAGGTACTCAAACTTCATTTTTAATGTTGAGGTCATTGGCTAATATATGTCAGGAAAGCATAGAACTGTACCAAATACTCCTGTCAAGAGGACATGCAACAAGGCAAATCAGAATTGGAAGTCAATTCAAATTGAAACTGGCACAAGGGAAATGTGACAGTGATATATTCTGCTTTTGGTAATTCAGCTTTGGTAAAGAAGCTTGGTCTGAAAATTAAACCAAATTAATAAAAGTAAATAAAAGCATCATCAGATGAAAAGCACAATTAATCTACTTGCTCAAATAGAGCAGAGACCCCAGAAGAGGCACTATATTGAAAAGCACCTTTTTTAATTTTGAATACCATACAAAAACTTTATACTATAGCATAACTGATTGAGATATACATAACAAATTCTCAGGTAACCAATTTGCATGGATTCAATATGTATTCAGACATAATTATATATGCAGTCTTGTGTACTTCAAATAATCCATGAACCTCTGGGAACCATGCCTTTATTGAGATGAGTATTGGAGTGCACCATCCAAGGGACTCGTCAGAGCTGAGTCCACATACCAAACCAGACAGCTGTCAGTGGGGAATGAATCTGTACCTAAAAATACCAGTGAACACAATACCGGCAAACCCCAGCCCCAAATGGAACACTGGGTAGTGTACCATGACCCAAAAGGAGGAGCTCATCTGACTCTGCAACAGCTGCACTTCCCAGCTTCAAGAGGGACATCATATTGCTGTCACCTCCTCTATAATTTCCATCCTTAATAAATCATCTATCCAATTCTGTATCTGTGCCTTTCTTACTGAGATCCCAAAAGAACTAGTACGTCCCTGGTGTAAAAGACTATCAATTTTCAAACAACATACCAGTACTCTCCTGTTGGTCCTCAAATTGATTTGCAAAGGTTGAATATTAAAAAATGCAACAGTTAGTCTAGATCAAAAGGAGAGCTCTGACAAGTTCAAAATAGAAACAGCAGATTAAATCAGTTTACAATAGCTATGTCTGAACAGTTGCAAAACACATATGGATGAGCGTCCATGGTGCCAGATTGTACTGTAGTAATATAGCCTATTAATACTTCCTTTTCCATTTGTGCCTAATTCCACAGTTTATTTGGTTCTAAAAGAAACTTCTTCTTGGTTAAAAAATTACTTTTATCCAATTTGCCTGGTCAAAAAATTACATTTCTAATATTTGTGTAGGGAGTAGAGAAAAACAATTTCCAATTGGCACTATTCGAATGTTGATAAGCTTATTTTTTTAAGAAGACTGTACAGAACTAGGTGTCATAATAGACGGGATCAGGGGTAATGGATATATTTACTATCAGCCCATCCATTACCCCACCATTGTTTTTTTGCAGCCTGGAGTAGGAGGATGGGCTATATGCAGCATTCTCACTGCAGATAAGTGAAACTTAGTCTCAACAATGTTATGATTTAGTTATATTTTCTTAAATTTATTTAAAGCTAGGAATGGACTAGTGCTTCCTGTCTTCCACAGCAGTGTCCTGACTGAAAGAATAAATGTTTTGCCCCTGTCTCACACTACACTGTAGTTCCCATTTTTTTGTTAAAATTAAACAAAACCCCCAAAATGCTTGGACACCCACACTGATATCTTGAAATATCACCACCAGACCCTGAAAACTACTGCTGCCCTCTTAATATCTCCATGGAAGGCCCTGTGCATCAGCAGGCTTTGCACAGATACAGTTCTTCCTGAAGATGCAACTTCATCAATCACTTAAGGCCCAGCAAGTCCATGATGCCACCAAAGAGATGAGTCCTGCATTTTTCTCTGGTCATAAGTTCCCAAGCCCTCTTTCATGCTTGAAGGGTTGCATGATCTGGCTCGTCATCTCCCTGATGTATCTCAAAACTAACCTTTGCAGGGAGAGAGAAAAGGTGGGGAAAGATGTGGAAACAATCTATGTGGATGCAGAGAACAACCATCTGTTTTGGCAGAATTACTGTCTTAGGTCTTAAGCAATTAAGACACCTATGAAACTGTGTCCAGACAGAGGCCATTACAGGAGAAACAGTGCTAATGTCTGGTTATCCAGAGTTCCTTGAAAAAGCTCAGTTTTGCCTCTTTCTACTGGAAAGATTTGTCATGTTCAGTGGACTGTGCAAATCTTTTAGTGTGATTTGATCAACAGTAAAGTCGTTAAGAGGATGATCATAATTTGCTCTCATTAACTTGTCATAGTGAAGATGAGTGCAGCTCACATGTCTTAGGACTGTTATTTCAGGTTGTTTCTCAGCAGACTGAAGAAGCAATTCCTCTGCTGTTTTGTATTCTTCCTGTTTACACTTTACAGCTACAGAGTTTAGATATTTTCTTTTCTTTATTTTCTGTCTGTCTGTCTGTCTATCTATCTATCTATCTATCTATCTATCTAATTTTGTGGGAGGGGAGAAGAATGTAAATTTTTGAAGAAGGAAAATAGTCTGCTTGCATTGTCCTTACTACTGCTCAGTAACTCCATCTCCTGCAGTGGCTTTAGCAGCTACCTGCAAAGTCATCCGTGCTCTTTAAGTCCTCTCCCAGTGCACACACAGCTTCAAGATTCCAGTTTTCAAGTAATGTCTTCAGATATATACACTATACAAACAACCTTTTGAAAATCATCACCAATATAAAGAGAAAATTTGGTCAATTGAGAATGGAAGCCTCTTGTAGGCCAAAAGCAGAGCTGTGATAGAGACTTCAACATTCTGACACTGAATTTCATAGAAAACACTTGTATTCAGATGGTGACCTGCAGACAGGAACCCAAATATTTTACAGCTGAGTTGAACAACAAGTTTACAACTATGCATGTATCTCTAATGAACAATTATTACATTAAAACCAGAAACAGTCCAGAGAAGAGAGTGTTGAACCCTCTTGGTCCTACACTAGGAGAGTAGGTCACATATAACCTAGTTCTCATCAGGTGTCTGCAAGTGCTGCGCCCCCATGAGTCAGCTCAAGTTGAGATTCTGGGAATGCAAGTGTTTATACAGTGCTGCTCTTGAGGGGCTGCAGTTCTTTATTGAGCTTAGACCTTACCCCCTGACTTCTAGCTCCTTCATACTTAATCTACATTATTCCACAAATGCATCAGTGAAAAGAGTCACACAAACAATTGGGTTACCAGAAGAGAGAAGGAGTTAGAACAAGTAACATAAATGCTGGAAGTAACTTCTTTAATGGAATTTCCTGGTAAGCATTTAGAGTCATGTAACCATGGCTATAAAGACCAAGGGGACTGGGCAATCCTTGGGTAGTGTACCACAAACCATTCTTACTGAAGTTTTTAAAAGGTGTTGTATTGAAGGGCATTTGGAGATTTGTTCATGATGCAAAATTGTCTCTGGTAATTTCAGAGTAGTTTTCAAACATAATGCCCTTAGATAATATTAGTCCTTCTCTTCAGACTGATAAAAGACAGTGTTTTACAGAACTGCACAGTTACACTACCCTTACTCTGAGCCACAAGAATATGTCTGAATGATCAGACCAAGCTCAGACTTATACTAACTGTGCCAGCATGGATTTCATTCAGCTTTGGGCACTGAAAGGACACGCTTACATTCTGTGAAATATCCCAGGGGAAAGACTAATTCTTTTGCTGAATTATCACAGCACTTGGTGCAGAGAGCATCATCCTTTACAAGATGTGGATAGCCCTGCCCTAGGAAAAGACCTTGTTACATGGAACTATGAGCAGAGTGACATTTCATCCAGATGAATACATATAAGGAGAACTTAACCAAGGAAAGAAAAGCAACTTTCTTAAGGAACACCTGTGTCCTAGCACAATTCAGTAGAAATATATTGGCTTGATACCAGAGATGTATCAACTGTATAGAACAGAGGAAGCAGAGGAGATGGAGGAAAAGAGAACAACATAATATTTTATGTGCTTGTGATTCACCTTCTAAAAGAGCTTGTAATTGCAGCCAATGACTATAGCCACAGAGATGAGAAGGTAAAGGAAAATTATACCCATTTTTGAAGCCACTGGTTTTGTTGATCTTGCTTTTATCCCATTTATTAACTATTCAGAAGTGTTTCTAGAAGATCTCTGATACTTAGTTGTCAAGTAAGTTTAGTTTGGCTATGCTCTTCCATGTTTCCAATTCAAAAAGATCTGTATTTTCTTCCAGAGCAACTTAAAACATTTTCCATGTCAAAAGTTTTAGCCATGTCTGAAGTATAAAGTCCTCACAATGCCAATATAGCTGCTAGTACATGGATAGGGAAATAAATGTACCTGCTTCCTAACACAGATGGATGACTTCCGTACACGAGAAAGCACAAGTGGAGTGAGTGCCAATCCAAAATATTTGCAGCCAGTTAACAAGACTTAACAATTGCAGTGGCCTTAAAATACACATGGTAACGCCCTTACACAAAGAGTACCTTTGCCTGTTTTCTGAAACATGAGGACACATTTAAGAATTGGAGAGTGGAGCAGTGTTTTCCAAGTAGCTCCATATTCCTACAAGGACATAAGTTCTGCTGTGGATTGTTGATCCAGCAAAAACATGGGCTGGGATGTGAAAAAACCCCAGTCTTAAAATTGTTTTATAAAATTAAAAACTATAACTAAGTCTAAATGCAAGCATTTTGCACTCAAAGCCTTCTGCTGGAACATAGACAATGCTCAACTGGAAGCTTTCCAGCTGCCCTATAGCACCAGATGCTGAGAGCCTTGTTTTTCAGGGTCTATTGCTCTAGGGCTGCATCACCATGTGGATGGCTCTGGGCCTCCAGGGCTCCCAGGTTATCTGCTTCCCATCATGGAGTCCGGAAATGAGATCCTTGACCTGAGACCAATGTGCAAAGGATAAGCTTTTCTTCTCACTCCTTAGCAGGAAGCCATCCATCCACAGCATTTGTATTAGGATTTACTCCATGATTTCTTCTTGGTTTTAAGTCCCTGTTTCAGAATTATTAGCACACCTGAAAAACTCAATTTGCTTATAATAAATAGATAACTGTGTCAGATCTAGTGGGAAAAATCAGATAAAAAAAAAAGACATTATAGTTCTTCTCCCACTCCCATGCAGGACTAGCTATGACTATGTATGTCCTACAAATGTTTGCTTTGATCAGATGTAGCTGAGCTTACTGCCCATGGCAAGGTGAAGAAAAGGACTCGGATAGTGACTGCTATGAGGTTAAGTTGTGCAGTATGGCAGCAGCTGGCATGCACACATTGCTGTGGGAAGCACTGCGGCTCTAGAACTTCTTTAAATCTGTGCCACCACTGCACAGCCGGGATGACCTACATCTAATCCACACAACTTTGGATTTCTGTCGGGACAGACTGTGTGAGCCAGCTCACAATGTGTATGCGGCCATGAAATCTGCAACATGGATTTAAGTTTGTAAGGAAGATAATCCATTCTTAATTTTGTGAGTAGTAAGTACTAAGGAATAATTAGCTAATTAAAAAAGTCACAAGGATGAGGGGAACAAGGAAATGGGAAGCATATTATAAAACCTGAACTGCTGAGTAACATTTAAATAATCAATTAATACTGTAGGTCTTTTTCTTAATAAAGCAGGAGGAACTTATATATAGATTTCATTAGCATGCTACAAAACTTGGCATGTTATAAGACATTATTTAAAGAGAAAAAGCAGCCCTAATGCCTCTCAGTCTGTCATTAACAAAAATACAAGTCTAAATCACTAAACAAAGATCTTGCTTGGGGAGCTTTGCTATCTGTCTAACCAACAACACTCATGACTGCCTCACATTGGAATCATTTGACACATTCTTTGTGAGACAAAAACTACACATTTTTAAGTGAAAATAAGAAAAATATGTTTATTAACAATTTTCATAAACTCTGATTTCAGACCAGACAGTGCAAATTTATCATATATCATAAGAAAAAAACCCACAGATTGATGTAGGTATTTTGGGAAAGTAGCAAAAAGCAGAAACATGAGCAAATAAAATCTTCCCAGCCACTTGTATTTACTATACTGTGTCAAACCTTCCATCAAGTTAGTAATAAGCACGCAGGTCATTAAACAACTTAATTGAATTTGAGTGACATCTGCTTTTGAACAATTAGATGGCACAGCATATTTTCATAATGAGAGAATTTCCTTGATTTTCCTCTTCTCTCATTGAAGGTTTATTAAGTAGATCAGCCATTAAAATGCTTATTTATTAGTGAAGCCCAGATGGCCAACCACTATAAGTGTAAAGAATAGCTGAGCCATGTCAGACCTTAATTAAGAGATTGCAAATTAGAGGAACATCACTCAAAGCACAGGGGCTAAAATTACACTTTTCTACTATTATAATTCCATAATGGCTTGTGGAGAGAAAAAAACTCCACACCCTAAATATGACTAATTCAGAATGTAACCACTAGATAAAGAAAATGTGTGATATCCCTGGTGTTATCCCTTTGCCAAAGTTCTGTCACTGCCTCTGTTGAACTTGCAACCCCTGACTGGTCTTTCCTATGTGTATTTGCAAGGTGCTATCACTTCTGTACTTACTTCCCTAACCTCAGTGGGAAATGAGGGTGTTCAGAAGCTGAAAAATTAGGTGAGAAGTCTGTCAAGCATATGTATTTTTATATCTGTCTTGTTTTCTCATTCTGAAGGGAAATGAGCATGTAATAATCACATACAATTTTTTTTCCTAAATGTAGCTAGTAACTAAGGATTGTAACATAGGGTGAAGCAGGTTTCCTTCTCTTATTCAACTGGTCTTTTTAATATGTGCCAGCTCCTATGGGACTGTTTTCTTGGGTGAACATAAAAGACCCGCAGCCTTCCCAGGACTCATCTTAGCCATTTTTCTGTCCCAAAATACTTTCTTTTCAGTGGATGGAGAAAGGAGTTGTGATTTAGAATAGCGGATTTGCATTTTCTGATGATCCACAAGTAGCACTGAGGCCAGTTTGCTGCCTGCTTTGCACAAAGCTGGTGGAAAATACCTCAAAAGACCAAATGCATTAACAACAGATCATGCCAAATTCAGGCTCTCTATAGATTTATGGTTCCCATGAGATGTGCTTTACAGCAGCTGGACTTTTCTGTAGCTCAGCTTCTGTTTTCAGTGCTTGCTTCTAAGCTGAGTACTTGGGTAAAACTATCACAGCTTAAGTAACAAAAGCAAGTTTTGTTTTATTTTAAATTTTCCCAGTATGTTCATGTCTCAGAACCCAAAGAAGAGTTTCCTTAACAAAGCATAATTCTAAACCAAGATGGGAATTGTTGCAACCCAGGCATTCAATTCTGCTGTTTAAATAACTGCAGATACTAATTAGGTCCACCGTCCAGGCCAGTGCTCAAACACTGAAAATCAATTTAAGCTTAATGTTGCACATAACTCTTCCCAGTGTAAGACTGTGAAAAATCCATAACACATTTCACTTTTCCTTTAAACATTTAGGGATTTTTGGTTGCTGCCATCAATGAAGGAACTAGAAGACAATAACTTTTAGTTGAATGCAGTCATGACACAAGTCCCCTAGTCCTTTTACTCCCAGTACTGGGTCCTTAGTCTATGCAGTGTCACAGGGAATTATATCTTAGGCAATGCACGAGGGGTGGCATCCTTGGTAAGTTCAAGCTATTCGTTTTGGTTTTAACTTTTTTCAGGTCCAAAGGCCACAAGCAGTGAATATTGCTTTGCTGACAAGGTTGGTGTTACTCCACTGTAACCACGCCACCTCACTGCAGGAGACACTAAATCAATTTATCCATTATTTTAGGCCATCAGTGGAAACTCTCAACATTTTGCTCTCATGAATTGAAAAAGCTGCTAGTCATATGGTCTTTCTGGAATGAAATGGGAGGTGATAGTCACACTGGATGCATTAAGGATTAGAAAAGCAAACAGACCGAGGACAAAATGGGTGGTGAACTGGTAAATGATGCAGTCAATACACTACTGATGCTGCTGAAATCAATAGGTGTGTTTTGCTTTCCATTTCAAGAAGAGTGGGATTTCACCAAAAGCTTTCCTATTCTTAATTCCCAGTGGGATCTGCAACTACAATTAATTGCTTAGCAGTTCCTATTCCTGAGTAATTACAAATATGAACTCTTTGGCACAGCATATCCATAAATGGCTAAGCCGCATAAAAGGACATTACTCATCAGCATTGTTTCTTATAACCTTCCTCAGCTTTTATCAGATGAGAGACATTTTCCTAATGTCCAATCTAAACTTCCACATTACATTTCCTCATGTCCTATCAGTGGTCCCCAGAGAGGGAACTTCAGCAGCTTCCTCTCCACTGCCCCCCTTGAGGAAGTAGTAGACTGTGAGGAGGCACCCCTCAGTGTTCTCTTCTACAAGCTGAACAAAGTGACCTCAGCTGCTCCTCGTAAGTCAGCATATTTGATTATACTTTACCATTGGGTCTTATAATGCAAAATAAGAAAATATCCTTAATGAGATTTTACTGCCTTTTCTTGCTTTTTTTTTTAAACAGGACTATAGTATACTTATTCTACAATAAATAAACTAAATGGTTGTCCTATTTGATCTTATTTAAAAAGTCTTGCTTTGTAGTATAACATGGGTTTGGCTTCTTGTATCAATAACTGTTATCACTGTTTTATTTTTGCTAAAGGGGTATCTTTGAAAGATCAGCACTGCAAGCTATGTGCATATTTATATATTTGCACACTGTGCTCAACTGTGGGCCAGTGTGTCATTTGAAAGAAACTGGGACAGCAAAATCAATCTCAATCAGGTTATGCCCTTTATTGTGGCTGACAAATTAGACTCCAGAGTATGATGTGCAACCCAACAAAACAGTACCAACAACACCAAAAAGAAATTGCAAGTTTTAAAATATTTGATTAATTAAAAAAGGAAAAGGAAACAAAGGAAACTACACCAATAACCCCATGTTACTAATTCTGCCAGGTTTATTATTCTAATTCCAGGAATAATTTGGTAATGACTGTGATCTGATCCTAATACCTATTCCTTTTTTTTCATCTGGGAAGATTCTTCAGGAAGCAAAGAGAATGCTAGATGTCAGCAGTGACAGGTGGAGACCTAAAGTACCCTGTCTAGTAGCCAGTTCCCATGGAAATGCAAATGTAACCTGTGTATTGGGTCTGGTTTACATGGAGGTAATTTACCCTCCAGCAGCCCACAGAGCACTGTGCTTTGTATTGGGAGCTAGAAGGGCGTTGATAACAACCCAATGTTCTGGCTACCGCTAAGCAGTGCTGGCACAGCATCAGTGCTCTCTCTCTGACACTCCACCGCTGCACCAGTAGGCTGGGGGTGGGCAAGATCTTGAAAGGGGTCGTAATCAGAACAGCTGACCCAAACTACCAAAGCTGAGAGAGAGGAAGAGGAAGGGGGGAGCATTTGTTATTTACAATGTTTACCTTCTGGAGCAGCCACTATGGGTGCTGAAACCTTGCTTCTCAGGAAGAGACTGGACATTCCCTGCTGATGGGGAGTAGAGAAGAAAATCTTTAGTTTTCTTCTTTGCTTGCACATGTGCAACCTTCACTTTTGCTTCAGTAAATTGACTTTATCTCAACACACAAGACTTCTTTCCTTATTATTTTCTCCCACTATCCTGCTGAAGAGGAGAGGGAGAGGGATGTTCAGTGGGCACCTGGTGTCAAGGCAGGGACAACCCACTACAGCTTGTTATCTTATCACCATTTTTTATTGTTATTTCAACAGTCAGTTTCCTTCTGACAACTTCTCCATAAATGTGAATGTTTTACCAATTGGAAGAGTGAAGATTTCTCAAGGTAAAGAAATGCTTCTCAACAATCATACTTTCAGAACCAAAAGAAACATTACTGGAAGTAAAAACATTCAACTCTTCAGTAGGTGCTACAGAGCAAAGTTAATGGCCTGTTCCACAACTGTGGGCCTGCAAAACACACAGGATTTAGCAAACTTATAATATCATATTAATTTCTAACTAAGGTCAACATATAAACTTCTTTGTTGAGTTTTAATATCCAAGTGTCTCACTCCTGCCCACTCTGCAGCAGAAGGGGATCATTTTGATTCTGGGATGAGCAGGCTGTCATGCCACACAGCTGGACCTACCCACTGACACCATACCTCTGGCTGTTAAGGATTTCAATGCAGTGTTATTTGAAGCTAATGCCATAACTTCTCCATATATTAGTAGAATATGCCCAAGATTATAGTCTTCGCATTTATTTTTGTAATTCTGGGAAGGCTTCTGATATGAGGAACTAAGCTTGCATCAAGAATACAGCTGCACTAGAATAGTTTTAGGTAAAGGGTTGGCTACCGTCTTACAAACTCTTACTTGGCCACCACAGACCACCCGCTGAGGACCTGAATTTAGCTGCAGGCTACCTGCAGTGTAATTAACGCATTTAGGAGGAGAAAAGGATTAATGCCATGTTGTTAACATCAGCAACAGTCCCATGTCAGATGGACCCCAAAATGATGTGGAAATATGTTGTGACATAAGGGACAGATAGAAATAGAATGCCATATTAAGAAAATGTAAGCAGAAAATGTTATCTAAACCACTTTTCATCTTTAGTAAACCCACTAATTTATTTTTTAGGCCAGACCTCTTACAGAGGATTCATAATCTGTTAAACAACTTCATACGTTTTCTTGCAAACATGTGTTGCATTATAATTCATGAAAATGAACTCCAAAGCCCTGATCCTGCAGAAAAGTGGGGTTTGGAGGGCTTTGGGGTATTTTTTTAATGAAAAGATTGCTCTCTGTATATGCTAATCTTACAATGTTTCCAAAGCATCAGATATCTAATACTTTTTAAGAACTGACCTAGCATCTGCAATTCTTGTAGTATTTGCATTCTGATGCTGTTAGGCTGTCTAAATGATGATTATGAAACAGATGCTTCTTTTATCTTCTTTTTATTGAAAGACTGTATAAGCCCTCTAATCAGAGAAGAGCAGTATATAAGAAGTTTGTTTGTTTATTTCTAGGGGGAAATTTCCTTAACAAGTTGTTTCTATTGTGTTTCTTAAAGACTTATTATATTTGTAAATGAGTTTACAACCTAGATGGCTGAGTGCAATTCAAAAATTACACACTCTAAACATAGTAAATACTGTACAAATGTATCAGCAAGTGCAATTTAACTCTGCAATCCAGTTAAACAGGCTGATTACCCCTTTGACACTTAAGGAATAGGTACAAAATTGGTCCTCTATGACTTGCAGCAATACCTTATCTTTTGCAGGGGAGGGAGCTATTCCCTACGTATTTTAAAATGTGGATCTGTAATATCACTGTGCTAAGGAGAAACATGCAGCAAGTGCAGCTATGCTGGATAGGTTAGGGGTGCCTGTGAAACGTACATTGTTTTGCCAAGATTAAAACAGACAAATGAAATTATAAGAACAGAGGAAATGGTCTTTTCTTCAGATCTGCAGCCTAACAGCATGTTCTAGCCACTTGCTTTGCCACCATATCACCACCTCATCTAGGGAAAAAGGAATATTTAGCTGAGCATTCAGGTCTGTTTATAGGTAAATGTGTCTGCACAGTTTTGACAACATTAATGCCAAACTCTTTTTCTGCCTATATAAACAAAATATAATGTTAAAATACCATATAATTCTTCTACCAAATCTTGGCTATTTGTTGGCATCCAGCAAAAGACTTTCCATCATCTCAGCTGGTGTGGCCCCACAGGGAAGCTGCACTGAGGGCCATTATACTGTGAGCTGGAAAGTCACAAAGTGCTGAAGGAGAAGCTGCTTGTATATTGGTAATGTCTTTATCTATAGTATCAGTAGCATGCAACTCTTTGGACAAATGACAGGTGTTTCTTGTAGAACAGGCAGCAAGAGCCTTCTGTGCAAGTCAGAATGTGGGCACCACTGGTTGTGCTCTGTGGGGACATCAGTTTGCTCAGATCTGTGGTACCCGGGTGAGGAAAATCTGAGTAAAAATGGCTTCCCATTTTATCCATATTTAGCTCCAAACTAGTATTTAAAATCAGAGAGCTATGCATTAAAAAAAAAAAAAAAAAAAAGGAAAAAAGGAAATATTAATAGTGACAGCTGGAATTATCTCTGCATCTGTTCATTTAGGTCCCAGTTCAAATTTCCATGCAGGCCCTATTTGTACTGCATAATAGTTAACAGTGCAAATTGATGTAATTTCAACACAGCCTAAACCACAGAGATGAAACATATACAGAAACTTATTCACTACATTACCAACAACATCAGTCAACCACTTGCACTGTAAATTGAAAATCACAATAGGATAGATTGTATCAGCTAAACACTTTCTGAAAAGCCCTGAACACCTTCTGAATGGGAGGCAGGGGAATGGAAAATAACTTCTTGGTGTTTGCAGCATACCCCTATCCTTGCCTTCCCTTCCCAAGATTGTGTTCATTAGTATAACGTACATGGGGAACTGACTACTCCCTCATACCTGCTTCTTTGTATAAAAGGTCAAGCAAAAAATCAAATGTGACTCAAATTCATAAAACCACTGCAATTTCAGATTAGGGAGACACTGTTGAAACTGGCTGAAATGCAACTTCCTCTGATCTCCTTTTTGCTCTGTAAAGTTAATGCAATTTTACACTTTTTTTTTGTTAATTACTCTTTTTTTAATTTATTTTCACTTCAGTTTCCAAAGAGAAAATATGAGTGCCAGAAGCCCACCAGTTTATCTCAGCCAGCCAACTTGGACACAAATTAGAGAAAAAAAATTGTAATAAAGAACAGATTACTTTCATACTGACTGATGTCTGTCATGGAACATAGAAAAAGAACAAGTTCTACAGTGATTGTCATTATTTTCAATGGCATCCTCCTCTCCTCTGCCCTTTTTCTCTTTTGAGCAATTGTACTTACACATTAATGGACTTATTTCTGTGCGAATTCTCCACCTGCAAAAACAGCTACAAACATCAGTATAAACTGAATGCCAAATCCTCTTGTAAGCTCAATTTGTGTCTATATTGAACATACTGTTGTAGAGCATGAAAATTGTGCTCATTATTGCATAGAGAGGTTCTTCAGGCTATGGAAATAGCCATTCCTTGCTTCTGCTTTGGAAGCTAATGTTGTTCATCAAATAATACTACTTATTACCTGTATACAAATAATTTTGATGTAGCCTTACATTTTAAGGCCACTACCAAGAAAAAAAAAGTGTTATATTCTTAAAGACAGATTCATGGTCAATATTTGCATTTTAAAATTAATACTTATATACCATTCTTGGTACAGTATTTTTCGGCAAGTATTGCTGTGGTTCACTCAGTTTCATGATTAATATACTTTAACAAACCCTTCTGCATTTCACTTTTGTATTGTAGTCTTTATTGGCTCAGAAAAAGCAGCTTCAGGATCTTCAAAGCCATCTAATACATATGTCTGGACCCTTTTTGTCTGATATTGGGATGAGGCTGTATTTGTTCCCTCCTGTCAATCAAAGAAATAGCAGCAATAGAATTAATAATAATTGTGTATATAAAATCTGGGGCTCCACAAGATTGATGAATAACTACGTATCATTACAAAACACCATCCTTTTGGCTAAATTTGAAGAGCTTGACTGATTTCACTCATGGTTATTTGCCTGAGTAAAACCAAGAAAAATAGCCTGGAGCCAATGAAACATAAAATCAACAACAAACAAGTGTCAGATCAAGTGTCTGATCGGTTTAAATCCTTTGTGTGTGTGTGTTTTTCTCACTCTGGGAAATGTCTTTTTAGAGTAAAAGGGTACAGGACTGAGTTCAAAGTAGAAACAAATACCTGAATCTTTGAATGGACCCTCAGGACAACACCAGTAGCTCAGCAGACCTCCATCACTCCCAGGTCTGTCAGGACTGCAGCTCCCCATTTGGGACTGCAGCAGACAAAGTATCTCATATAGTCCATCCCAATTAATTTTCCTATACCATCCACAGTAAGACTTACATTGCTTAGTGCTCAAGAAAGGTTTCCTCCTCCAAGTGGATGGATAGGCAGCAAGCTGCTCAGCTACTGCTCAGTCACCAGCAGGTTTCTACAGCACAGGTTTTCATCGGGATGCTCGGGATCACTCCTACAGGAGTAGGTAATGTAACATGCAGAAATGCCCCGGGGAGCAGCGATCGGGCCCATGTTCACTTGCTCCCCAAGAAAGTCGCAGCCCTAGGATGCAAGGTCTGAATGACTCCAAGCAAGGATCCAAGGCAGTTTGTTATTTCCCCATGGAAGGTACTAGTCACTAACCCATTATTCAAGAGATGAGTGTCTAAGCTCTCATTTCTAGAGCCACTATTTCTTCAATCCTTTCTGTTCCTGAAACTCCTACATTCCTGACTACCCAGGAACAAAAAAGCTGTCTGGAAACAGTCATATTCCTGGCAAAGAACCTTAACCATTAGAATATAATAGAAAAATTGTCTGCTACTACTACAGTATCATCAACTTCAACCAGTCTGGTTGAGACATTTAATGTACTGCTACCTGTCAGCTTCAGAGCTACTAAAACCTCTTGTCCCTTCGTTAATTATCTCCCTTTGCTGCTTCATTTCTTCAGCCATCCATTATAGCCGCCCCAGCATTCACACTGCATGCTTCTCAGCAATCTCTCAAATACCTGTTGTTGCATTCTCCATTAGTTACAGCTGTGAATTGCTACACTGCAGCATATTTGAACAGTTCGCTTGCTATCTTATTGTTAAATACTTCAGTTGCAGCTCATCAGTTTAATTTTTATGCTGTTACAGCAGGATTGTTGAGTTTTCAATGGCAGTAACAACAACATCATCCTTGGAGAATTTTCAGAGATGGTTATTGTTAATGGTACTCAAACTTCATCAGTCTTGCAATGAGGTGAGTATATTTTTTTTTAGAACAAAGTATCCCATGAAACATTTCTCTCTTAAAGCACATCTCAGCAGAAATGGCTAAGAACTCTCACTTTCATTCTGACTAAGCTGCTGTGGTATTTAAAAAGCCCTTGTGAATTGCTCTGATCCCAGGGAAAGAGAACATGTTGCTTCTTCTTTCACATTTTATTAGCAATTTTATGTCAGATTTCTTTTCCTTAGTTCAATCATGCCAAAACATGCCAGGCAAAAAATTCAAGAGCACAATCAGCAAGTAGGAGCATCTTACAGTAGCCTTCAAACATCCTTGACTGCTTGTTAAGAGAGATGTTATCTCTTTTCAACTCATTGTGGCCTCAGAAAAAAAAATCCTGGGTAGGGTGCATGATTTCCAGAGGTGTATTACATTCTCTAAGGATTGCTCTCCTTTCTTGGTCATTACCTTTAAGCAGCACAGAACAGGTTTCTTTGACATCTCAATATAAAGCAGAACTCCTCTTTTTCTGAGGCTGTTCCCATAGAGGCTGGGAGATCTTTGCTAGAGAATTTCATAAATATGTTACACCAACATCTGCTGGAGACAATCATTACTTACCTCACAAAACTGATAGAGAATGAGATTTTTTGAAGGTCCTTCTCCAGTCCCCAGATTTAGAGAAGAGGATACTATAGCGTTACCCCAGCATGGCAGTTTAAGACAAGACTGCTTTGTCTAGTCTTCCCTTACAATGTCTAGATGTTAAGATGTCAGAAATAGCAATATTCTGGTAACAGAAGAGAGAGGGAAAAAAAAGCTGCTCCTACACTTCTTGTGATTATATGTGTCAGGGAAAACCAGCAAGAAAAACTAGGAACTTGGTGTCTCAGTTATACAGAGCATGTTCTAGCACCCATGAGTAACATAACATGTCACAGCGGAAATAGCATAGACATATATCTACAGAGGAAATGCAGCATTCATAATATTGTATGTGTATTTGGATGTGGTAGGCAGTGTCCTTAAAAAAGAAAGCACTAGGCCACATATTAATGAAATTACATTATCATTCCTAAAAGACCTGCTACTCTGAGCTGGTTTGTTCAACTTGACAATGACTCTCTTGGATAACAAATTACTGCAGAGCCTGCACAGTCGATATCAGGATGTATCAGGATGTATCACCAAATATACTTTTAGAAATTTGCTGTAAAGCACATACATAAAAAAGCACAAGTGTTCTGAAAAATACAAATTCAAATGTAATCAGTAATTCCATGAGCTGAAACACTTTGTTATATGAAGACACCATATATTTGCCCTCTGGCCCTTTTGTGAATACACAAATAACATAATGGCATTCTTGTACTAATAAGCACCAATAATTTTTTCAATTGTTGTCTGCTTACCCTAACAATCTACCAAGCTATTAGTCCATGTCAGTCTGATATAAAAGGCACTCCAGAACAAGTGGATAGAAATACATCAAAAAATGGTTATCAGAAATGACAATGTATTAGATTGAAAGTGTGGTCACTCATTTAACAAGCTGGTTCACAAAATGTTAGCAAGGCTCCCATTATTTTCTTCAGCATGGTGTTTCAGGAAAGTGCTGTAGGAGATGTTAGCATTCAGACTTTTAAACACCTCTTGCTGCAGCCAAAGGTCCTGCTGCTTATTTATGCTGACAGGCAAGGCCACTCCCCTCTCTTTCACGTTGTGAATACCAATCATAGAGACTCAAGAAAAAGATCTTTAGCAGCACATATGCCTGAGATGGAGAGGCATTTTGCTCAGAATGGGCAAGATCTTACATTTCACATGATTCACAAGCCATTCCAGTGTATATTTCCTGTATGAAGCAGGTACAGGGTTTGAGGAGTTGCCAGTCCTTTGGGGGAAACTGCTAATTGGACCTTTGCAGTTCCAGCAGGGTACACAGAACAGCCCCCACACACCAGTACTGCAGCGCTGACCAGCATCACCTCTTCTGATTTCACCTGCAGTTCCCTCCTCCATTATCTTTGATGACTAACAACTGCTATCATTACCAGCACCTAATTTCCTGACAGGGTCTGTCAGAGGCAAGATACCCAAGACAACAGGTAGGGGCGGGGTGTGTGGGCAAGGGGAGAACTCCAAACGCAGCACTATCATTAGCCTACAGTGCCTCAAGGTCCTGCTCTTACACCATCAAGAGGGAAGGGCACAGCTTGTCACTTGCAGAGAGAGAAAATAGCTCGAGTGAAATAATATTTCAGGGAAACAATCAAATGGAATCTTCTCTTTCTCTGCCCTTTTGCAATACATTTCAAGCTTCTGCTTGAAAGATTCCAAAGGAAACAGGTATCAGCATTTCATAGTAATCAAAATATATAATTTCCTTAATGCTCCTCCCAGAAACTTTTCACGAAAATGGTTTAAAAATTCAGCAAATAATCCTGCTTATTTTTGCCAATTTCTAGAAAAATGGGAAAACTCCGGAATTACATTTAAGAAAAGCATTAATTATAGTTGTCATTACCTATTCTGTCCCTAAGGAAGTTTAATATTGTTTATTTTTTCCTAGAATTCTTAAATAAATAATATTTATAATCCATAATATTTTCTTTTATCAGATAGAAGGAATGAATGGTGTTTTTAAAGCTGCTCTCCAGGAGTCTTGTTCACTGTTCATTATTTGCAGCTTGGAAGTGCATGCAGGTGCAAACAGCATTAGAATACTATCCATTTGATACTTTACAGGTGTTTTACTGCAACCTGTGGGCCTAGAAATATCAAGACAATTAGAAGACCAGAAAGAGTGATCCTCTTGTAAATAAGGAGTACTAAATAGTGGCCAGTTGAAGCACTTACTCAAGGGCACCCTAAAAGAGCTCCCTCAGAGTCAGCTACTAAGCTTGTATCTCCCAAGGTCTTATGCATAAGACCATCCTTCCTCTTCCAGCTGCCCGAAAAATGGGAGGTCACTGGCTCTGCTGGGTGTCAGAGTAAAAGAATTTAAAATGTAGCATGGTTCAAGGCTCTTTTCCTTTCCCATGTCCCATGCTGTAAATACAAAGTCTCTTAGTGAGATCATTACTGAACACAGGACAGAGCTTTATAATTATGCAGATGATGCAAGATGTATTTTCCTGGCCTTATAGCTGCAGAGCTTGATCCATAGGAACCTTTGAAAGACACAGTTAACTGAATGCATCAGAAGTTATGCATCCCCAGACCTTAGAAGATCTGTGTCCTTGGCAGAGGTCACACACCTCATAACAGTACTCAGAAGTCTCCAGCCTATCACCACACTGCATATACTAACAGAGCCTTTTTATTATTTTATTCAGTTGCACCATTCCACAATCCCATCATAGGACTCTCGACAGGGCAGCTGACATCATTGCAGCTGTACATTATCTCAATGTGATGGGCTATTGTGACACATTATGTCCACCTAGCAACTTTTTTTTTTTTGCATCAGCTGCAGCTTATTATTTCTTTCAGGCTTTACTTTGGCTATATTTAATACTCGCTGAGCTCTAAAATGGTGTGACTCTATGCTCATACACCACCCACTGCTGAAAGTTTCTACCACTGAATATGAAGTCAGCTGGGTATCTTAATTCTGTTATGACAGCCCTCCAGACTAAAATTCCTTCTACTTCACATCTGTTCCCATTTACCCATTCCCAGTCTTATGAATTTAGAAAGTATGCCTCTATTTTCTTGGGTTTAGCATTAACATTCAACGCAGAATAGAAAGTGTGACACATACACTTTAGTAAGTGTATGACAGAGCATGTGTTTGTGTGGAACAGTATGTGTATATATGTGCTCTTACAACATACAGCATTATAAAAATGTGATTAATATTAAATTGTACTATGCAATATGTACAGAAATCTATTTCAGGATATCAGTGTTTTGCAGTTTTACATTCACATAATAATTTTATAAGCACACTATGAAATACTGTGCAACTTTTCTACTTCTTTTTCTATGAGCACAATTGCATTCCAAGCGTTATTCAAGACTACACTCTTGTTCTCTACAGATGTCATAGAATACGTAAATATTTTATTGGACAATGCACATACTCTGATTTGTGCCCCAGAGGGTACCCCCTAATTTATAAGTGCTTGATGAAGATATTTAGATTTCATTTGATATTATTTATTTTTGATAACATATCAGGAAGGCTAGTGTGCAGAGGATAATCTTGATGGATTTGCTGTGACAGATCTAGTGCTTGTAAAATCTTCTACCCCAAAGAAATCAGTTCTCCTGCAGTGATGGCTCATGGGAAACTCGGATCACTTCCATTAGCAACGATGCATTGGTAACACTACTGTATTCAGATGTTGGGAACTCATTTTAGCTTAAGATTTATACAGTGCACATAGAGAAAGCAGGGGATTTTCTTGGATGGACTCAGAGCAGCTGCTATGCATTACTTCCTGGCAAAAAGATAGCTGCAATATTTATATTTTTCCTTCCATTCTGCCAGCCTTTCTTCAGAGCTGCTCAGTCACCACCCTGTATTTTTCAGGGAATAAAGCTATTCTTGTCACCAAGAACACTCCAGGGCCCTCTGACGAGAAGCCCCTTCCCCCACACATGGCCTCTGAGTCTCACATCTGTCTGTCTGAAGTCATTAATCCAAAGACTTCAACGTAGGCAAGACTCTCACGCTAACAAGCTGGCAGCTTGGGTTGTGCTCTGTTTCCTGGCTCTTGCTGAAGCATTCCCTGCAAGAGGTTAGAAAGAACAGCCCTTCATTTTAAGCAATGTTCCAGTAAGTGACTTGAGCTGAGCAAGTGCTTTTCAGACAGGTTAAATCTCAAAACAGAAGGAAGGATCTTCACAAACATAATAGCACAGTCCTTTCCTATTTAAAATATTAATTAAATAATTTTTTTAGAATTCTGCACAGAAATCAGTCCTGCTGTCCCTTACCTTCATGGTGTTGGCAGGGATGTAGCAGAAGTCCTCGCTCACAGCGAGGTACAATTCAACCAGACTCAGGCTATATCATACATGCGTTTCACATGTAATGCATATGTGTTTCACTCTACAGTAAGCTAACATTTTTCTAGAGTCCAAATGTTATACAGTTTCACAGTGGCTGCTAATAAAAAAAAAAAAACAAAAGCAAAACATTATTGAAACAGATATAATTCATTTAATAATTAGAGAATAATAACTCTTAACTTTCAGCCTGGAAGTCAAAGTAGACAGAAAAATAATTGCCACTAGTCTTCTTTCAAACCACAGTTATTTCAAAGGGGATTTGAGATTATTTTACTTAGAATTATTATTTTTAAAACAATTTCAATAACATCTTTCAGCCAGTAATATATTTTTCTTTCAGAAAACATATGGCTTTCTTTGCTGTTCAGGCTTCCATGGAATTAAGTTCTCTAGGAGGTCAATAACACATTTCTGAAGCTCTTTACAGTAATCAAACTGGATCCTTGACCTTTTTTTCTGGTCCCCTTGTGCTACAAACTACACATATTAAAAAGCAGATAAAACAAGGCAAGTGAGATTTTCCTGATTTAAGAAAGCTGTTGATTGCCAAACATCATCTAAGATGGCTCTCTAAAACCCCTCAGGAGGAAAGAGGGCAGTATTTAGAAGCTTTAGAATCACAGTAGCTAAAAGGCAATTTACTTTAACTCTGTCCCTATATGTTTGCTGGCCTGATTGGCAAAGAACAGTCACTGCCAAAAAATGTGTCCCACTATACAAGTCATTCACTTACTATTCAAGTGAAGACATTTCTGCTTTAGGAAAGGACCACATTTTCAATGTCAAGATATTTTCAGTTTTCTCAAAAGCATCTTGGAATTTATTAGTGGGCACAGATAACAAGTGATATATTCTGATGATATTTTATTTAACAGACATTCTGGTAACAATGGTTCTTTTCTTAAATCAGGGTGTCCATCAATGATTTTAAGAGAAGAATATACCAGCTCATGCAAACTGAAGGTTTCCTCCTAAGCAGGCATGTGCTGATGCTATTTAGGTAGAAAAAACACAGCCTAATTTAACATCACCACAGGCAGCTTTTATCAACACCCTCAGAAGCCTTGTGTGGTCCAGGACATCTGTGATTCATAAGACCAGTGACAAAGAGCTGGCATCCCTGACTGCTGCCTCTCCTCAATGAACTGCTGACATTACCAGTGACTTTACGCTATGCCCTCATTAAGAAATGCTGGCAAATTGAAACAATGCTACAGAACGCAAGGATTTCAGTCTTTCAAACAAATATGGAAATTATGCTAATAGAGAAAATCTCAAAGAGGTAACAGATAGTCCCTCAGAAGGTCATGACAAAAAAATGCACAAAAAATAACCCACCAGCTGCTGAGATGCAGTTATCTGATCTCCCTGTTCATTGTTATCTTTCAGAAACTGTCAGTTTAACATTGGATACAGAAGTGGGAGAGAGAAAAAAGAAATAAAAAACAAAATAAACAAACAAAAAAATCCCACAAAACCCCAATCCAAACAAACCAAACAAAAAACCAGAAGAGAGGACCCCAAAATGAAACAAAATATGATATTTAACTAGTAAGAGTGTGATTCAAATTCACTGCAGTGAACTGGAATATTGTCAACAACTTTAACACAGTCTGGATCTGTCCTTAACTAAGAAGATGTGAAAGGGAGAATGTGTATAACATTTATCATACAGTTTTAAATAAGTGTTCTCCCTAGGGTGCTGTGCTCACTTATGAAGACAAAATATACAGTGGGCTAGTATTCAGGGAAAAGATGAACTGTAGAAGACAACTTGTATAAGCAACAGCAAAGCATAAAAAACTTGTGCTTAGCCTGAATGTATGAATCTTCCCAAAAATACTGCATGATGACTTCAGGAATGAAAAGTAAATATATTCTTACAATGCTAGTAGACTTCAGTCAAAGTGTTCAATGGCTTTCAGGATAAAGCCAAGAAAGAACAGGATACCAAAGCAAATTGTTAAAAGATACAAAATAAATGCAAACATGGTCCAAACATAGGGCTACTTTGGTGGGAGAGAGGTGGGCAAAACTCATGATTCCCATATATGTGTATTTATTATTTGTTCCTATTGAAAGCAGGTTTGACAGAAAACAAATGTCATGCTTTAACCCCATATGGCAACTTAGTACTATGCAGCCCCTCATTCACTCCCCACCTCTCTTTCCCTTGCGGGATGGGAAAGGGACTCAGAAAGAGGTAAAACCTGTGACTTCAGACAAGAACACTTTAAAAAATTGTGCTGGTTTAAATGTAAACCGGCAGGAGAAAACAAACCCAACACAAAAAAGATCACAAGTCAGAGCCACAATTTAATAACAATATCACAACAACTGCAAGGACACAAAGAGAAATTGGTCTCAACTCACAAAAACCAGAACTACAACCCAGCACCCTGGGGTACGAACAGAAGGGTGCTTGTTAGTCCCTGTGCTGAGACCCATGTGGTTCCCCCAAGTCCAAAGCAAAAGGAAGCAAAAAAACCTGATGGTGCAGATGACAGTTGCAGACTGGTGAAGAGTAGTAGTTGCAGTCTCATCAAGAGTGGTGGCCTCCTCCTGTTGAGGTTCTGAGCCTTCTCCAGATCCGGCAAGCAGTTCCCCAAGGTCTTCCAACCCCCAGATTATGTATCCTCAGGTCCAGCTGGGGAGCACCCAGTACCTCCCCCAGGGTGGAGAGTTAAACAATGGGTGATCTGACTGTATGAGTCATGGGATATTTTGGAGTCGTTGATGGCTCATTAGCAGACACGCCCCCTCAGGCTGGGTGTGAAGGTGCTAACGACTCCCTGGAGGGGAGTTATCACAGCTCTTATCTCACAGGTGTCTTTCACACCCAGCTCACATCCTAAGGAGTCAGGTGTGCCCTGGGCAGCTGCTGCAAATGGCCCATTGTTAACAGTTCATGGGAAATGATACAGGGTGTAGGGATACATAGCTTTGGTCACCCCCACACCGTGATAAACTGGTCCCATCTGCTGAACCAGTTCAAAATTGAAATAAATTAAAATAATAGTAACAACAGTAATGATAGTGGTATAAAAACAAGAGAGAAATAAACCCCAAGAGAAACAAGTTATGCACAAGATGCATGTACTGACTGAGGCCCAGCCCATCCTCAAGCAGCGACTGGTGGCTCCTAGGCAGTTTCTCCTGGTTTATAACAATGGGCTTGATGTCCTGTGGTATGGAATATCCCTTTGGAATATCAAGTTTGGGTCACCTGCCCTGACCATGCTCCCTCCCAGCTGTGTGTGCAGCTCCTCACTGGCAGAGCATGAGACACCCTTGACTTAGGATAAGCACTAATTAGCAATAATTGAAACATCACAAGGTGTTAAAAACATTCTTCTACTAAATCCAAAACATAACAATGTACCAGGAAGAAAATTAACTCTACCCCAGCCAAAATCAGGGCACAAAAAAATAACAAATTGCTATTGATAGCATACAAGTATCGAGTCAATTAGCCCAGATAAAAGGCATCTCTGAGTACACACTGAAAATACTAACTCCTCAAAAATTCTTTCTGGAATGTCATACAGCATAGCAAATATAGCCTCAAACATCAATACAGAGAAGAAGCATGGCTTATTAAACAAGGAGTTTAATTTCATGCATATTCTGTAATGAGAAAGAACAGAACAATTGCTGAGGGGAAAAAGAAAATAAACGGAAAAAAAACCCCAAACAACTACAATTCCACAACACTCCTCGAAACATTCAAGGGATAATGGTATGATGAGCAATAAGCAGCCTGAGTTCATAAGGAACATGCTGTGCCAAGGAAACGTGATTGCTTTTTTGATAGAATGGCAAAAATCCTGGATGAAAGATACACAGCATGATTTTAATAAAGGATTTAATACAGTTTCTTACTAAATCTCCCTAAATCAATTCAAATTGTTTTAGACGTAAGCACTGTAATGTAAATTGAAAACAGGCTGAAGGATCACAAACACTCTTGCTGATGAGAAATGGTAGCAGATCACACCAAGTTGTAGAGAGGTAGGCCATGGGTCTACTGGAAGGTATGAAGCTGCCTCTTGTTTTAATAACTTCATTAATAAGCTCAAAGAAAAAGGTGAACAGTATGTAAATTACCTTGGCAGACAAAACTACTGCGAGTAATGTTAAAGTGGCAGAAAATAACAAACTAAGGTCTAAATTTTTTTTTAAAAAAAGTGAAAGTTAAGCATCAAGCTACTGCTCTAGAGAAGGGACAGCCCGCTGAAGAAAAAACCAAGTACCTTCTACAGGCAAAGTAATGGCCTACATTTTACTCTAAGAATGAAGGGTAATTTATGTTACATATGACTGTTTGGAGTGCACTTCATTGGATGCAAAAGCTAATGGATGTTTGAGCTGCATATTTAATAGCTTAATGTGGCACAGGAAAGGAGAAAATCATCTGCATGGGGAAAACAAGATTTTGTTTATAATTAAATACATTTGAGCATACCAAAGTGGAAAAAAATCTTAAGATGTACACACAAGGGAGAGACAGTGATCACACCACCAGGAGATAAAAACAGGGGCTACGGACAAATAATCGAATATGTCTGCTCCATGATTTCAAGAGATGAGGCAGCCTCTACACCATAGTCTCTCCCTTCTCCTTTTTATTCCTTAAACTGCTCTTCCTCAAATTCTCTCAAGAGAATCCCTTCTTCCTCACTCATGCCTATTTTTCTTTCTGCCAGCCTTCTTGGCTCCTCTCTCTGTCTTTCACAGAGTCTTTCTCAGCTCCCCTTCAAAAACCAACTGCTGAGGTGTCATTCAACTGCCACTCTAAGCTATATGTTATCACCGAACCTGGGCTGGACTGCAGGCAGGGTTAGAGGAGGTGCTGCTATGCTGGGCAATATGCACCATCTAAAGCACAGCAGTTCTGCCAAAACCTTTCGAAATTCTTTGGAATTTCTCATCACAGTTGCAACTGGAAATGGTGAAGCTTTCATTCTTCCATCATTTTCTCCACACCAGCTGTGAAACCTTTGTTATGGCCTCAGATTTTCCACAGTTCATGGAGTACAACTAAGAAGTCACCACAGTTCAGATCTTAATTTCCCTTGAACTTCAGTTTTGCCTTAAATAACAAATTAGGGCAAGTAGTGACTCACTGGAGCAATGTTTCTGCTGATTATCTGTATCACAATGCCAGTCTGACTTGAAGCTCTAAGTATTACTTTGTGCTTTTTAGGGTTTATGGCTCCAATTCAAATGATTTGAAATTGTCAAACTCTGGTAAATATAGGAAAAAATATTTTGTATAAAGCAGCTAGCAAAACCAAAAAAAACCCATGCAAACAAACAACAAAAAAAAAATCACCAAATGAACAAATATCCAAGTATTCTCTGAAATGCAATGATCAAAAGCATTCCACCATGGTGGATGCTTCAAGAAAAAATAACTGTTAGGTTAGGCTGAACACTAACTAACATTTTCAAAGCCTGTAAAGGTTTAACCTGTGTCCATATGACTTTTATTGCCCTCCTACACTTCCTACCAACGACAGAGTGAAAAATTTAGATAAACTTTTAATAATTTTTTTCACTTATCTGAATTTCATAACCAGGCAAAGCAAAAAAACATTTTTGCCTCTCACCTCTAGCATTGTAGATTATTGAGACCTCTACCTGCTTAAGCTCTTTCTGCACAGAGACTTGTGAAGATGATCACAAGTAAAAGTGATAATTCTAATATGAGAGAATAGAATGAATTTGTGGTGATGGGTATCACTCATGCAGCTTCATTCTCATTGTCTTAATCTCTGGTCTATCAAGGATACCCAATTATAACAGACACTCCCACAGCTTCACATTATGTAAATATAACTTATTCCCCAAGTAATTCACCTTAAAAAAAATGATGACGTCTTTGTCCAATGATCAATGTTTTTAAATAGCCTATATATCATTCTGCCTTTTGGATAAAACAGGCTAGAAAAGCAGCAATGCAAGTATCAACCTCATTTTAGTTAACTGTGTAACACAGATACTTGTCTTTTTATTGCTAATAGTAATAGAAGAGTTGCTGGCATTTATCTTTAAAGCAAGGATAACTTAAAACCAAATCTATTTGGACTGTGTGATATGAGCACTGATGCTTATCCTTTAAAACAGAACTCAAACTTCAGCAAATGAGGAAGGTTAAAGGGAAAAGCATTATAATTTAAAATGTGAAACTAGACAGGAATAGCAATCTATACTCAGGAGCCATCAGAAGCTTTCCTAATGGATGTCAATAAATGCACAATCAGAATACTAATCACAAGTAATTCCCAATATTATCATTAAACTTTGAATTCCATGTTGAATTTAAATTTCAAACTTTTCAACATTTATTTATTATTATTTCTTGCTACAGAGCCTGGTTCAACCATATAAGCAAGTGAATCCAACAACAAAAGTCCTTTCATTGATTAGAGTATATTTGTCAGACAGAAAATAAAAGACCTGATGACACCATACCACAGTAATTACGTTCTTTCTGAGTCAGACTTTTATGATAAAGTAATACACATCAATATTCCCTGAGATGCAAGAAGACAGCATAAACAAATATGCTTTGTTTTATAGGGAAAAAAAAGTTGTCCTATTAAATTTGCCTAAATGAGAAAAAAGAATGGAATGTAAAGGAGGTGAGCACACCACAGTTTAAAACCCAAAAACAGGACAGAAGTGATTTTGAGAAATATACTCTTTTTCTTATACATTGATGAGCTGTTGAATATTGCTAACCGTATCCTGGGCTGTATCAAAAGATGCCCGGCCAGCAAGTTTGAGAGATGTGATTCTGCCTCTCTACTCCACCCTCATGAGACCCCACCTGGAGTCCTGCATCCAGCTCTTGGGCCCTCATCGTAAGAAGTAAATGGACTTGTTGGGGTGGGTTCAGAGGAGGCCACAAAGATGATGAGAGGACTAGAGGATCTCTCATACCAAGACAGGTTGGAGAAGAGAAGGCTCTGGAAAGACTTTTGAACAGCCTTCCAGTACCTGAAGAGAGCTGGAGAGACTTTTCACACACAAGGGCATGTAGTGATAGGACAACGGGTAATGGCTTCAAACTGAAAGAGGTTTAGGTTAGATATTAAGAAGAAATTCTTTACTGTGAGGGTGGTAAGAAATAGGTGGTCCAGAGAAGTCATGGATGCTCATTCCTGGAAGTGTTCAAGGCCAAGCTGGATGGGGCTTTGAGCAACCTGGTGTATGCAAGGTATGTGGCAGGATGGTTAGAACTAGATGATATTGAAGGTCCCTTCCCACACAAACCATTTGATAATTCTATAAAGTCTGAGCAGAGGTAAAAAGGGAAGCAATAATACCTTCTTGTTGAAACACAATAACATGTTCAGTATTCCTTATCTGGGTAACAAATATTGGAGATGTAAAAAAAAAGGGCGTTGCAAGCATTGACAGCCTATTGAGTTTTTTATCATAGTTGAAATAATATAGAACACCAACAAACCAGAATAAGTGTATTTGGAATCCTTTCAATTTTTTTTTTCATGTAGGAACATGTTTATTGATGTTCCTTTTATAGATTTTGGCTGCAAAAACATCTATGAATTTTAGTTCCCTCATCTAACAGAGAAAAACATTTTGAGTGTTTCCTGGTTTTCTTTTTAATGTGCTATAAATATAAAAGTCTGCTTGTGATTTTTGAGATGCATGAATTGGTAGAAAGATTGTCAAAACACATACAATTTCCTTAACAGAGAAACCCACTAAAAGTTGTGAAAGCCTGAATGAACTGTAGGCTGTATCAGAATACAACAGAGTAGAAACTTTATCCCAAAGGAAGATCTTATCATAAGAAGCAACAGAATTATTTGAAAGACACAGGACATATGCACCATCACCCCCTAAAAAACGCCAACAAATTCCACCTCACCCCCAAAAAAACGCAAACCAACAAAAACCCCAAACCCCAAAACTTAGAAATTATATGAACTGCAGCAAAGTTTCAACTAAATATTTAAGACCAAAGAAACTGGAAAAACACAATTTTCAGACACTAACTTTCAATATCTAACATGGCAGCAATAGGAAACAGGGGAGTATTATAATGGCAAATTAACTGTTTTTAAAGCTAGCCAAGGAGGACCTTTTTAGACTGGCCAAATGAGATAATTAGGATAAGGTAACATCATTCCTCTGATTTCCTTTGAAGTAAATGTTTTAGAAAGACAAAACTCCAGAAGAAAACCTCAATCATGCCTATATAAATACATAAAGCTTCTCAATTCCAGGCAAGGTGGCTATATGGGTACAACCTAAAAAAAATCTAATTTTTTTTCTGTATGTGCTGTTCTTTGTAACAAACAAAATACTTAATGAAATAAATGTGACAAAATGTAAGCAGAAAATAATAATTTACAAGATTTTTCTTTGTGTTTAGAAATATTTTTTCTCCATTATAAAGTAGGTGGAATGCTTACACTGGAAAATCTATGCACGACTCAGCTCTTATCTCACCATTAAAGGATCAGTGACGTAAACCAAACACTGCTTAACCTTCTTCTTCATGATCTATATTTCTTGCAGAAGTATGTAGAAGGGCAATGTCTGCTAACTCGTGTCTGCTCCTTCCATACAAAAGCCAGCAGCAATATTCCTCAGTACCCTTTAAGAACAAACAATGAATTTATCATATCTGTTTGTAATGCCCTTTGGGACTCTTCAGGAAGAAAGGCGCAGTAAATGTAATCTCATTATCATCATTAACTTCTTTTATGCACCGGCTGATCTCAGAAGGGACAAATGGGAGAAAATATAAGGGTAAAAAAGGTTAAATACATTTGCCATTCCCTTCTTTTCCTGGTAGGTTTTGTTAGTTTTTTAACATTCGTAGATACCTTTATTAGATGAAACTTATTATTTGGAAGTTTTAAAATTAGCTTGAGCATTTACTTCTATGACATGATACATTGCTAAGGAAGAAGAAAATGGCTTGACTTCCATTAAGGGACATGCAACACAGCAGTGCCTAACTTATTACAAACGTTCCCATAAGCTTAGAAAAACCTTAAGGTTCCCACATTACACCTCACCCACATGTATGAGAAAACCGTTTGAGGAAATGAAAAACTTTCTGTTTGTCCTGTTTGCGTGTTTTCTGGGTAACAGTCATGGTCAGGCACAACAGTTCCCGGATTTGAATAGGACAGGACTCATTAGCTTTAGCTATTGAATGATCACATTTTTCATCCAAAGTAACTAAGCTCCTTCTAGGGATTTTCATATAATCAACAGTTCACACAAAAGGATTCTTCTGACACTACAGTTTGATTCAAACCGAGAAAAAATGGTACTAATTTGCCTTTGTTGTTGCAGCTAAGAGATTGGGGTTGTGTATACGAGACATGTATTTTCTATTACTGTCGGTTTACATATTTTTGTTATTAATATAAAAAAGACAGGGCCCCAACCTACAAGCACATCTCAGGTCCTTGGGATTTCAAAACTTTAGAAACTGACCCACAAGAATTTACAGGACTATTAGATCCACGGTCCTGAATCCAGCCCCTAAACCTGTGAGCTCTAGTACCTTTTACTGAATTTCTGATCTTTACATCAAATGGGTTGAGTTCGAGGGAGGGGAAGAACACTTCTCAAATTGCTTTACGGGAAAGGTTTTAAACTTTTAAATTAGTTGGGCATAAGTTGCAAGAAAATTCGTAAAAATGGAAACAAGGCTGATGGACAAACCTTAAGGGTACTTAAGTATTTACTGCATTCAACTTCGACAAGCTGTCACCTGAATGAAATAAAAATCAGAGAAACAAGGACAAAGAACCATGAAGTTTATCTGACTGTACAAAGCCAAGAAACAAATCCATATACTAATGTCCAAAGTAGGAACAGGAACCTGTGGATAGGAACCTGTGGACACGCTTCTGATGCTGTTCCGCTGCGGGCCGACGTCCGAACACCACCTCTTTCAGCCCAGCCCGAGCTGCACTCTGCTCTCTCGCAGGGCAACACCCCTCTCTTTGCCCCCTCTGCCCCTGAAGCAGCTCGGCTCCTCGGCCGCGGTGCCGACAGCTCCGCCCACCCCCTGCTCCCAGCGCCCGGCTTTCGTGCGGGGCCGAGACACCGCGTTCCGCCCCAGGGCGCTTCGCTCGGCCGCGCTGACACCTGGGGCGTCCCAGCGGAGACCCACCCGACGCAGAGAACTCGCCTCCCACGGGCACGGCGCCGCATGGCGCAGCCCGGGGGGCGGGCGGGGCGAGCAGGACTGCCCGGGGGCGGGCGGGGCTTGCCCGGCCCCGCTCCCTCCCCTCGCCGCGGC
>VWZD01013037.1:100852-152747 GCA_013396695.1 Sakesphorus luctuosus
CTCCCCCGGCGGGCGGGCGGTGCCTCGGCCCCGCGGAACCGCCGGGCGGCGCTTGCGCACTGCGGACGCCGCTCTGCCCGCACGCCCGCCGCCCCGGGAGCCGCGCCGGAGCCGGTGCGGTCCGAGCCGAGCCGAGCCGAGCCCGTGGGCAGCAGGACCAGAGCCGGCAGCAGGAGCAGAGCCCGCCGCAGACCAGCCCCTTCCCGCCCGGGCTGCCGTGGCTGCCGCCCCGTATCTCCTGGTGCCCGCACGACCTGGGAGGCAGGAGCAGCCCCGAAGGGTCAGTCCCGGCGCTGCGCCCTCCGGGCGCCGGCAGTAACTTTGCCGCTCTGGCCGTGCTCGCTGCTCGCTGCCTTCGTGCGAGCACTCAGAGGGTGCAGTGACCGATACCGGCAAGAGTTTTGCAAAGCTCTGAAACACCCTGGGCTGCGCGCAACAACCTGTGTTCTCCGAGATGCTGGAGAGGAGTAATTAGTGTTCGCGACCGCCCGGCGAGGGGAGGTGTCTTCCTGAAGGGACCTTTCCTCACGCAGGGAGCCGCGGCTGCCCACGGCAGCGGGAGGACGCCAATGGGCAGCACGAGCCCGGTGCGGCGGCTGGCGAGGAGGCAGCGGTCCCGGGAAAGGGCGGAGCGCCGCGGGGGGGTCCTCCCGGCGCTGCACTTGCTACATTAACTCGGCGCGTCGGAGACGGCGGCACAACTTTCCCTGTCTGCCCCGGGTGGCGGCCAGAAGAGCCTCCTCGCCGCTCCGCTCGCCGCAGCCCCAGCGCCCGCCGCTACCGGCTCCGGCCCCGGCGAGGCAGGCTGTCCCCGGGAGCCGGGCGGGCATGTCTACAGCTTCCAGCCCCGCCGAGGGGGGCGGACGCCGCCTCTGAAGGGCAGCGGTTGAGCTCCGCCGCCGCCCGGCCATGCGGCCCCTCCGAGCTCCCCTCGCCCTGCTCTGCCAGGTGCTGACCGCCTGGGCTGCCTGCGCGTTGGCCCCGGTTGCCGTCGCGGCCGCTGGGCCGCNCGCCCGCATCCGCAACCCCTTCTACCCGCTAACCGAGGAGTCCTACGGCGCCTATGCCGTCATGTGCCTTTCCGTGGTGATCTTCGGCATCGGCATCATGGGCAACATGGCAGTGATGTGCATCGTCTGCCACAACTACTACATGCGGAGCATCTCCAACTCGCTGCTGGCCAACCTGGCTTTCTGGGACTTCCTCATCGTCTTCTTCTGTCTGCCGCTGGTCATCTTCCAGGAGCTCACCAAGAAGTGGCTCCTAGAAGACTTCTCCTGCAAAATCATCCCGTACATCGAGGTAATGGTTCTGGGTGGGGATGCGTGGGCCCGGGCATCTTCAAACAGCTTCCGGGCGGACTGGCCGAGCCGACCCGACCGCGGGAACGCGAACCCCGAGTTTCTCTCCCCGTCGCTCCCTCGCCGCAAGCCTGGCTTGTCCGTCGTTGCTGCCGGCCCGGGGACGTCCCGGTGCGTCACGGGCGCTCCTGCGGCGGAGCGTGGCCCCGGCACGGCCGCGCAGTGACCGGAGGCGGCAGTGGCCGCACCGGTCGGTCCAGCGGCACCGCTGTCTGTGGTGGCTCAAGCTGAACGCGTCCGGCGCTTCATGCCACTCGCGCAAGTTCTGCCAAACTTTCCTTACTCCTTTTGATCCTGAAAAGCAAAGAATCCTCTCAGAAATAGTTTCAAGTTGATTGCTTTGATGTTCTCCTAAAGTCAAGAGAGTTAGGAAAGTGGATGGAGGCTAGCTTGTAAGAAGGTGATTGTAAAAAGCACCATCATTGGGATGTATGGGCTCCTAATTTATATTTCAGCGTTCAAATATCTCATATATGGAGAGTTTGTTTGTTGGTTTGTTTAAAAAACAGCAAAACAAAAAAACCATCCTCATTTAAACTGCAGCTTCTTGGCAGTTGTTCAGAGGCTCTGTCAGAGAAGCTCTCAGGCAGCTGGCCGGAGTCCTGCCGGCAGCGCTCAGGTTGTCTGCTTTATATACTGGAACTGAACACTGAGGCTTGTTGATAGGGTGGTAGCCTGTAGTTCTGTCTGACTCTGCTGTATTCCCAAAACCTTATGTTCAGCATTATTGTGTACCTGAAAGCTGATGAAGTAACTGTTGATTCTCTTGTCCTAAGCATGAGATATTAAAGAAGAAACAAACAACAACAACAACAACAAAAACAAAAAGTCAGCACCTCATCCCCTCAAAAACCAAACTACCCAACCTGTTATTAATACAGTATCAGTTTCAGCAGCACATTGGTACACAGTAACACAGAATTAACTATCAAATGATATTTTTAAGAAAGTGTTAAGAGAGATGTGTGATGATTGTAGCCAGTAAATTGTCATTGCTTCTTTCATGTGTGATACAACTTATTACTGGTGGTATTGAACAAAGGGTGGAGCTGTGCTACACTTAGATGAATTCTAGCCTGGTAGTGTACCACTGAGTTTGAAAAACTCATAGTACACTTGATCGATTTGCATTTAAGAAGATGATGCAGTAAATAGGTATTTATTGAGAAACTGGTAGTGCTGGGAGCTTTTAAAATTTATGAATTGGATTCTGGGGCTACTGTGTTAAGCAATAAAATTAGTTGTAGTGTTTGAAGAGTAACCATTTCAATTAAAGTAGATAGTGCGGTTTGCTTTTCATGGACTTTCCTATAGTAACATTTCACACTTTCTAACATTTTTTGGTGCATCTGCATGCAAAATAGAAGTAATTCTTTGTAATGCTGAATCTAATTAAAGATCAGCAATTTAAATTATTTGCATGGCCACACTGTTCTTCAAAAGTAGTTGCTTATGCTGTTCCCAGCTTTGGACACTAAAGAGTTTGTCAGATGGAAAGTACTTCAGCTGAAATGTAGTTGCTGAAACTCAAAACTGTAATCCCGAAAAATACTCACTTGCTACTATCCCTCTTTATGCTTTAATGTCACCTTATTTTTTCACTTTAGAGTTCTGTAGATGTCTAGAGTTAAACTTTTATTCAAGAACTGGCACTAGTCCGGTTGGGATGGACTAGTAGCTTGGTCCCTGTCTTAGGCTTAATTATTACTGGTATCTATAAGTGAAGCATGCTCCTTGTCCCTGAGGAAGTCTAATTAACTTAGATCTAAGGTACAGATACAAAAAGATACAGGCTTGGGGTTCAGCATTGCTCCCACAATGGCATATTTTTCATTCAGAGGTCATTAAATATAATACTTATATTTGTAAAGTATATTCGTCACCCTTAAAGGAGTATGTAAAAGGCTGGATTTCCCCCTCTGTAACCTGTAGAAATGAGTAGCAGATAGTGAACACCACAAGTGGATAATGACTCTTCACGGTTCGCCTCAAGCTTGGCAAGAAGGACACTATCCTGTAAATCAGGATTTGCCCCTGCTGAGGCAGAAGAGGCAGTTAGAGCAAAGGTTCACCACTTTCTGAGTGTTGTTCTAACCTCAGGGGCATTGCAGATGAAATCCACCCATATATATGAGCAGCTGCTGTTCCTTGCACTGTCAAGGATTGTTCACAGCAGTGCACTCATCTGGCAGCTGAACAGCACCATCTTTTTCCTTGTAACTCACCTGGGCAAGCTTATCCCCTTCTCATACAATGAGAGATGGATGAAGTCTTCTTAGGTCCTTGAAAGGAAAGCTGTAGACAACTATCTTCAAGAGAGGTTTCCAGACCTTTGTGGAATGCAAATAGAAGCGTATTCCTGAAGATGCACAAATTTCAAGCTGTTGTTTACCTTTTCCTTTAGTTTGCATAGTGTTTAGTTCTTTTAAGTGTCTTTTTTTTTTCTGTGCTTTGATCTCTTTTTGTTGCACATCAGTTTGCCTCGTATACTCTTCAGTGAGCTACATGTCTCACCCAGGTTTGTAGGTCCAGAATATCTTACTTTCAAACATCAAAGACCCTCATTGGCCTAAGCCCTCTGTATACCAGCTTGTACTATCAGAACTAGGGAACAGGGGATGTCTGATTACCCAGATTAAGTGACACAGCAATCACAGTGTTTTAAGGTAATTCAAATATCCTTTGTATTGTGTTGAAGGTTTCAAGTGATTCCAGTGAGATACCTTGAGTTTTCTTTGTTTAAACCTCTTGTGGCCAGTTGGTTTTTATTTGTGCTGTTCAGTGGATATCATGCAGAATTTCAACAAAGCATATTGCCAGTAATAACACATATGCACATGCAGTCTGGGGAAAACGTTTTGTGATACCTTCATGCGCATTTGTATAGGTAAAAGTTGAGCTTCCAGCAGTGGAAGGTCTCCCTGATATTTAATTTAAAGGGCAGTTTTCCCACACCTAATAAAGATCTTCTTTGACAAGTACATTAAGTAGTCATTTTAGCCATATATTGTATCACAGTCTGGTTGCTTCTAACTCCCAGGTCTGAATGTACTCAGAGGGAACTGAGAAGGAAATTAGAACTAATGCAGCTACTCTGCCCATAAGGATGTGTGGAGATGTGATTTTCTTCTGCAGTTTTAATCCTCTGCTGAACTGTTCTTAAAATTTTGCTACTTTTTTGCAGATGGTTCAGAAATCTAGCATTTGGCATACGTGTCTGTAGTGTTTACCTGCATGGTGTTTATTTTACCTTTCATATACTTTTCTCAGTATTGCTCAGAATCAGGAGGTATGGGGTAAATGACAATGAGAGGCAATGACTTTGGCTAATACCTGCTAATATGGATATTTCTTATTGTTTAAGCACACACAGTCTTTTGAAGAATATAGTACCAGTTCCCCTACTTAGAGATTTATTCTAGGCTTTAATAGAAAGAAGTGCTAGTAGTGGATGTAGGTAAGATCTGTATTGTTACTGTGCTTCTGTATATTTCACAGCTGTTAGTCCTGTGAAGTAGCATTTCTATTATTTTTTTTATTTTAATGCCAGAAGGCAATAATGAAGAGATTAAATATGTTGTTTAAGGCCCAGAGCAGCTTGCTCAAGATGACAAATGTCAGCCAGAACTAGAGACTCTCTTTTGGAAGCTTGCTTGAGTTGTGTGCATTCTGCTCTTGGAGGTTACACTAGAAACCCGATGAGTTTGAGGGAATCATTGAAAGTAGGCATCCTATTCTATGCCAGCAAATTGATTCAAGCTACTTATAGTGGAGTAAGGATTTAGAACTGGGGAATGGTCTAGAACAAGGGCTTGCAGAGGCTGATTTACCTCCTGTGCAGTCCAGCACAGAGAAAGAAGTTGCTGAGGCCAGCGCTAGTAAGCATGAGCCCCTCTGCCTCTCTGGTTACACCTCAAAAGGAAGAGAAAGACAAAGTTTGTGGTGTACTCCTCTGGACTATATCATGCATACAGGATGGGCATGACTCTTGAGCAGGCTGACAGGGAAAGCCTGTGAAAAATTATGCCCAGTGTCTGCATGTGCAATTTGTGGCATCACTTCTGTTTCTGGTAGGTAACTTCCAGCTCAGGAAAGCTATCACAAATAGTATTTTTAGTGGAAAGCATAAGGATATTGACGTGGCCTGGAATATGAATTACTCTCTTTCCCTGGAGCTGACTCTCCAAGGCAATTTGAGGTGAGGTTTTTGCCCCTTTCTCTCTTTTACTTGACAGAGGTGAGTTAGAAGCACAAAGAAAGTGGCCATTCTCTGCCTGTTTCAAAGCTGTCAGAAGAGATCCCTATTTTAAGTTGCACTTTGGGGAAGCAAATATGTTTTTTATGTGAGTTTATAAAAGCTGTGTAATATCTGTCTTTTCTGTGTGTTTTGATGTGTGGCATCTTATTCATATCTCTTCTTTGACTCTAGTCAGAGCTTTGCTCCTGAACCTCCAGTGAGTCCTCTGGGTCACAGGCAGATACACAGAGATGTTTGCAGTTTCAAATCTTCATCATGAGAGTTTTCTAGGGCAATGGCTACATGTGTCTTTTACAAAGCAGAATATCTTCAGCACTTACCACACAATAAATATTTAAAACAGAAGTGTTAATACATCTCTTCCCTTTAGGTATTAATGGCGCAACTATGATAGTAGCTGCCATGTTGGTTGTTCTGTCGGTCTTTCCTCTGCAAACCCTGTCTGCAGGGTCTTCTAAGTTGTCCATAAAAATTTCCTGGTGGCTAAACTTAGCAAGTGGCATTTCAACATGGAAATGAATTTGTGTCAGAGTAGATTTAAAATTGGGTCAGTAATATTTAAGTTACATATGTATGGAGAGGAAAAGGTGGCATCTGCTATCCCAGCACCATTGGCTATCTGAGCACTGGGATGTCATTTCTCCATATGACAGGATTTTCCTGCAAAACAGGAAGAGGCAGATTTTTAGCAGTAGTTCATGTTATCAATATTAAGAATTAGTGCAAGAATCCCTTATGTAGCATGATGAGAATTTGATCCTTAGTGGAGAATGAAACTTGTTTCTTTATTTAAAAAAAAAAAAAGTTAAATTTATCTATATGGTAGTCTGGTAGATTGCAAACAAGAAAATGAGCAAAGATTAAATAATTTTGTGGTTTGTGATTTTTCCAACCCCCAGGATAAGCATGTGGTGTAAAAATGAGTATTTCTAGTGCCCTGATGGTCTGGTTGGCTTTCACTTTCTGTGGAATTCAAGAGCAGCTCATGGAATTTGATTCTGATTCTGAACAGTATTACTCTTAGACTATACAAAAGGATAAATATCACAGAAAGCACATGTGGTCTATGTCTCCTTGATGCAAATGTTGATAGTACTACAAAGGAAACAACAATATTGTACCCTTTGTTCCATGTATGTAGGACATCTCCATGAAAATAGGTTCCAGAATTACCATCTTGTCTTTTAACTAGTTAAAGTAGATTTTTATCCAGGATGCATAAGCTAATTGCTAATGTCAGAGGAAGAGCCTGGCCCCAGTACTCCTTAGCTACTGAGTTACTTTTGCCACGCCATAGTAGTGTTTTTGTTTGGGTTTTTTTGTTTGTTTTTTTTTTCCAAGGAGGGTGGCACTTTTTTATTAAAAGAACAGAAACCAGAAATCTAGATAAATATTAAATATTTTTTTGCAATAATATAATCTTCTTTTGCAATAGTCCAGTCTTATTACTGGACTCTGTACTGTAAGTGTAGAGTAGCACAAAAAAAAAGTATTGCAGTCTGTACTAACTTTGTTTATTTATCTTAGGCAAAACTGACAAATCTTCAGGAGCCCCTAAGGGATGTTGCATTAATATGCTCTAAAGGTATAAAGTTTCATGTGGATAAAGGACAGCCATAATAAAATGAAAGACCATAATGGACTAAGGGAAAAATTAGTCATTTATATGATATAACGGGAATGGTTATAAGGAGTCTACAGGGTGTTACTGAGAGCTCAGAGATGGCTTGGCTAGTAGACATCAACCTTCTCTGTAGTTCAGCTTTCCCATTACAATGGGAAGATGTTTCAAATACCCATCCTGCCTTGTAACAAAGGAAGGAAGAGCGCCATATTTAAGAAACTCTGTATTATCAACATAAAGTATATTCTGTCTTAGAAAATCCAATTTCATCTGGTAGAAGCAGCCACTTCTTTTAACACCTTTAATTTTTCTTGTTCCATATAAACTTAGTCTACGTTCTTTCCCCTCACTTCTCCATCAGGTGTGCTCGAGAAGATGATGTCTGAAATGATTAATGGTCCCTCTCGTTTCCAGCTTTGAGTTGCTCATGGCTGGTTAATTTCCATTCTGTATCTCAAGACAGATTTCTTTGTAGATAGCAGCAATATCACTTCTTGGTCTTCATCTCACTGGATGGAATGACCCAACATCACTAATATACTCAGAGAATTTGGTCTTCGTTGACTTTTTAACCCAAGTCACCCTTTCTGGTTTCCTTTCTGGTATCCATCATTTTTGTCTAGTCAAGCAGAAATTAGTGAGAGAGAATTCAGTCTTATTTCCACAGCTATGGCTCATCACACTACATCTGCACTGATCAGCTAGAGGCTCTGC
Source organism: Sakesphorus luctuosus (assembly GCA_013396695.1). NCBI lineage: Eukaryota > Metazoa > Chordata > Aves > Passeriformes > Thamnophilidae > Sakesphorus > Sakesphorus luctuosus. Next base: position 108,810 of record VWZD01013037.1, read on the forward strand.
TCTTAGAGGCCAGGGCCAAGAGCTGTGGGACCACTGCCTGGAGAAATAGGACAGGCCAGGAAAGGCTTGGGAACATTTCAGTAATTGTTAAAGTTTGTAAAAGAGGAATGGGTATATTGGATGAATGCATGGGAGAAATGATGCCATTAAGCTGAGCATTTAATGAGTATTTACTGTTGGTTCTCTGTGGCCTCAGTTTCCCAAATCAGTTTGGACACAGTTGACTAACAGCTGATGAGATAATGACCAAAGGTTTATGCAGTGTCTGGAATGAGCATCACAGTACCCACTAACATCCCTGTCAATGCTTTTAAAAGAGCAACAGTATTGGGACTCTTTTGTAACAATGATGTCTTTCTCTGTGTGTGTATGCAGTAGATGGTAATCCTTTCTACAGCAATTCTCTGCCCAAGTAGTGTGGCCATCTCCTCAAAGCAAGAGTTCCTTCACCACCTCCTCAAAGCAGATCGGGAGTCATTCAGCTGGAAATGTGAGGACTTCTCTGATGTCAGGTACTAAGAGCAAGTTGTAAACTGATGTCATCCTGGATGTCTAGAGGCTGCAGGAGAATCTTCGTAGGGACCATATGGTAATAAGTCAGACAACTGAGTGATGATCAAAAACTACTGAGCCTGCGTTGCCCTTGCCTTGCCTCATTTGCTGTCATGTTGTTGGAATTAAGACTGCAACAGCATATCAGCTGTTACAAGAAGAGCACCATTAAACTCCATGCAGCTTCACCCCACTTTACGACTTGTTAATTTGTGCTTTACTTACTCTCTGTCAAATGAATTATCTTCATTCTGTGGTTATTTCAAGGCAGTGTAACAGATTAAAAAGGAAAGTTCTCTGACTTCTTCCACACTTTCAACTTAACTCTTAATATGACTGGTATGAAAATACAACCCTAAACTGAAATTGTGTGAACATGCAAAATGCATGTTCCACTTCTCGCCCACTTAGGTTTTGAGCAACACCCATTGATTTTGCTGACTATTACTCATAGATTTTGCTGACTATTACTCTGCAGTGTGGGCTAAGTAATTCAACCCTTTAATTGCTATACTGCATTTAAACAGGTCAGCTGTAGTGAATCCGTGTTCACCTGCTTTAGTGTGTTTGTTTGGTTTTTGAAAGCATCACTAACTCCATTAATCTATAGAAAATAGGAAACCATAGCCTATTCCAGAGAAATACTGGCTTTGTTTAGCTTGTTTCATCAGTGAATCCGCAGGAGAGTTTTCAAAGCCATCATCCAGTATTCTTAGTTGTTTCCTCTTGCTCTATTTCACTGTCTTAAACCTCCAAGTTGCTGGTCAATTAATGTGACAGGAACCCCGTAGGTTATGTTTGTTCACGGTAACCATGTCTTCTTTCATTAGTCCACTCCTAACAGCTGCACAGTTTTAATGTCTTAGCTGCTGTGTAACAGTCTGTTTGCAATGAAATGCTAAAGCAATAGAAGCGTATGTGTTGGGGGCGGGGGAGAAGCTCATGTAGGAGCTGAGAGGGAAAATGTTAATTTACAAAAACGCAGTTTTTTCCCCTGTTCTGCTGATTTTTATTGCAATCATTATATAGTAGTTATTTCCCTGTCTCCTGTAATTGTAGCGAGCTGACTTCTGACACTTTTGTTACTCATCTTGCATTTTCAGGCTAAAGGTTTTGCTGTCACTAAGAAATTTGAAGACTGCACACACATTTGAATGTTTTGGAAACAAAATTGCTAATCTTGAATTTAAAATTATGGCTGTCAGCTGTGATACAGGAAAATCATATTTCATTAGCCAAGTTTATCACTGTTCATTAAGATTTCCCTGTAATTGTAGTTTTTCTCTGATTGTTTTTTTGCTGTATTTACCAAGCTTTCTTTGAATCTTGTCAGACAGTTTAACTTCCTCTGTTTGCCTATTAAAAATGTTTACAGTACTGCCTTGTCATCATTAAATATTCCTGCAAGTTAATTAGAGATTGCATCCTACTTGTTCCATCTTTTAGAAAGCTGCTTCAAAGAATTCTCCAACCAAGCCAATGTCTGACAGTTCTAGTCCCAAGTGCCTAATATTTTTCAGTAATATTCAATTTTAGCAATCTGATATCACCATTAAATATTGAAGGCTAAAATTAATGATACATTTATATAAATGTGCATAATTGTGCCATCTATCTTTGCAGAACTTTTTACAAGAGATGCATAAACAGTGTTTTTTAAAATCTGCCTGTATGAAATTGAAATATATCATTACACACCAAATTTTGATAAGGAAAATTATTGTGAACTGCCTAATATTACCTTAGATTTTCCAGTTCATTGCACAGAGACATGGTATATTCATGATAAAAGTAAGCATTCTTTACATTTATTAGGAATATTATTTAACAGTTTCTTTTCTTCTGCATCAACACATTTTCAGCATAACACAAGCATGCAAACCCAAGAAAATAAGTGAATTAAAATGCAACAGGGCACTTAATCTTTCTCCAATGGAAGTTAATGGGCATTCTGCTTTGAATTTGAACTGAAGTTGAATTTATTGTTAATAGAATTAGGCCAAAATGTATGTAGTCTTCTTGCAAATTTCTTTTTTAGGAAATTGAATTATAAACAGGATAAAATTATAGGAAATGATGTTTCATGACAGTACAAATTATCTACTCATGCATAGAATGATGGTTATTAAGCAAGAGAACATAAGCATTGTTCTGTACTTTTTCCTTACAGTATATAATTGAGAGCTCTCTCCAATCCATCTTTAAATCATTCAAATAATGAAACTTCTTCCATTTCTCCTGGCCTGCAGTACACTTTCCCACAGAACGTTTCCTATGAAATTGAGCCTGGATTTTCCTGTGAATGTTTTCTAAATGAAATGTATGGTGGTGTGGTTTCTTGTAGCCTCGCTAATGTTGTGTGCTGAAGGAATCGGCAACGATATGGTGCTGCTGCCTGGGTTAGGATTCTCAATCCATTAACCCAGGAGAAGTGTGTGCTCAATGTCTAAGCCCAACCATGTGCTCCCTGAGAGCCCCCCTGAAAGGACACACAGGAGGCACAGGTCAGGGCAGGAACAAAGAGGCAGTTTATTCAGGGGGACAGGTTTATAAAGGACTTGGAGGGATTCAAATGCTCCAATAAGGGACAAGGGGGAAGTCTGGCTTCAGGCCAGTAAGAGTAAGGGGATTTACATTCAATGGGAGAGAGTTCCAGATAACAGGAGGTCACTATCTGTGTTCCAGCCCTCTGGCTTAGCAGGAGACTTCTGGGAAGACAATAGTGACTTGGCAGTTTTACATTAAGTACATTCAAACTACACTAAAAACATCTGTTGTTAAAGCATTCTCAGTAGATGGCTGCTTTTCTTCATCAGCCCATTTCTGGCATGACATTCTCCAAGCCATATATTGAGAGTGCATTGCTACAGAAATGTTGAATATAGATTATTAGAGCCTAACTATTATAGTGAAGGTTAGTTTTGCACAAGCTCTGGAAGTCTGAGGATTTCAGATATGGTTTCTCTGACCTCGCAGTAAGGGGTGACCTTATGTGCCTACATCCCATCAAAATTTCACTTAAAAGTCTAAGTCCACAAAAACAGTTGTTGGATCCTACTCAGTTTAGTAGATGCCTAACCTCCAGGGTTTCTAAGTTTTGTAGGTGTGGAAGGTTTCCATGTTATGATCCTCTGCATGCTTGATGAACTTGTGATGTAGTTACAGGTTCGTATTTCTGATGAAGGAAGACTTTCCTGTCTCCTCTTTAGACTGTGGTAGAACCAATCTTTATGAAAAACATCCCTTAGAAAAAAGTGGGGAAGGAAAGAGTTTAGTTTTAAATTTTGGTGATTTCCTCTATTGTTTCTTTTCACAGTGTTGTAGAGGTGCTTGGTTGGGTCTCCCGGAGAGGACGATACCAAGCTGGAACAAGTATTTGTGGGCAAAAAAATAGAAGGATGTACTCTTTTGGAATGCATGCTGCATGATAGCTCAGTGAACACTGGAAGCCAAGTTGTGTTTATGATCCTTCTTTTCATGGTGCTCAGCACCATGCTGCTTAACCGCCTCCTACACTGATATCCCTAAACTAGGTTTTCCTTTTCCAGTCAAGTGGATGGACTTGACTGGTGTTCCAGAGTACAAATTAGGCTATTTCTATGAAAGAGTATAAACCTCTTCCAGAGAACAGCTCAATGGTAAGAGCCTTCATCCAATGTACAATAGATTAATTCCCTCTTCAGCCTAAATGAGTTCGGGCCTTCATCTTCTGTCTCTAAGAAGACTGTCATCAGCAGGGGGCCAGGGGACTTTTGAAGATTATGATGTTTTCCCACCCTCCACTGAATAATGATTGTACCCTTGTTGCTGTCTTTCCCCTCTTTTCTCCCTTTTCTCCCCTTTTCTTCTTTTTCCTCAGACAGCACCTGTTTTAACTTTTGTTGCCTTTCCTCCTTCTCAGGTGGCCTCTCTTGGAGTCACCACATTCACACTGTGTGCCCTCTGCATTGACCGATTTCGTGCCGCCACCAACGTGCAGATGTATTATGAGATGATCGAGAACTGCACCTCGACGACGGCCAAGCTGGCTGTCATCTGGGTGGGTGCCCTGCTGCTGGCCCTGCCGGAGGTGGTGCTGCGCCAGCTGACCAAGGAGGACCCCGAGTACAGTGGCAGCCCCCCAGGGGAGCGCTGTGTGGTGAAGATATCCACTGCACTGCCTGACACCATCTACGTGTTAGCTCTCACCTATGATGGGGCACGGCTCTGGTGGTACTTTGGCTGCTATTTTTGTTTGCCTACCCTCTTCACTATTACCTGCTCCCTAGTGACGGCAAGGAAAATCAGGAGGGCTGAAAAGGCTTGCACAAGGGGGAACAAGAGACAAATTCAGCTGGAAAGTCAAATGAACTGCACAGTGGTTGCTTTGACCATTTTATATGGGTTTTGCATCATTCCCGAAAACATTTGCAACATTGTGACTGCCTACATGTCCACAGGGGTCTCTCGACAGACTATGGACCTCCTCCATCTCATTAGCCAGTTCCTTTTGTTCTTTAAGTCCTGTGTCACCCCAGTTCTCCTGTTCTGTCTCTGTAAACCTTTCAGCCGGGCCTTTATGGAGTGTTGCTGTTGCTGCTGTGATGAATGCATCCAGAAGTCTTCCACAGTGACGAGTGATGACAATGACAATGAGTACACCACAGAACTGGAGCTCTCTCCTTTCAGTACCATCCGTCGTGAGATGTCCACTTTTGCCTCTGTGGGAACTCACTGTTAATTGACCTTAGGAGTTTTATTTCCTGTGTTTGTTTCTTGTTTTGTTTTGTTTTTTAACTTTATATTTTTCTTCTTGAAGCAAAATGCAGGAAAAAAAATTACCATTGAAAACTACTCTTGAAACCAATTTGTGTATTAACAGTTTTGCTTTGAAAAATAATTTGTTTGGTTGTTAAAAGAAAAGAGAGAGAAGAAGAGCCAGCACTCAGTTTTAAACCCTGATACTTTGTATGGTGCTAGGATTTCATTGGTTGAGGAGGAGGATCCATATCAATCAACTTTTATTAATTCCTTAGTATTATTTTTTGATAATCACTATAAAATGATTATGTAGACATTGTGGGATTTGCAAGGTGTTTCATGTAAAAGATGTGGTGGAAAGTATTTGAAGGTAGTTTTAATCCAATTACTGTACACTATTGTGGGAGGACTTGGACTTCAGAAAATTTATAAATAGCATAAAAATAAATGAGGTTTTATTCCTTAACTTCATTGTCAATCTACATTTAACAAAGATACCTATGAATAGTATTAAAATCCTTTAATGAGTAAAAAAACTCTTTGAATAAAATAATTTAGATGGCTATGTTTAATTAACAGTCGAGTACTTACCCTTGGAGGATATATTACGGTGTTCAAGGAAGATGGTTATAATGGTATGAGATTTATATGAGTCGGGTTTTTTAATGTTATATTATGAAGGTTCAGTGTGCCTCACTGAAAATTTTCTAAACCTGCAGATATACAAAATCTGAGTTATTTTATACTTCTTACAAGGAAACATTCATTTTATCACTGAATTTTGCCTTGTGTGGTTTCAAAATCAAGTTTCTTTCCAGTTTGCTATTGGGTTTTACATCGGGATTATGTCCTCAGTCTCTGTATATATAGCTCCTACTGGCTTCAGTGAGAGTCTCATTGCAGAGGAAGGCATTTTTTGCCAGAGGTTTGCTGACAATAAATGTGAGGGACTGAAACATGTGGAGAGTGAATTCCTTCTTTTTTTAAAGGGTATAAACACACTTGAATGCTTGGGGCTTGACCCAGAGCCCATGGCAGTCAATGGCAAGGTTTCCATCAATTTCAGAGGGCTTTGAATCAGACTGGCATCTCCTATTCATTCTGGGATATGTAGCATGAATATTAATCATGGGGGCTCTCTATACTGATTATAAATCTCACTGCCCTCACAGAGACCGCTATTCATGAGCAGCTCACAGCTCTGAAGCTGGTTTTGAGAGCCAGGGTGTGTTTTGCTGATGGCTTCTTGCTGTCCACAGTGTCGTTAAAATAAAGATATGTCAACACTGCCAGCAATGGTGTGATACAGTAAAATAAAGTTGTTATAAGTAAGCCGGGTTGGAGACTGGAAAGTGCCTATCCTTACCAGCAGAACTTAATTTGCCCCACTTCTTCCCTGAAGTAGACAGGCTGTTCTTGGCAGGCAAGCTGGCTCATATTTACACTGGGCAGCAGCCTGAAGTGAACTTAGTGAATGAACACTAAGGAACTGAATTTTCTATAGTTAGCTTATATTTTAATACTGATTGAGTAAATAATGCAATTGGAATAAGAGGAGCAGAAGTAAAATCATTTGCATTTGTAGTTTGGAATTAACAGTGAATGTAACTGATGTACTCTTACCTCCTGATACCTGCCTCTACATGTGTTAAAGAACTTGCTGTAACTTTTGGAAAGGAGTCTAATTTTTGTTTGTAGGTTGTGGGCTTAATGTGTTTAATCTTTGTATCTGCTTGGGTAAGCAGTATTTCTTCTTTTTCTTTACCATTTTAACCTATAATAATTTCAACAGGAAAAAACCCCACAATTTAAATTAATTAATATGAATTCAAACATAAATGCACTTGAGTTCTTTTTCTGGCTTTTGAATCAGGTATTGGGCCCTAGCAAAGCAATCTGCTTTAACCACAGGCATTTCTTGCTGTTTAGGACTTGCTGAATTACCCAAGTTTCTGAAATCCTATTGTAACATGCTCAGTCTCTTCTGAAGACAGGGGAACTGTCCCTTTCTTATAAAACCCTTCACTGACTTGACTTTACTTGATTACATTTAATAAACTATGAAAGGGATTAAAGAGAAAAGATGAAAACAAAATCCTCCTCACTATGGTGCCTGTGGCTCCTCACATACGTATTCCCATCTCTGCATTTTGATTTGTACTATTCCTTTTTACATACCAATTGTTATAAAGAATGGGAATAAAACCTCTGTTTTTGAGACCTTGCTGAGAGAATTGTTTCTCAGCTGCCTTTTCTGTTACAGCGTGAGCAGTGGCTCAAGGATCTGGGACAAGAACAGCAGAATGGGAGGAAGAACTTCTAAAGAAACAAACAAAAGAAATAGAGAATTTACTTGGGAATATTAAATTATCAAATTTTGCTATTTTAGATGCAAGACTGCATCAGGACAGGAAAAGCCCCCATTGCTCTGGATATAAGGTGCTTCCAGCTTTCCAGTCTGCAATGTGTATGTATCAGCTCTGCCAAGGACTGTTGCTAGCTCCCAAGCTGCATGTTCTGTGTTCCAGAGAGGTGCAGTTTGCTTCTCCATTTAAACATTTCCACAATAGATGTATGGTAACCCTACGGGAAAAGAAAACAAAAAAAGCCCAACAACAAAAAAATACTCACCAAAACTAAAAGAAAAAATAGAGCAAAAAATATTTAATAAGTCATTGGAGAATGTAGAATTTGAAAATCAATAATGCTGTGTTTGGAAATACATCTTCCTGCTTGTGTGGCAGAGCATCCTTCAGAAGCCTTGTAGTCATTGGGACTTCTCTGTACTCTGTGTAACCTTGCCCTTTCTGCTACTAAGCATTTTTCACAGCTGTTTCTCTGCTCTGCCTTGGATGCCTGTAGCAATTTGAGATGCGAGACACCCTTTTGTTCTAATTTGTTCTCTAAACTGGTTAAGCTAATACCACATTAGCAGATTTGTAATGTCACAGCCATTCAAGTGTCATGGTAATTCCTTGTGTTAAAGTTGGGGTGCTGCATTGCTTTTCTTCCAGCTTTTGGGATTGATGCATCGAACTCGAAATTTTCTTGGTATTTGCTTTTTTTACTTGCTTTAGTATTCTTAGAAGCCACTTCTGTCTGTTTTGAATCCAGTTCTGTAAGACATTTGTCTATTAACAAGGGGGCATTTGATGGCTGAAAATTTGGAAATGCTTATTGCAAAGATCTAATTTTTTTAACCTAAACCAGAGAAAGTTGCAGAGCATGGTGATCAACATAGAAAAGTGATGGAATGGAAAATCAGATCGGTGAGGCAGGAAAACCTTATGCCTCTCAGGTATGTAAACCTTTAATATATTAAAACTTACTGTCCCTGACCTGGTCCCATTAAGAAATTAAAAACCATAAAATCCTTAGAGTTCAAGTGTCTCCAATGAAATCATGTTTCATGACCTGTATCAAAAAATAATATTTGTGTAGGACAAAGTACAAATGCCAAATTATTGAGTAGTATTGCTCAGTCAGAAGAAATTTCTTGTTTTACCCCTTCCAAGATAAAGTCCTACATTCAAACTTAAATAAATCCTGCCTTTAAATTACCTCAGTGAATTGCTCAGCTCCTGTTCTGTCATTGGCACCCTGATGTAAGCTTCCACAGTGCTCCAGCAGCTCTGGGAATGGCTCTTAAAGACACTGCAGAGGTTTCCAAGCATGTCATCCTACATCTCTTTATTACAAATTGTGTGATGTTAGGCTGTGTGGTGAGACTGTCTTACTGTGTGTGTGGCACTCAGAAGCACACTAGATTCTAAGAAATGTGAATTGCTGTTGAAACTCTGAGTAGCTTCTCCAAATTCATTGAAGAGTAAGTATTCAAAGCATCTTCTAGTATCTGTGAGCCATTGTCTTGGACACAGTGCAAATACATGCAACTTGCCCTGTGGATGCCTAACTGCTGTAGATGTGCTCAGGTACATTGCTGAGCTGCTTCTGGGCTTTTTATGCCAGGTGGCATTAACAGAACTCCAAAACTACTTAAATCATCCCTTTGTTCTTGTGCTGCAATTAAAACTGAAGGCAAAACCTGCTCAAAAATTAGCTCCTTAGTTGGGCCCTGTCTTGTGTGTGCATGGAGAGCACATCTAAGGCGGTTGCAGACTTTCAGTAGATACAGGCTTAGCACAGTACCTTCAGCATATATAGGTTTATGAATGTTCTGATGAATCAAAAATTTAGATTCTGTTGTTTCTAGGATGGAAGAGCGAGATTCAGAGTCCTGCTCTGCTTAATTTATAGGTCAGACTTGAAATTTGGTGGCTCAACATCCCATCGGAAAGGCATAACTGCTGTAGTAACTGCTGATGATATTCTGGAGGGGAGAACCTGTGTGAAGCAAACTGCCCTGCAGGAAGCCATTAGGGTTCCACCTCAGTTCCATAAGAACCTAGCCCAAATGATTTGCCCAGATTACAAAGGCAAACTGTGACTTTGAGGTCGATCGTCCATGTCCTGACTTCTTATGTCTTCATCTTGAAACTATCCTTTCCTCATAGCACTGAGAAATGTGGTTAAGAGAAGTTAGAACTTTTTTCCTTTTTTTCTTTCCAATTTTTATTTTTCCCTGAAATGCTCAGCCAAAGTCAATGTGAGCAGATGATGTAAATCACTAAAACTTTACAGTATTCTACATGCACTGTCTGTGCCTCAGAAACTGTTATTTTTTCACTACTGTTTTGTATTTTATTGAGTCATTTAACATCTATCCTTGGCAGATGTCAAAGTTTCAAAAGCTTGCTCTGTGTTGTAGTGAATAAGAAACAATGAAAAAGAGACAGGCTGGGACACTCCAGGACACCTGGGCATCTCTGCGATAGAAACACTGACCCCTGTTGAGAGTAGAAAAACTGACTTACTGAACACAATACAAGTATGACTCCTGTTGAGAGCTGAAGGTTCACCAATCAATCAGGAGGAGAGCTGTGTTTAACCATGTACTGCATTTAACCACTGAAATCCAGGCTACATGCTCTCTCTGTTTGGCAGGATCGGTTTTTGTTTTTCAGGCAGCACAAGTTGGGACAAAGACTCCCTGCCATTTTCAAAGTGACAACACAGAGAGCCAGTGCTGTGTCTCCTGCTGGTGACACATTCTCTACGTAGTGTCACCTGGAGTGCCAAGATCCACACGCCTGGATGTCCCAGCCTTTCTCAAAGAAGAGATCAAACATTTCTGTCCTTGTGCACAGTAGCTTTAGTTGTGCATCACAACTTCTTGTTACTGAAAAGTAGAAGATAAAATTATTCTGACTAAAATGTTTGTGGAGTTTTTCTTCAAGTAGAAATCAGCCTTGCCAGAGTTACATAATTCTCAGTTTAGAGCACTTAATAGAAGAGCTAGTGGAAGCATTATTACTCAGGGTAGTAGGTAATTTTTAGGTGAACAGAAAACTTATTTTTCTTCCTGTTTTTTTCTGTTTGTTTGGTTGGGTTTTTTAGGATATTTTATCCTTTATTTTCATGTGATTAAAAAGTAATTCTTTTTTCTTAAACAAAAGGCAAATATCCCACAAGAACTCATTCTTTTGTCTAGCCATCATTAGCTTACATCAGACATCTTCATTTGTGTCCACAATGAATTTAGCCCATTCTTCTTTGAGAAAGAAAATCAAAATAGTCAATTAGAAACATGTTTATAACAAACTTGATCTTGAAGAGATTAGATTTGAAGAAATACCTCATACTGGAATGGTAATGTAATTTTTTTTTCATAATTATGGTCTTACCAACCTAAATTTTTAAAGAGATGGTAGATACATGCAGTTCAAGAACAGCTTGTGGTTGAATTTCATGATTGTCACTAGTGACTCAAGAATACATGTAGTCTGGAATAAATGATCTAATAGCAGTTGGTTATACATGTGATAATCCCTACTGAACACAATACAAGTATTTTAGTGAGCAAATAGATTTTAGCCTGTTAGCTCTTATACCAGAGAACTAATTCTTAAAATGTGTTTCCAATTTGATTTATTATATATATGTGTGAGCTAGAAGAATCTAGTTTTTTTAGTGTTAGAGAATGCAAAAGCTTGAGAAAAAAGGTATCCCATCTGTAATTGTAGTCAGCATTTATACTTCACATTTTTACTTATAAATTGTTGCCTTCATCTGTGTTGAAGCAATTTCTGCTGACTGTTCTTATCAGTCCTTTCAGTGTCTTATTCCATTCGCTAACTCTCCCCTGAGCAAAGGAAAATCCTCTTTTGTTTTTCTGATGATCAATTCTTTTAAATTGAGCTTGTAAGTAAGTCTCATTCATTTTTCACAATCTATCCACTGGAAAACTTGAAGGTGAACAGTCCTTCTCCCTGTGGGAAGTATTTATAAATAAGGAAGCTGCAGTCTATCTAAGCTAGCAGAACTAAAAATTCCTCATCAATCTGTGCAAGATCTGTGGCCAGAGTACGAGCATTACAGCATCAATTTCTGATTTAAAACTGGCTTATTTACATGCAAATCATGAGACAACAGGTAACAACAGTGTCTCCTTGCCAAAACATGGGAGGTTTCTACATGAAACTGGCTCAGGTATCTTTATTTCATATGGGGTTTCTCTACAGAGTCTCTTTTTATCTATAAAATATCCTCTTGTAGGTTGTTAGATGCCTTTGTGACCTGTCAGTAAACTATTCCTAATTTAGAGCTTCATTCATGAGGTTAAGTTAAGGCTTGTATGATTAAGCTGAGGATGAACCTTTGTTGTAGACCTGTCTATGATGTAAGATATGCCTATGTGTGGATGGCACTGTTGGAAGCTGCCTCTGGAAGGCAAAAGAACAGGGATCCCCTGTAGGCAAAGCAGTACATCTGCATCCTCCCTCCTGGTAGTCGCTAACAATTTGGTGACAAGTCTGCCAAAGGCTGGAATTAGTTTTGAGAGGTCTGCATAGCATTGCTTTTGAAAAGCTTTAAGGGGTAACCAATTATTTAACTATTAATTCCTCCTTAAGATATTCTTGTTTTATAGGGAGGAAGGCTTGCCTTTGGCTTTTGACAACAAAAAAAGAAAAAAATATGTAAAAGAATTCTACTTAGATGTGGATAAATTTGATTTCTGTCTTTTGGGATAGAATTCTGTAATTGTAACTGTTTCTTAGCTTCCCAAGGTTAAAGCAGATTGAACACTGAATCTTCAACTCTTAATACAGACCCTCACACTTCTGCTGAGGATGGAACCAGTGACCCTGAGACAATACCTGACTTTATTTAACCGAAACATGCATGTCTGAGTGGTAGGTCCATTTGGATAAACTGAGCATAGAGAGCATGGGAGTCAGACTCTTCTTCCTGGTGTTGCCCATTGGTGTTGGGTGTTGAAAGGGTTAAGTGTCTTTAGTCTAGCAGAGCCTGGTTTCAGATGAATAGGAGCAGTTTGTGCCTTCTCAGTGCCTCTTTCTGGCTGTCCTCATCCTGCACAAGGCAGCACTGTATGCTGAGATCCTGAAGGTCCCACTGCCTGCAGGGCTTGACTTTTTTAACCTTTTTTGGTAAGTAAAAGGAAAGAAATAAACTAATTGTTAATTCTTTGAGGTTTGAGAACTTTGCTTTGGATAACTTTCCTCCTGAAGTACCACTGCAGCATAAATCAGAATTTGCATGTCTGTGCCTCGCAACTACACTCAGAAGCAACTGTAGAGACTTGAACACTACAAATCATATAAAAAATGCAAAATTGTGGGTTTACATTGAATCTGCCAGAATGTAGTCTGACAAATGAAAACACACCAAAATTTTACCTATTTCTACTTTGAATGCTTCACTCTCCAATTATAGAATAATATTTGTTTATTGTAAATAACAATATTACTGCTTAATAATTCTTGAAATTTCTTATTTTCCTTTCCATTTATTTTATTTTCCTTTGTCATCTTCTTTCATTCTATTCTCCATCTTCGTTTTTCTTTTCAGCTGGAGAATTTTAATTGTTTGTGCTCTCTGCTGTACACCTTACAGTGATCTCTGTTTAATCAGAGCTTGAGTTCAGGGACTCAAACGTGAGTTAAAGAATAAATACTTCTAGCTCACTACATTACCATGTACCTTAAATGACAATAACTCAATATAAAAGGTAAAAAATAAATCAACCTGTCCACAAACCCAAAGCTGTCAGAACCTGGAGTCTGCTAAAACTGTGGGCCTCTGTGCTATCATCCAGCAGCCAGCTGCAGAAGTCTGCCCTGGGATGGACTTGCCAAGTCACAGATGGGCATCCCTTGGAACTAATCTTGAATACAGTGAAAATTAAAATATGAGGTATTTTAAATGAAATATACTGTGTTCAGCAGAGTAGCTTTTGAAACATCAAGGTCTATTCCATCAGAGCATACCTGACCTGCTCTACCCCCAAGCCACTGTCAGACTGTCAAGCTTTTGGCCCTGCTGGAGGAGAAAATCTATTCTTTTGATTCTGGCATCTAAACCAAATATTAACGTCAACCTAAAAGGATTAAAAGATGAGATTCCTTATGGGCAAAAGTAATTCCATCTTGACACATTCCTAACAATCACTGGCTCAGGAAGGACATTGTAAAGTAAGATTTATGTTTGACTTTCAAGAAAGCCTCTTTACTCAAATTAAGAAAGATGAATTTGAATCAAGATTTGAACTTATATCTGTAATATATATACTAACTAATATGTGTTATGTAGGAAACAGGCATGTCTCTTTCTTTACATTAGAGATAAATATTCAGTGACATAAAAATGTAAGAACAGAAAGGCAGTAAACTAGTCTAACTCTTGCTTAATGAGCCCTCACAATTTCATCCAGTTACTGCAGTGGAGAAATCTCAGTTCAGTTTTGCATACCAAAAGCAGATCTAATTGTTCTGTTAAGATGGAGAGTCCTGAAATTCCATTTGCTTCTAGTGCTAATTGTGCTCATTAAGAAAACAGCAACCCCATGACCTCAACAAAGCTTTCATAGTTTTGATAGTACATGTCCAATAGATCTAGTAATTTAATTGGAATTGGCTCTGGAATAGCTGAACACAAGACTAGATCTCCTTCACGTTCAGCTTCTGAAGCTGAACAGATTCTAACCTCAGGATCCATAAACTTGTTACTGGATATTTACATATGGGGTTTGGTGACAATACGAGATAATTACCAGTAATTTTTTTCTCAGCTGAAGGTCTTTTAATGTTTCTTTCTCCTTCCACATAGTCAATACTCTGAAAAACACATGAAAAATGTCTTGTGTGCATTGCTCCATTTCGCATGTGCTTCTTATGTGCTCTCAGAACAGCACATCATTGTCACTGAGACAAAGTATTCTGACTATGAACTAAACATTGGCCTGATTTTTTTCTTCACCCATTTTTCATGTATAGTTTTTTCTACTTTCCATGTTTATTTTTATGATGCAGTTCATCAGTAACTTTTCTTCAGTCTGTTATGGGAAATTGTTCATTGAAAAGACACATTCTTAAGTAGCAAAAAAGCTCTAGCTGTCAATAAGCAAGCTAATATAAATTCATCAGGGATATCTAGTCTTTTTGGAACATTACATAATCTATAGTCTGCTCTCTTAAAGATAAAATTTGCTACATTTCAGCTATCATTTATGCTAATACTAGAGCTTAAAGGCAGCAGTTTATCTCAATTTTATGGGTATACACTGTTGCTCCAAGAATGTTCTCATGTAAAAACACACTGTAGGGGTATTATTCCAAGATTCTTCTAGTGTAAGAGAACCTTAATGTACTGAGGGATCAGCAGCAAAAGCCCTTTGCAGGGTGGCTAAACCTCTGCCGCATACCCTGGCTGTACTGGGTGTTACACTTTCCAGGCAGCACATGGTTATGGCTCCTGCTGATGGCAATGCTTCTTGCAGATACAGCAAAGCACTTCTGTCAAAAACAGAAAATACGGTGTTTCTATGGTGCCAGTATGATAAACCACAGCAAGGGCAAAAAAACTAGATTGTGCCCTTCAATCTGCATGACTGCCAGGGGTTTCTGCTTAGGGCAAATTCCAGCCCGCAAACCCATGGAGATTTATTCTGGGGAAAGGGAAGAGAACATTCATGACTGACCAAGCTGGGTAATTCTGCAGTTGCTATCCTTCAGAAATGCTAGGGCCTTAGTGGAAATAGGCACTCAATCCTCTTTTTCTTTGATTCCACTAATCTTCTTGGGCTATACTGAGTCAGACAGGAGATGTCTACAGAGAAGCAGGTACCTTGTCACAGTCACCAAGAGCAGCCATAGTAAAAGTGAATACCTTTTCCATCAAGATGATCTGAAGTCTCAGAGGAGAGAAGAGTGGTGCAGGTGGTCAGGAGTGAGATAGGTGCAGCAGTTTTTCAGTAGACCTTCATTTGCATCATAAACCCATCATCTTCTCGAGCACAAAGGAACAGCAGGGCTAGCAGCCGGCTCAGCCCCACAGCGATGGACACGGCACAGGGCGGGGATCAGGAGCACTGGATGCACTGCTGAGGGATGGTTCACACATTGCCCCCATCTCTGAAACACTTGGCTCTAGACAGTGCTGTTCCTCTCTCACTTTCAAGAGTGCTAAAAGGTTTTCTCTCTTCTCTGAGGGAGGTGAGCAAATGCAATTTGAGTGTGTTTCTGCTGAAGCACCAATATTTTTTCATTGCCATTTGTATTCCCATTACAAAGAATGATTTTTCTGTTAACCTAAGTGATCATCTAAGTGATCACTTGAAGGCTGCAAAACTGTATGTCATTTTTAAGCTACTGTATTGCTATGCCTTAGGGAACTTCTACAGATGCCGTGCCACAATCCATTTCTTCCCCATGAGGAGCTACCACGCTAGTTGGTTTGATTCATTTGCCACAGCTGTTTACTTTTTTTACCTCAAAGCTACAAAGGTATGGTGCCAATGTAATACAAAGGAGGCTGCCTTTTAAATTACTGATTATAAGAATTATTTTCTAAAGTAAAAAGTATTCTTATGGCCAAATGGAATGACTTGTGTGAGTGTTTTTTCTTCACCTTTTATTAATTTTCTTTTTCCTTTCCTTTTTCTGTTAACCTGTAGACATAGATAAATGAGCAACACAATACTAATGTGCATATTAGTCTGGAATAATTTAAGACAGACTAATATCTCCCTGACAGAAAATTGTCAGCTCAGTTCTGTCATAGCATCAGTCATTGCAAACTATTACATTTCTGAAGCAGAGCTACTAGGTAGGTACTACATTTTATTTATTTCTGCAGTTCAAATACATTCAATTTCCATTTTGACTGTTTTTTTCTGTCTGGTTGTGCTTATTTATTTGAAGTTATTTATAGGTGATACTGTTCTCAGCTAACAGCTCAGCATGCAAGAGATTATGAATATTAAATTTTAATTTGTCTAAAAACCAAAGGCAACAAATCTAGGTCAAAGATGTTGCCTTGGGCAAAGTCCATGCAGGTTCTTTTGCATCACTGAATATTATAGCTCCTGTCTTTCTCTTTAAAAATGCTCATACCTGATCAGGCAGGTGCCTTTTTATGCAATGGACATACCGTTTAAAAGCTTCTCAACCACTGAGTGTGCAAATCCTGGACTAAGTGTTGCAGAAAATCCAAAATGTCACCCCATAATATACATTATTCTAATGACTGATGCTTGACATTTGGGGTTGTATTCACTGCTTTTCCCCTTTTGAGGAAGAGATTTGCCCCAAAACATTAGGTGACTGATCTAAAGAAAGAACTAGGAGAATCTGAGGAGCTCCTCACATTCGCACTTGTTGAAGGTGTTCATTCATATAAAAATTCAGTAAATGCCTCTATTCTGTCATTTTGCTTTTATATCTGTTTTGCTTTTAACTGCTAGTTTCCTGGTCATCTATGCTGTGTTTGTACTGCACTACTCATGATCTCTCCTCTGGAGTGAATTGGCTTCCTTCTAATAGAGGCTAGTTTTCTTCTGGGTCCATGGTGGGCATGGCTGAAGTCAGCCTTCTGCAGGAGCTATTAGCTTTGAGCAGTAAGAATGAGGGCACATTCACACCAGCTGGCCTTGGAAACAAGGGTCATTTCTTCACTGTCTATGAAGACCCTGTAGTCACAGCCAATGAGCATAAAGTGGATAATGTCAGAGCCTGATGACAAGGTGTAATGGGTTTGATCCATGGCTTCCTCAGTAACCAGTGTAACTAAGTTGCATATTAATGTGCAAAATGAAAAACTTTTTTTAAACATATGGCATTGTTCAAGTAGCAGAGTGTTGCATTAAGGGTATAGGAATTCAGCAGAAAATAAACTCCCTTGCATTCCAGCTGGTCCCGAGAGATCACAGGGATGTGGTACAGCTTAATTTCTGATTATTGCCAATTTAGCACTATAACTCTGGTTGAATTCAAAAGAAGAACTTGTATGAGCACTGACACACAAATACGCAGTTTGCCAATCCATTACTATAGGTCTGATCACATTCAGTAAGGACTTTGCATGATCTAGATTTACAAATACTGCAATTTATTAAAGCAATCAGAAGGAGATTCAAGATTGCTGGTGATAAAAGCACCAGCTACTGAGTGTTGATATGTCATGACAGCAAGCATAGCAAAAGAGATCTATATACTATATACTCCTGGGTATGCTCTGATGCAGCTGGAGGTGCAAAGATCATCTAAAGATGTCCCTTCATGAGAAGAGGAGGGACACAGTCTGTCAACCAATCCTGAGCAGACAGAGGTGTTTTCTCCCTCCAGCCCTTTCTGCCCTGAAACACCCCTCTTATACTACAAATTTTGGCCCATCTCAAGGGGATAGAACAATCACATGTTATAGGTGGCCTTTAGTGGCTTTAATCATACATGCATTACATGTTCCGTGTTCCTCTTTGGTTGCACTCCGAGGGGTGTGTAAGTTAATATGTTAATGGGGGTTAACCAGGTTCTCTGTTACTTTTGGTCAGAATTTATAGTAGGCAAAAGAGGTGAAATAAACACTTTAGTCCTTCCTCATGTACTAAGGGGCAGTAGAGGCTCTGTGACCTTCATCAGAAGATCTTTCTGCACATCCTTATCTCCTTAATGAATGAGGTTTGTAATGAGGCTTGTTTTTCATGGTGAAGGGAGTGTGGCTGTTGACTGGTGCTGATGCTCTTCTGTTCCTCACTGACACATCATCAAGCCATTAGACCTTCACTTCACTCCAGCCATTATTCAGTTGTTAGGCCTTGCTTGAGCCAGGTAAAAGATAAGCAAGAGGCCCAGCTCATATTTTTCTCAACCAGCTTTATCAATTCTTCTCTGCCTTAAAGCAACACCATAGAATTCTGAACATTTACCACAGAGCGCTGCAGCAAGAGAGACTGTCTGCTACCTCCCCTCCTCTGCCTTTCCATTACCAAAAGCCCTCAGTAGATGTGGCTATGACATTCACTGAAATGGAGAAAAAAACTGCATCCATGCAATGGATTACTCTGCTACAAGAGGTGATGTTTGGCACACATAGATATGAGGAAAAATTAATGCTACAGTGAGAAACTCTTTATGTTCCTGGTCATCCTTCTAAGTTGCAAGAGCATGTTCCATGCCCTCCATGCCTTCAAATCCTCTTATTATGGATCTGAAACTTTTCTTGGTTTCATTCCTTCAGCAGTAATTCACAATACAATTCACTCACCATTTAGAATGGACAGCATGACTAGAACAGGAAAAAGCAGACAAAAGAGATCATGAAAGTACAACATAGTATTTTTCACCAATCTAGTGATGTCTTTATGATATGAACCAATACCCCAGTGTTGATTTGTTCTTTCTTTTTCCTGAAAGATATGGAGAGACAATAATTTTCTTATGCCTGAATTAATGTTACTGCCTACTTAAATATGCAGTAGTGAGGTTCTGCAGGTCACTATCATGACTTTATCTTAACAATGAAAATAAAATAACTGCAGCTCTTACAAACATCAAGGAACATTTTAAGCATCAGCTTCAACAGGGATGTGTGTCATACAAGTTATCATGTTCTGTGTCACAGAATGGCACACATTCCCATGTGTTTCATTTCCATGCCCTGAAAAGTCTTTCATTGCCAGTGGCTGAAAATAATTTCAAATGCTTTTAAAGAAATATATATGGAATCATAGAATCTTTTAGGTTGGAAAAGACCTTTGAAATCAACGAGTTCAACAGTAGACCTAACACTGCCACGTCCATCAATAAATATGTACCTTTATAATAGATTTATATAAAAATAAAATGTGTTTTTATTTATTTTGTATTTAATAGACATGTACTACAAAAGTGGCCCAAACAAATACAACCTTCAGTTCTGTATTTAATTTCTTCTCTTTCACTTCCTATACAAGAATTCTAGCTCTGGGCTTAGCAGACCTAAGAATTTATTAGAAAAAGTTCTTCACACAGAAAGTGGTTGGGCACTGGAACAGGCTCCCCAGGGAAGTGGTCAGAGCACCAAACCTGAAGTTCAAGAAGCATTTGGAGGATACTCTCAGATACATGGTGTGACTCTTAGGGATGGTCCTGTGCAGGGCCAGGAGTTGGACCTTGGTGATCCCCCTGGGTCCCTTCCAACTCTGCAAACTCTCTGATGCTGTGATTCTGTACTTCATCCAGCTGTTTAACATAGGATTCAGCTTATGCCTTCTAACTTTTTTTTTTTGATGGTATCTTTTCATGAAATTTGCGTGCTTGGACACTAATTTAGTCATGGTATGTCTCTAAATTTAGCCTCACATGTGGCAAGCTAATGTGCATTAACACCACCCACAGTGCTACAATCAAATATTATATGTCATCACAGATATGAAAGAGTCTTATACTACCTGATTTTTAAATTGCTAGATACTAATCTATGGCTTATACCTAGTTAGGCTAGAACAAAAGATACTAAATCTGGTCAATGCTTACGCCTGAAGTAGATTATATGAAAATGAAGAAAGGAATTCTAACTTTCTGTGTGGTGCAGAAGAAGTGATAGGATGTAAAGAAGATGACTCAAGTAGGTAGCTGAACAATCCTCGTGTTGAAACAGGATCAACTTGGTTTTGCCCATACGGCTCCTGATTCAAGATAGGCAGAGAATGGATGATGCAGAAGACAGATTAGGAAATCTCAAAAAAAAATATGAGCTATGTGACAATGCATGAATCAAAGGCACAGTGCTTGTAGGGGTTAAACTTGAGTGAATTAATCTGCAAAAGCAGTAGGTTAGTTAAACAATTATTGATAGAATAGAAAAACACCTGTTATGGTGCCTAAAGAACTGAAAAATCAATATGTCATTGGGCTTTTGAATGGCTTCATCCCATAGGTTACATTGCACTTAAAGGCTATTCTTAATGCTTGACACCTTGTTTCAGTAAGGGTACCTGACACAAGCTACATGACTAACACTGCTGGTGTACTTGGATGGTGAGAGAGAAGATTCTAGAGCTCTTGATGGTAGACAGTGGATAAAACAGATCACCAGGAATGCCCAAGAACCCTGGAGTGCCAGTAGTGACCACTGGGAGAGAAAAGCCAACGCAGAGGCAAAAACAAACCAGTAGAGGAAACCACAGCTGTCCCTGGCTGATTGCCAACTCCAGCTGAAGCTTCTGCTGTAAGCAGAATGTTTTTTGGATCACATAACTAGTGTGGAGTCTAAGAACTCCTCACACAACCAGCTTCATTATCAGTCAAAATCAATAAGATCGTTTCTATTTACAATTTATTTTCATGGCTTTGTTGCTCTGTCAAATTTGATTGAAATTATTAGATGGATTGGCTGCTGGGAGGAGTGAGTATGTGGACAACTATGCATGTTCAAGCACAATGACATAAGTTTTGTTGTTCTTGGGACTTAGATTTAAAAGATTAGTTAAGAAAAAGTAAACAGTCTTTCCTTGAAGTCTGAAGTGTTCTATTTTCTCCCAAGACAACATTTAGTGAGAAGCTTCTCTTTAAAAGGTCATAGCTAATGTCTGTCATAGAAATTGCTAAGGACACCAATGGTCTCTTTGGGCTGCAGACACTGAGTGCTTTGATTCTATTTAACAAAAATAGTATAAACTCACTAACTTCTTTCTCTAATAAATATGGCGTTTTATATTTTCTACAAAACTTATTAAATCTGTCCAGATGATTAAGAAATATTCCTGACTCTGTATATAGCCATAATGAAAAGAAGAAAAATACATAGGAAAAATACATTAAGCAGTGGAGAAAGACTTTGGTTGACCCTTCAAATGACACATATCTTTTTCATTCTCACAGAAAGTTATATCCACATACTCACATTTTTTTCTATGCACTATAGGGCAAAAAGTGAAAATCTCTGTCAGAAAACTTTGATCTTTTACATCAAATGTGAGTTTCTTTGTCCTTTTACTGAGCTTAAATTAATCTACAGAGTTTCTATCAATCAAATTCCCGCTAATGAGAAAAAGGACTGAAGCAAAGTATTTTAAATGGATGTCTACAACTTCCCTGATTTTGCTTACAATAATTTAATGTATTTACATTCTTTGGTGATGAAGCATCTTCTGGACTCATCTATCTTGGAAGATCTATGCTGAACTATTTTATGAAATAAACAGAGATCAAATGCTTCTTAAATGCATGTCTAACCACAGGAGCTGGTAAAAATTTGTGAGATTTCATAGGTGTCACACTTAATCCTTGTTTGCAGACTAGGTCAGGGACATACCTTAGGTGGTAACAGCCTCCTGTCCTGTGAGCTAAAACTGCAGTATATCACCTTTCTATTTACAGCCTGTCTCCAGCACTGGAGAGCTTGCATGTTCAATCCAAGTCTTACCTGCAGTCTTGAAATACTTTCATTCGAGTGTCTTCTGCAGTTCCTCTACCACTAGGTGAAAGAGATGGAATATACCATGCCCTGGCTATACATTGACCCTTTGCTCTATCACAAATTGGTCGGTTCACAGGAAAAATCACACACTGTGTTGCAGACAGGAACTGCTCTCACTTGCTTTTCAATAATGTTTGACTGGCTACTGTGCTACAGAGGGTGTTCTCCTTTTAAATAGCGGATTTAATAATTATTCAGAGTGACATAAAAACAACCATAAAATATTTTGTGCTGCATATATTTTTAATAGTCTCAGACAGATGAAGGGCATGTTTTAAGATATTTGAATATTGCTTAAAAACGTTTGATCTTGGCTATGACTCTCTTTATTTCAAGTTATTTTTGTTATTCTAACTCTTTGTTAAAAACAGAATTGAATCTGTTTCTTTATAAGCCCATTTGTTAATACACCTGTCAGCCTTCTTTCTTCTAATGTATTTTTATGTTTGTTTCCTCATTAAAACTGAAATAAACAGCAATAATTATGCTGATATACTTATTCTGATACATTAAAAGCTGGTAGTTTGGATAGTAGATATGACTTTGTAGCACATGCATGCTTTCAGAACTGCAACCACTCCACAACTTTGCCCATTCCCATGGTTTACTAAAGAATATTTTAAATTCAACATCCCAGAGAACTTATATTTTGATAAATGAAAGTCTTCATCATGCAACAAGACAAGAGGTATTTTCTTGTATTAGATTTTCTGTGCGGAGGAACGACATAGTATCTAAATATATCAGATGTTGATCCAACCATGCAGGATAACTGTATCTAATGAAAAACACCCCTCCTTAAATTTTTTGCCTTAGAAAAATTAATTTTTTTTATGAAATAAAATACAAGCCACACTTAGATAAGCAATGGCTGAGAATACTGGAAGAACATAAAGGCATGTAAGAGAACTATTTCCTTTTACCTTATTCGGGTGTATCTATTTATTTTTACATGTTCAATTAATTTTTGCAGTTATAATTCCTGTTACAGACTTTCATTCTCATATTGTTTAAGGGCATGTTTGAAGGCCATTAAAAATGAGTTAAATATGTTTAAGTGTTTCTCTGAAGCAAAGTCATCCAAAAAAATATTCCTCTGACAGAAAATCAAAACATTAACCTTTCAATGGTATGAATGTTCATTCTTGTCCTGATTGTTGATTGCCTGAATCTGTTCCTCACAAAACCAGCAGCAGAACTGCTGCTTACCTTAATAAGGCAAGATCTAGGCCATCATTTTCCTCAAGATGAGAACATTCCTTGTGAGTGTACCTTCCTTGCCCACCGCACACAAAATTATAGCAGTTTAAATTTATAAACCCACTGATATTTGGCAACTGTTTTGTCAAGCATGAAGATGCAGATGGAAGACTTCTTACATTCCATGAGAGCTGGCAGAAATCCATGTGGTGTACGGGATTTCCAGACCAGGGAACTGCCCACCCAGGCCAGTAAGTCACAAATTATAACTATCAGCTGTGTCACATAGGGATCAGGTATGAGCATATGTTTGCACATCAGAATTGGTTCATACCTATCCTTTGCTACCAAAATTCTGAATACTGAAGACTTTACTAGGTCAATTCACCTAGTCAAATTGCCTCATTTTCAGACAAAGATGACTCTAGATGCATAGACAATTGCAACCACAACCAAAAAAATAAGGACACAAATTTTCGAAATAATTATTTTTAAAAAATATTCATAGACTATAAATTTATATAATTTCCTTGAGAAAACTTTTGAATAGGAAAATAATTGAAAATATAGTTTTCTTCCATGGGTGATTTTTATTATAAATGGGAACAAAATTGTACACTTAAGCTCCAAGAGCAATCTTGAAGAATAAATCTTTTTTAAAAAAATTCTGACTCTGAAAGAGAACTGAAGAAAAATACATCCTATAACAGAAAACAAAGGCTCATTTTTTCCTTAAAAGTAAGTTGTAGGCTGATATCTGAATATTTTCTGCTATAATATGCCAGATGAGGTTATTTCTATTTAAGCTCTGTATATGTAAAATTGTATTTTTCAGAAAGTGGCTTGGAGTTTGTCAGTATTAGAAATCTTGAGGTTCTGATTCACCACTCCAGCACATAAAGCATTTTCTTATTGATAACAATCTAATTGTTATTTCACCCTAGCAGCATATTATTAATGTTAATATTAGTGTTATTTTGTCAATATTATTACTATCTAATACTGTTGATACTTATTCTATAACAATATAACCATAATGTTCAATAATGTGTGGTGATATGCAGTCATGTAATAAACCAACACCAATAGAAACAATGAGAACTGATAAATAATTAATACCATTTTTATAATACTTAATGCCTCCAATCAGAGTGAAGTCATATAGGCTCCTAGAAGCTCTTAGAAACCCACAGTCTTTCTCCCAAAAAACATATATGTGCATCCTTCTAAGACAGGGAAAAGCATGCCAATCTATGGAATTTCTTATCAATGCAAAATGTGAATTTTTTCAACCACAGGCTTGTAAAGGAAAAAAATTTCTCTGATGTGATGCATATTGTTGCTTTTCTCATCCTTATGTAGCTTGATTTTCCCAAGAAACAGCATTAGTCCTTCCCTGAGGCTGAGGCAGCACGCCACAGGGGAATTGGTCCTCAGGGCCTTTCTGGCACATTTGTTTCTCCTGTGCAGCCACTACTGATGGTTTCATACAGTCTCTCTCTCCCAGCTAGCCTGTTGGACTTACTGAATAGTTCTGGTTTCTTTCCTACCATCTCTTGCTACGAAAGATAAATGCAAGCAACTGTATTACATAGGTGTCACCTCAGAAGTAAATAAAAAAGCCTTTAATCAGAATTACAGGTTTCTTTACAAAGCCTCACAGATTCTTCCATGTCTTCAGGCAGTTTAGAAATGAAAGCTCACAGCTTTCCTAATTGGAATACTAGAATTATTTGAAGTGAATACAGCTCCTGGGTTTGTCCTGCCTCAGAATACCTTCCTTTGAAAACCTCAGTTAAGGGCTTTAATAACTTAAATATTATCTTCCTTTTTCTATTGTCTTTTTTTTTTAATTCTGTGGAGTAGAAGATATCAGATATCAAAACCAGTAATAAAGGCCTGATAGCATTGTGGACACATGGGCCTGCTTGACCTTTAACTCTGCTATTTAATGTTTCCTATGTGCAAAGTACGTGAGGACCTTTTCCCTGGTATAGCTCATTACAATGGCTGAATAAGGAGAAGCAGGGGAAAGGGATAGTGAACTTGTCCCAGGTCATTAACTGCTCTCGACTTCACCTCAATCAGAGCTCAACTGAAAAAAAGAATCGACTTTACTGTCAGCTCCTGTGGGAGCACTGGGAATAAGCAATATTCACAGGTATTGCTAGGTACAGGACAGATGTCCTGCTGGAAGAGTGCTGCACTTCAGAGGGGAAAAAGCCAGGATGTACACTTGTTACTGGGGCTTTGTGTTGTGCTGATGACTTGCAGAGGACCCCGAAGAGAACAATGGTAAAGCTGAATTATCTCACTTCCCTAATAAATCAGGCCAATAGAGAATTCTAACCCTCAACTCCAAATATTAACTGTCCAAAAATCTGGGTAAAAGTTTATCCCTGGATCACAAGAGTTGGCGCTGCAAGTTTCCTCAGCTCACAGCACTGATGTGAATAAGAGATACCAGCCATCCTTTGTATGTCAGCCAGGAAAGTCAGCTCTAACCTAGGCAAACCACAAGAATTTCTAAATTAGGTTTGTTACAACTCAGTCTCAGTTCTAGGAGAGAAAAATATTCTCTTATGATCCTTATGATCTATCTATCTATCTATCTATCTATCTATCTATTGATCGATCGATCTAATCTGTCTTTTTCTGTGCCTATACCAGCTGATTAGGGAAGCCATAAGGTACAGCTCACAAATGCAGGCTCAGATGAATCAGAGTAAATATTTTCATACCTATGGGAATACTCTATGCCTTCTCCAGGAGCACTTTAGGCATTTGTAACCATATGTTTCACTGTTATGTTTTCAGCACAGTCCTGGTCACAATTATCTTCCAAATATCTACTTGAGATGACTAAGGAATACCATTTACTGATCATTCCCACATGCCTTGCACAGGTTTTGCTCTGAAAATTAAGATAGTTAATAGCACAGACACAGACTGTTCTATATCAGTTGGCCTCGTTGCCAGGGTGTGCTCATCTTTGGTGCCTTTATTCATATTTTATTGAAGGAGTACTGCTAATTGAGCGGTTCAGGAGGCAGCCGTGTCAAGAGAGGTTTGGGAGTAACCAAGCTCTTGGCTGGGGATATGTATGCAGCTTTGTGGTCACAGCTCATGATGTACACAACTGCAGCTGAATGAAGAACATCTTTGCCTCCAGCTTTCAAAGTTTTTAGAAAAGTGCAGATGAAAATGAATGATCTGTTGTATCCTCTGTGGCTTTTCCTTTTCTAATGAGTCATTCTGTCTTTCACGTACAAAGCAATGCCTGGCGGCCTGACATGAGATTATGGAATCTAATTGCATTTTCTCCCCCTAGCTATTTTGATGAATCTAAAGGGAAGCTCATTAGATAGAGGAGGAGTGGCATTATGCTCTTTATAGTAGAAACAGGAGAGTAAGTATTTGTAAAAGTGGGGGGAAATGCAAATGCTTTCACCACTGAAATCTCCCTCAGCCTTGCACACACATAATCCGAGAGCAGAGGAAAAAGGGTTCCTCAGAGCTCTGACACAGCTGGTTGCTCTTCCACACCAAAACACTCTGGAGATTTCAGTCCAGAGCAAATTTCACAGCATCTAGATTAGTCTGAAATTCATTTGGATTCATTTTAGCAGCCTTAACAGATAGCCTGGGCAGGTTCAGGAGTCTTCATCACTGGAGGTCTTCACCACAGCTTACACAAAACATATGTTCAGGACTGACCTTGGTGTAATACAGTCTGCCTTGGGCAGACTGGGCAGCTGATCATTTGAGGTTTGTTTCAGCCCTGTTTTTCTATGAACAGAAGAATATGAAACGAACAAGGCCCTGATTAAAGTCTGAAAAAACCACTCTTTTCTCATTCATTCCGGAATCCAAACAGAGTCTAATGAATTTTTATATACATCACACAATATATTAAAAGCAGACAATTTTTAGAACAGACTGACATTTCATGGTATCAGCAAAGACAGTGAGATTTGAATTGCTGGAAGACACACACTTCAGTATTTTTTTCTCTTCCCCTCCATTTCTCTAATAAAGAGCTTACAGTGGAAAAGTAAGATAACCACATAAATTTTAATAGCACAGTAAAATAGCTATCACAAAAATTCAAAATAGTAGTAATTAATTTGCACACTCCCCTTCTTGCTTGTTTTATATATGGACATACCTTGCCTCTATTAGATTACCCTCTCCTAGCAAGTGAATTTAAACATTAATTACGTAAAAAATTCAGGTCAGGTGCTTCAGCACCTACCTTAAAACACATTGGGAATTCAATACATCTTCATCTAGTGTTGTCAGCTAAAGGATGTGGGATAGAGATTGCACTGAGGTTCACAGAAAGAATCTGTAACTATAGGAGTTAGAAAAGTTTTTGGATACAATTACAGATTCTCCCTGTTGTGAATGTTACACCCACTTTTGGCAAAGCTCTGCATCTTGGAATAGACTTTAAATCTTTAAAAGCCAAGTAAACAGGCAACAAAGTCAACAGTCACAACAAACAATTTGAAAACATGCATATGTCTGTGTCTTCTTATCTGTCTCTGTGTGCACATATTCTGTATTAAGAATTATCAATATTAGAATTCAGGAGGGTGATAATAATATTTGAGGATAAAGGCAATAAATAAAAAAATTATGTGTGTCTTGTTTGGTGTGAAATAGTAGTTTTCTTAACCAGTTTTGTCCTTGCAGGAAGAAAATGCATTGTAGAGGAGACTGGGAGTTTTAAAATAACTTTCACTCATTGTACTACAGTAATGAAAAAGAAAACAATGGAAAATTTTATTTGGTGCAACTAGAAGGATAAAGCAATCATACTGAGTTTAGCCATTCCAGCATGTGCCTGTGAAAGTCTCTGGAAAGGCACTTTGAGATTCTGCCTCCTAGAAAGACATAAATTACTGAAAAATCCGGGAAAAACTGTTATGGACAATTTATAGACTCTGACATACCTCTGAACTGTATACATGTGATCCTCACTGCCCTTTATATCTGCCATAATAACATACCTATCCTGCTCTGTAATCAAAATCATGGTAGGCATAGGATGAGAGGCACTGATGTGGTATATACTTATATGCTGACTCAAGTTTATTTTAAAATATTAATAAGCTAACTCCATATTGCCAGGCTGCCTGCCAGATCAAGTGTTATATGTCTGCATCTCTCTAGTTTCTGCCAGATCAGGGTTTTTCTCTACTCTTCCAACTGGCATAAAACCAGCATAAAAGCACATAGCCAGCACAAATGCTATACACAGATAAGATTTGCCTGTGCATTATCCAAAGCAAAAGTGTGTTGCTGTGTGTGGTAGGTTCAATTCTAACACATGTAGGACTATGACCTGACAAATGCCATCTGGTAGTCTCCAAAAGTTACAGACTGCTATCACTGAAGGACTTCAGCAGAGACCAGGGAGTTCGTGGAGAGAGAATTCTGTCTCCAGGGCCCAACCTACATGTAGCATCCTTCTTACTGGAGTTTTGTGACACTTTGTGTCAGGATAAATCAGGAACTTCTGTAATTCAAACTGTATATCTCATGACAGAATCATCACAGAATTATTTGTGTGGGAAAGGAACCAGAGAAGAAGATCTAGGTGGAAGATTACCTAGTTCCAACCCACCTGCCATGGGCAGGGACACCTGCCACTAGATGCGGTTTCTCAAAGCCCCATCCAACCTGACCTTGAACACTTCCACAGATGTGGCATCCACAGCTTCCCTGGGCAACCTGTTCCAGTGCCTCACCACCCTTCCCAGGACCTATTCTAAACCTATCCTCTTTCAGATTAAAGCTACTACCCCTTGTCCTATAACTACACATTCTTGTAGTCACAGGACCCTCCTCAGCCTTCCAGACTCCCATCAGGTACTGGAAGGCTGCTCTAAGGTCTCCCCACTGCCTTCACTTCTCCAGGCTGAACAATCCCAACTGTCTCAGCCTTTCCTCTTAGGATAGGTGCTCCAACCTTCTGATCATCTTCATGTCCCTCCTCTGGACTTTCTCTGTCCTTCTTAAACTGTGGGCCCCAGAGCTGGATGCAGTACTCCATGCGGGTTTGAACAGAGTGGAGTAGAAGAGCAGAGTCATCTCCCTCGACCTTCTGGCCAGGCTTCTTTTGAGACACCCCAGAAAATTGTTGGCTTTCTATGCTGCAAATATACACTGTGAGCTCATATTCACCTTTCCATCCATCAGTATTCGCAAGTCCTTCTGCTCAGGGCTGCTCTCAATCATTTTACCATCCAGTTTGTATTTGTACTTGTGATTTCCCCCACCCATGTGCAGGACCTTGAACTTGGTCTTGTTGAACTTCATGGTGTTCACCCAGGCTCACCTCTCAAGCCTCTCAAGGTCTTTCTGGATGGCATCCCTTCCCTCCAGCGTGTCAAGCACACCACACAGCTCAGTGTCATCAGCAAAGCTGCTGAGGGTGCATTATCCCACTGTCTGTGTCACTGACAAAGATGTTAAACTGGTCCAGACCCAATACCAACCCCTGAGGGACACCACTCATCACTTCTCTTCACTTGGACATGGAGCTGTTAGCCACAACCCTTTGATGGTGGCCATCCAGCCAATTCCTTAACCAATAAGTGGTCCACTGATAAAATCCGTGTCTCTCCAGTTTAGAGATAAGGAAGTTGTGTAAGAAAGTGTCAAATGTTTAGCCGAAGTCCCAGCAGGTGACATCAGTTGCTCTTCCCTTATCCACCAATGCTCTAACCCCATCATAGAAGGCTATGAGATTTGTCAGGCATGATTTGACTTCAGTGAAGTCACGTTGGCTGTCACCCATCACGTTATTTTCCATGTGTCTTTCTGCAGTTTCTCATGAGCACAAACCTGAATTAGCTTTAAAGAAGCCAGCTTGGATCCCATTCACAGATTAGAAAGATTTCTGTCCACTCTTGTGTATGTTCTAGGCCCATAATAAATCTTTTTCCTGTGTGAAGCTGTATGATTTCCTGTAACTGAGTGAGCTGGTGTAGAGAGCTTGGTATGCCTATATGGGTAGCAAGTCATCCACTTAGATTTCAGTGAAATACTCAATCAAGCATATCAGAGTTTCATGACTCACTAAAGTGAGTGTAAGAGAACAAGGTAAAAGCCATGACTCCTGTTTTTATTATATGGTTTGAAGCCCGTTTGCATGAAGGCAGGATCTATCAAAAGTAATGTGTCTGGGAGAAAATTGTAAATGCTGACTCCCTACAATCTGACATGCTAAAAGTTACAAACCACAAAAACACCTAAGTCACAGACATTGTGTTTGTTGTTAACAACTTAGATGTTAATATATATGAATATATGTAACCTACATGCATATATATATAATGTATATATTTAATACAAAGAACTTAGCTAACACTGCTAATATCTAAAGCCAGTGTATTGAGTAACCCCATATTTATTTTTTGTTATATTGAGTACCACACTGATGATGCAAGAATCTTATATAGAATTTCAATATTATAATAATTTTTATATAATTGTTTGACACTAACTATAAATGAATGTTTGTCTCCAGAAACAAGTCAGACTTCTGGCTTCTTTATTCTTTCCTTGCTTCATTACAGTGATGTTGCCAGTCAGATTCAATTAAAACAGCTTATGCATTCCCGGCCAGAATTGTTTTAAATTATGACTACAAAAGCTATCATTGATTAATGTACCAGGAGATGGGTAGCTTGAATTAGAAGTAGTAAAAGTTTATATAGTCTTAGAAGGAGTTTTTAAAATTTGTTTCCATATGAGGTAAAAAGAGATAAATTTCCTGTTATTTTACTTATCTGTTAAAAGACTGTGTATCTTTCCAGGCAAACATTCAGTCGGAAACAAAACCTCACAAGTTTAGAAGAAAGTTTAACCAATGTGCATTAGCACTGGAATAAATATTGCCCTCTGGGGCTATTACAATATCACATCAATGCTGGAGGAAGAATTATTCCAGTTAAAAAGTTCTCCTTTATTCACCAGTCCTGTGAAAGAGAAGTGTGAAAATGGAATCCTTTTAAGAATCAAAAGTCCTAAATAAATACTGGAGTCAATGGAAGGTGACATAGGAATAATTCTGTTTGGGAATAAACAAGGAAACTCCATTTTACCAGGGCATCATATATCATATTAGAACACCATAGCACCAAGGAATTCAAGTTCCTAATGCTGCTAACATCTTAATGTATTCAGCACTGTGTGGCTGGCTTTTCTTTTCTGTGTGTCATGGCTGAGAATACATCAGCATTAAGCAAATAATGGGAGTGTTGCTATGGGCTTCAGTGAGGGCAGACCTTCATTTAATGTCTTAAGACATCATCCGAGCAATTCTCTTCTTGCCATCTTCAATTTGGTGTAATACATTATCATAATAAAGGGAGCCGGGAGCAGCACCACTTGATTAAGTGTCAAAATGCTCTCAGAAACTCAAAAAAATCAGAGTTTTAATGCAAGTTCTTTGGTTTTCAAAGCAGACAATATTCTTACAAGACAAAAGAAAAATGGACAAGAAACAAGTTAGAATATTTATAACTAAAAATAAAAATACACAATAAGGTCCTGGAGTTCCTGCAAGTAAACACTGCAGGAATGGGAGGGATTGATATGCGCTCAATTGTACTGCTGGGTCTTTGGTCAAGACTCAAAATGAATATGGTCTGGGTGTCAAGCTCCTGCTTATTTCGGTGTTCACTAGGCTGGTAGCTGAATGCAAGACTTGAGGCCTTCAAAATTTTATGCCTTTAGTTATCCACATTAAAAAATATTATTTTGCACTAAAATTATTCAGACTTGTCTTGGAAGCTAACATAATGATTCTTAATAACATTTTTGTGAATTTATTTTATTTCCATTTTCTTATGAAAAAATAGAGCTATAGAGCAACAGTGATTTGCTGAAAGTTACATTCTTTTTTTCCTCCCTCTTTTACCATTGCCTCTCCTGAGGAATAGTAATATCCTCTATCTGCAAGCAGTACTGGAAGGGTAAATTAATTAATATTTGCAAAGGGCTTTGGAATCTTAAGCTGAAAGGTGCTAGATAAATGTAAAGAATTATGCTGTAAATTATGCATAAGCATTGTGAATGCTGATTTTTCAGATGTGTCTGCTACAAAGATCACTCAGTAGTTCAGACATCTAAAACATGGATGAAGTAGGACTGTTTAAGAATTGATTAGTATACCTTTGGGGGTATAAGAATGGCAGTCTGCAGCAATACAGGAGACAACAACTCCTGTATCATGAGGAAAATGACATTTTGATACCATAAGAAGTTCTTCACGCCTTTGAAGTTGTATCTTAATTCAAAGTCAGTCGGTATTCTTTATTTTCCATGTAATTATGAAAACAGTTTCATGTCAATAAGTGTTCTTTTTTAAAAGTGAAAACAACCTAGATGGAGCAGTTAAAAATCCAAGGAAAACAGTCTCTTTTCTCTGTTGCCATCAGCCACAATTTAGGCTGATATTTCCAGCCCTCCTGAAAGCACCTTAGGAAAATTCTTAAGCAATTATCTACAGTTGTACTGTTTTAAAAATAGGCTGAATTTGAACCATAAAGTATTCTATTCTTCAAGGCTCAGAGAAATAAGACTGCTAATGAGAGAAATTACAAAAGAAGAAGGAAAATGTGGGCAATTCATAAAGGAGATTTGTTCCATGGAAGTGGTCAAAGAGCCCTGGGTAAGCAGGACAGGCTTTGTCTAAGTCCAGGTCTGTGCAATGAGTAAACTGTTTCTAGAGAACCACTGGCTACATTGTCTACTGACTCGACCAGACAGCCCAAGCCAGCTGGTTAGGGCTCTGACTTCAATGCCTCTGTTGGTACTGGCTGGTACTAAAATGGGATTGACTGATCCTGGTATGCTATTTTCATGCCATGGCAGCAATCAAGGAGCTTCATGTCTAATGATTATTCCATTAGCAATACCCATTTCAGTAGGTAATCATTAGAAACTGAATGACATAAATTAAGAACAAGGCAAATGAAAAGGTTAGCCAGTATTCTCTTTTCCAGACCTCTGGATAGATGAAAATGCCCAGCTGATCTTTGAAATACATCTTTCTTAATGAAATATCTGGATCATATATGGTAAAAAAAAATTGTAAAACATGTGCCACCAAAACAAGGGAAAAGATAATTTCTCCAATTTAAAAGAATGCACCAGCAGAGCTGTCCTGTTCCCTTGACAACCTCAGTCTCCCCTCTACTGGCCATGAACTTTCTTCACCTCTCCAATTAACACATTGGCTCCTATGCCTTCAGGGCTCCCATCTCCTGCCAGCTGAGTGGCACAAATTTGGTGTCTCTAGCACAGTCCTAATAGATGTATTCAAGCTAACAACAAAAGATGACCTACTAGGCAAGCAGCAGAATGTATGTAATCTGGAGCATTGTGATGATCTGAGCTGCAGCTAAAGCCTAGGTTTGAGTGGGAGAATGAAATTTGTGAAGCTAAGCATTAAAGCAGGGAAGAAACACAGAAGGGAGAAATCCAAAGCAACAGACAGAACATTACAACAAGCGTGTCAGGTTAAAACAAAATCTTGTCAGTGGATTAATAGTTAGGTGGGAAAGGAGGAAACAACTAAAAATAATTCTACAGAGAATGCTGAAAATAAAAAGCCTGAAAGAATTGTGAGGAAGCTGGAAGAACTGCAGGAAGAAAAAGTCTTGTGCTTTCCTCTTTAATGCTATATTCTCCAAGTAATGATGTGTCACTGTATGATTTCAAAAAGAGCATGTGTCTTGTCGGCTCCTCTATTTCAAAACCAGAGAGAGAAAGTCTCAAAAATGTGACCCTTCCTGTGAGGTTGCAGCAGCTCTGTGGCCTGCATGGAAGAGATCATTGAGCAGAGAGAGGATTTCTTGTTATGCCCTGCTGTGCCCAATAGCTTTGCAGCAGCCTTACATCAGTATTGGCAGTGTGTAACAACCCTTCAAATTTCTCATCTCCTACCTATGGTGAGGTAACTTCTTTAGAGGATTTTAAAGCCAGCCTAGAAAATGAGAAGCAGCCTGAGTCCTGGGTCAGCCTTTAATCTGAACCTTGTATGATCTCCCCAGCAGAGGTGAGTACAGGTTATAAAATCATCTTGTAAGGGGATTTTGAACACAGCAGCGTTTCCAACTTGGGAGACTCAAATTAGTGCCTAAATAAGAAGTTAGGTTCTTTTTTTTTCAGAGATACTGAGCTGGTAAAGCATTATATCCCTGACAATCAGGCCAGTGGTATTTAGCTTGCTAACAGCATGATTTCCACTTCTTTGAGTCAAATTCCAAGTCCCTAACTTTAGCAAATAATTAGCTGTTCTCAATGTGAGTAGTTTGAAAGTAAAAAAGAAAACAAAATGTGCAATATTGTTTTGCCATGTAATTTAAAAAAAAAAAATTGTCCTGGCATCAAATGGGCATAATATATCAAAAATTTGAATAAGGATGACCTGAAGGACTTTAAAAGGGAAACAATGACTATGCACAAAGTTCTTTCAAAAGTCCTAGGAACACAACTGGGGTGAAAAGAACTAATTCCTCTCCTTTTTATTTCCCTTCATGAATAGGAACTTTTGGATTAAATCTATCTGTGCTAGACTAGTTCACATACTAGCTAGACACTACTATTTCACACAGCATCTACATCATCTAAAAATGAAAATGATTGAAAAAATGTTATCACTAACATGCTTTAATATGATACCAGACTTTTTTTTAAATTACACATAGAAAAATTGCCTACACTAGTGAACTTAAGAAATTATCAGCAGATGCAGACAGAGTGAGAAAGATAGAATCATAGAATCGATTGGGTTGGAAAAGACCTCCGAGATCATCAAGTCCAACCCTTGGTCCAACTCCAGTCCATTTACTAGATCATGGCACTCAGTGCCACGTCCAATCTGCGTTTAAAAATCTCCAGGGATGGTGAATCCACCACCTCTCTGGGCAGCCCATTCCAATGCCTGATTACTCTCTCTGGAAAGAATTTTTTCCTGATCTCCAACTTAAATTTCCCCTGGCAGAGCTTAAGCCCGTGCCCCCTTGTCCTATTGCTGAGTGCCTGGGAGAAGAGACCAACCCCCACCTGGCTAGAACTTCCCTTCAGGTAGTTCTAGGCAGTGATGAGGTCACCTCTGAGCCTCCTCTTCTCCAGGCTAAACAACCCCAGCTCCCTCAGCCTCTCCCCATAGGACTTATGCTCCAGTCCCTTCACCAGCCTTGTTGCTCTTCTCTGGACCCGCTCCAGCACCTCAATATCTTTCCTGAACTGAGGGGCCCAGAACTGAACACAATACTCAAGGTGTGGCCTCACCAACGCAGAGTACAGGGGAAGGATCACTTCCCTGGTCCTGCTGGCCACGCTATTTTTGATACAGGCCAGGATCCCATTGGCCTTCTTGGCCACCTGGGCACACTGTTGGCTCATGTTGAGCTTCCTGTCAATTAGTACCCCCAGGTCCCTTTCTGCCTGGCTGCTCTCCAGCCACTCTGTGCCCAGCCTGTAGCGCTGCATGGGGTTGTTGTGGCCAAAGTGCAGGACCCGGCACTTGGCCTTATTGAACTTCATCCCATTGGAATCAGCCCATCTCTCAAGTCTATCCAGATCCCTCTGCAGAGCCCTCCTGCCTTCCAGCAGGTCGACACTCCCTCCCAACTTGGCGTCATCAGCAAATTTGTTGATGATGGACTCAATCCCCTCATCTAAATCATCACTGAAGATGTTAAACAGGACTGGACCCAACACTGACTCCTGGGGAACACCACTAGTGACCTGCCGCCAGCTGGGTGCAGCTCCATTCACCAGCACTCTCTGGGCCAGGCCCTCCAGCCAGCTCCTAATCCAGGAGAGGGTACACTTGTCCAAGCCATGGGCTACCAGCTTTTCCAGGAGGATATTATGGGAGACAGTGTCAAAGGCCTTGCTGAAGTCCAGATAGACCACATCCACAGCCTTCCCCTCATCCACCAGGTGAGTCACGTGATCGTAAAAAGAGATCAAGTTGGTCAGTTTCCTGTTACAGCAGATACTTCATTGACCTTAACTTCAATTTGTTATTGGAGGTGTGCATGTGAACTGGAAAAGCACATTCCCCTACCACTAATTTACACAAGAATTTAAAATTAATTTTTCATGCAATACCAAATGCCTTTGTGTGTTCATAAGTATTAGGCCATATGTCACACATTATTTTGCCAGGTGTTAGCACGGTACCGACAAATTACACGCCCCCTAAGATATCTGAGAAATTTTGAGGAACAAAAGAGAAGGAACAATGTAGGATGAAAATAAAAGTCTTTGGAAATATCTTGTTAAAGACTAGAATAGACTTAAAAAATTGTTCCTAGGACTTTCCAGTAAGAACCACTGTATTCATATTAATACACAGACTTAAAAGGATACAGCAGATATATAGTGCTGATGAAAGATCCAATTTGGCCTAACTTGCCAAACAAGTTCTCACTGACTTACCAGCTCTGTTTAAAAAAGTCCATCTATAAATGATTCAAGTGCAAAGTATAGCAGAAAAGGTAATCCAAATAGATTGTACTGGCACAGCAAATTGTTGCATTGGTATCTTTTCTCCTGTCTTGTGGTTTTACCTATTAAATATTACTGATGATTAATTCATAAGAGGGATGGAAATTAATTAATTAGGTATGACATCTGTTAGAAATGAATTGCAGTCCAGTAGTCTATGTCCAATCCTAAAGAGTGACTATCAGATCCCCAGTCCTCATACGATTTCTAAATAATAAAGTTAAGCAAAATACTGTTTTAATTCCTCTTTGCCTGTAGGTCAAATAAAACTGTGCACATAAATCCACAGATAGTTATATAAAAATACCACACCTTTATTATTTTTCGTAACAACTTGACCATCTGAAACTCATGCATATTTGCATGAGGCAATTTAAAGATACTAAGATAACATATACTTAAAATAGGAAAAAAGATAAATATATGCTTCAGGCATACAACTGACGACAGAAACACAACCCATCAGCAGAGCTGTTAAAGAGTTTGCTCATTTGAACAGATTTTCATAGATTTTCATCCTGCTGAGTACCATTCTCCTGGTCCTGCCTAATCCGAAATTATCATAGTCATTAGCATATAATAATTTCATTGTAGTATGCTGTGTTTGCCTATCCTGAAAAGCCAGAGAACTACTCCAGGAGCAAATAATTATTAAGACACTAGTTCATTGTTCACTTGGTAACATCTGCTGTCATGTTTGAATCACTTCGTCTCCAGACAAATATTAGTTGTTAAAGGTAATATTCACGGCGCTGTCTGAGATGCAAGCAATAAATACCTAACAGTGGGGACTCTTTTCAGCTCAGACCTCTGCTAATTATTCTGTGCATGTGCCTGCCCAGTCTCACCAGGTTCCCTCTTCTTTCCACACTATTAATTCAGCAGGGTTACTCTCAGTGTCATTATGAAGGCTAAAGGACACTAAACATCTCCTTTATGGCTTTGAGCATAGTGGTATATTATCAGCTGTTTCAACGCTATTTAGGCTGTGAGGTTGGGCCAAATGCTTCAGCTCAAGCAGAGGTTATGGGTTTGATGCCATTTTTTCTGTGTGAAATTTTGTACTTCATGACATTCAATAGCCTTCTGGGTTTGCTTCTGGGAATATCCATACAAAAGGAGTTTCACAGTCTGTGAACCTGACTGTTAGTCATCTTTGTGAGCACTACTTCACACAAGCTCCTCTGTGGGGTCCAAATGAGTACTGCTATAAATGAGTAATAGGTTGCTCAGCCAGACCCTACAAATTAGAGCAATGGTACAGAAAAGTGCTTTACAAAAATACTTATTACATGATGTGTTTTGCTCTTGCACAGAAATTGCAGATGAAGTTTGATGCAGCAGATGGTATTAAACAATAGTTACCAGATAATAGAGAAATCAGCAATGACATTCATTTACTGGGAGTCATACAGGAGAGGACACATTAAAATCTGGGCATGAGTTTAAGCCAATTTTTACATGGGATTTGGCAGTGGTTTACATACTAGCAGCCTGCCACTACAAGTGAGCCCAAGAAGCCAGCTAGTTTCCACAGGCCCAGCTTGGTCGGTAGCACGGCTCAGCCCCTTCACCAGACCTTCCTTCGTGCTCTGCCTTCATACGTAGACTGAAAAGTCCAGTTCAGACCTGGGAGGAAATGACATTGCAGGCCTGAGGCACCTTCACTATCCCTCCAGGGAGAACAGGCACCTCAGAAACCTAGTGAAAATTGGGTGAGGGCTCCACAAAGTAAACAGGGACAGAATGGATATGCAACACATCCAATCTTAGATCTGTCAATTTTATTGAATTTTATGAGTCAGTGACAGTGATTTTCCTGAGAATTCAGGAAAACATGAGGGGACAGCTCATTTTAAAATATTATTTCTGAGAGTAACAGCAGAAGTGCTATTTTTGTAGGGTGAGGTTCAAATCTTTCTATGTCTGGCAAGAACTTAAAGAAGAAAAATACATCAATATTCTCAATCACTTCTTACTCAAACCTGAATAGCTATTGATCATCACTCTTTCTACCTTTAATCTCTCAATCTAATTAAGAATTCTATAAAATGACAGATTGTTTTAGATGAAGAATAATTTGCCAGAGAGAGACCCATTGCTTTCAAAGAACACTTAGTATTCTTTGCAGTGCAATTTTGATCTCAAATATGCACTTCATGAATCAGAGGTATATTATTTATCGGGCAAAAGCCCAACTGATTTTGGATAGGATTTCAAGAGGATCATTGGAAACAAAGAGGATTAGATCATGTCAAAGTTCTCTGTAAAGAACGAAAAGTGCTTTTCCCATATTTCATGTTCCCATTATGATAAAAATAGCTGTGTGTCACATTATATAGCATTTATTCATAAGGCCAAACTTTTCTGGGAAATCTCTGTGCTTTGACTTTGGTAAGGTTACCATAGGTATATGTCAAGGCACAATTTGTGCTGTAATATTTACTGCTGAATTCTTCCCCAGTGTTTAATATAATTAGGTTAGTGTTGCAATATCTTTATATCAGCAAAATGTCACAGGGACCTAGCTCCTCATTGCCCTTATATACAGTGAACAGAATAGATGCATTGGCACTTGTTTTAAAAGTAAAGTACAATTTACTGTGACTGCAAATATGAACATTTCGGTTCAACCTTAGGACCATGCATTAGTGATTCTTTTTAGTCTAAACATTAAATTCATGAATGTCTATAAATTTCTTTTACAAAAGACCTTTTGGTATGCCATTATTTTTAGGCATTATTGTTCAGGAAAAACGTCCATTATTTAATATATACTGCTATTCTAACACTGGCATTTGGGATTCAGCTGCACAAATTTAATGGTAAATCAATGCCAATGTCTGAATTAAATTTAGTGTTGCATTTTTAAAAATTTTCAACACCTTCTATCCTGAGATAATATTCAATAAATAGCATACACCATGTTGATGTTTTCCCATTTCTGTCACTATTTAATAACAATATTAAGGTACCTCTCAATGCTAAAGATAATTCAAACCCCAAAATTACATGTTCAGAGACACATCTGAATAAATATAATCATTATAAAATCATGCATTCTTAGAATTTTAGAAAATTATGCATATAATATGAACCATATTGTCTAAGAAACAGCTGGTGCCACAACTAAGGAAACATATTTCCTAAAGTTCACAGAGCAGAAACTCTGAAATGTAAAATTTTGGGCTTCAGGAGATAAGACAACCATCAGCTGGCATGCTACTAGGTGATTTTTCTGTATGTGGTTTCTTCTGTTTTTCTCTGGTATTGCTTGTTCTGCTGACAGCCAGATTGTCAGTATGGATTAAAGCAAATCATTCTTCTGTTCTGCTTTGGGAATTCCTTTGTTCTTTGGAGTATTATGCTTGTCTTAGGTGTCCCATATCTAACATTACACCCATCACTAAACTGCCTTGTTACCTCTAGGAGTCCCCTGAGGATTTTTCTTGTGGTGGTCACGTTAGGAATCCTTCTGAAGGGATGTGCTCTAAATAGTACATTTTTTTTCATGTAAAGCACTACTGCAGGGTCTGCTCAGTGATGAGAAGAAAGCTTCCTAAGATATTTAAAATCTTGATCCATGAGAGTGGGATAAAAGAACAAAGCAACAAGAAAATGTGAATACCCTAAGAAATACATTGCAAGACCACCACAATAAAAACCCCACAATTTTATAGGAAGTAAGCCTTATGTTACAAGACATTATCTTTTGTTAGAAGAGGAGACAAAAGGGAGTTGTGCCCTGGCATGGCAGAATTGAGTATTAGAGGATGCCTAATAATTATTTCTGGCAAAAGAATCAGTCACAAGGAGGCTGACTAAAGTAAACTGATTTTAAATATTCACTGTTAGTCTTGGGACTGCAAAGTAATATTTTCATCAGTTCTATCGTGACTCAGGAGGATGAGCTACTACAGATGATTCACTTGAGTCTTCCCACTCTCATAATTCACAGAAACTTATTCCAGAATATTTACCTGTTTGAACAAAAATACTAGACCAAAAGTACCAGCCTATGCCTCAAGATCTTTAGAGTGTTAGAAGTGTAAACTCTATCACCTTAAAGTATTTAAAATTCTTAAGGTCTAAACCATTATACATCCAGTTTTAAGAAAGCAGATGGTGATGGAAAAGAATCCTGTTTTTTCTACTCCACTCCCTATTAGCCATATTTTCCCTCCTAATGTAACGCAACGTCTGTTTCTAATTCCAAAGCAGACCAATGTGCAATCATACCAGATGTAGTATTTTGGTAAAGATTACTATTTACTGATTTAATAAATTTCCAGGGTGGCATCTGTGACACTTTATTATCTAGAAAACAGAAGTGATCAGAAAGAGCAGCATTGCACCCAAATAAGATTGAGCTTAATGTGAATAGAAAATCCAAATAAATGGGTGATAGTCCAAAGTCAATCAGGAAGTTAATAGCAAATCAAGAGGTAGGGCAAATCTTTTAAAATAAATCCATTATTTTATTAATTCATGGTGCAGCACACCAAATGTGTTCAGTTCTTTCCCACTGAGAAAGGAATCCTGAGGAAATGACGGGACTACTTATATAAGGTTAGTCTCACTGTTCATTAGGAAATAATTTTAGGAAAGCTAGAAATAAAACTGTATGAATAGGGTTAATCTCAGAAAGTATCTTAAAGACCAAGTGCAAGAATTCAGATGTAATTTAGTTGTCTTTATCCAGAATATAGGTATTCCAATTCCTTTTTTCACTGTCTTGGAGATATCAAAATATTGAGACACTTCAGCTTTTGAGTTTGAATTTGAATAGAAATTGTACTGTTGGAACCCTAACTTTGACTGAACCGAATAGCACTGCAACTGTTCATGATTATACACAGCCCAGAGTGACCTAACACTCATTTGGGGCCCTAGCTAAGCACACCCCTGGGACCATGCTCTTTCCAAATGCACAGGTTGTCTCTGT
Organism: Sakesphorus luctuosus; assembly: GCA_013396695.1. Taxonomy (NCBI): domain Eukaryota; kingdom Metazoa; phylum Chordata; class Aves; order Passeriformes; family Thamnophilidae; genus Sakesphorus; species Sakesphorus luctuosus. The sequence continues at coordinate 150,604 of VWZD01013037.1, forward strand.
GTGCTTCCAAAATGTTCTTGGAAGAGTATGCACCTTCTCCATTGCATTATATAATTCAGCATTATTGAAGCATTGGAGAATGATTCTTCTGAGAATTCATTCATGTTGCTTTCAGAAGAGTTCTCTAAATATCAGGCTACATTAGAACATTTTTCTATTTATCCTCTTGAAGCTAAAGAATAAATCAAAGTGGAAGGCAGCTGTCAGGAACCAGCATTAGGGAGCTTTTGACCAAGAGCTATGTGTTTCTGTTGCTCTGCAAAGCCTGTTCATATTATTGGGTAAAACAACTTTTGGAAAAAAACTAAATTGGTATTAGAAGAATGGTGAAGGCTTTTCTCCATCACCTTAGTACTTTATAAGGCTACCTTAGTACTTTTATATGATCATGGGTTCTTTTTCTAGATAATAAAGAAACCTTTCCAAGCCTGGAACCAGAGCTCGAAGAGTCAACTGTTAGGACAGTCTAATAAAGATGCAAATACAGTTTTGAAGCCTTTCAGATATAAGCAGTATTTGGTTTCTAGGGTCTTGGGCAGGAAATGCACTGCTAGCAAAAAATCTAAAAAGCAAATCAAACAGCAAACCCCAACAAAACCCTCTCCAGCGAAAGAAGTTTGTATGCACGTGGAGAAAGTCAGAGATATGTGTTCCAAATTAGCATCAGACTGACATATAGGAATGTTGATGTATATTTGGTTGTAAGAGTCAAGATGTTAGAAGGGAATTTGAATATCAAAGCTATTCCAAAGGGGGGAAAAAAAGAGGAATTTTATTGTTTTTCTCAAAATATTTGTTTCATTAAGATAGCACAAAAGTAGTATTTTTTTTTAGCTTACTGTGTGTTTTTATAGTCTTCAAAACATTTCAGTAGTTAGACATGTGAGAACCAACTCTGTCACTGAAACTGAGTTGATAATAATGAAATTCTCCAATTTAGTCAGCCATCCAAGTCCCTGGGTTTCATTATTTTTTCTAAATTATAGGTTTGAGACAGAGACAAAGCCATCTCCCAAATCTAATTTCCTTCTGAACTAATAGATAACTAAGGACTTTGGTGCTTATATGAGTACATCCAAATTTTCAAATTCCTAATTGTTACTAATGGTGTTTTTCCTCACAACTGCCCTGTGGATAGGAAAATAATATCTTTAACAAGTAAGGGATCAGGTAAAATAAATTACTTACTTGAAGTTCTGAAGGAGAAGCCAAGGCCTGGGAATACAAAAACCTTCCAACACCCTTTCTACAGGTTGCTCTTTTTTCCTTGGAAAATTTTGTGGTGTTCCTATGAACACACTGTATGAAAGGGTATTTATATTCTTGGGGTTTTAATCACACAGTAGCTATCATACCTGTTTTATCTGTCACCTAACCTCATCTCGTTATAAATGCTTCCGATTTCTTCTTATTAAATATTTCTTAGCTATTAACTTTTGCTTTTCAACCTTATTGGTCTACAGAATCACAGGTAAGACTAGACCTTGAATATTGTGTTCAGTTCTGGATCCCTCATTACAAAAAGACATTGAGGTGCTGGAGCATGTCCAGAGAAGGGCAACAAAGCTGGTGAAGGGTCTGGAGAGCAAGTCCAATGAGGAACAGCTGAGGGAATGGGGGATGTTAAGCCTGGAGGAAAGGATGCTAAGGGGAGACCTTATTGCTCTCCACAGCTACCTGAAAGGAGCTGTAGTGACATGGAGGTTGGACTCTTCTCCCAGCAAACAAATGATGAGAAGAAACAACTTTAAGTTGCTGCAGAGGAGATCTAGATCTGTTATTAGGAAATATCTCGTCACTGAAAGGATTGTCAAGCACTGGAACCAGCTGCTCAGGGAAGTGGTTGAGTCACCGTCCCTGGAGGTATTTAAAAGATGCATAGGCATAGTGTTTAAGGACATGGTTTAGTGGTGGATTTGGCAGTCTTAAGTTAGCGGTTGGACTCAATGATCTTCAGAGTCTTTTCTAGACTAGATGATTCTCTAATTCTATGATTGTGAATTACTGTACATTTTAAAGATATGTTCTAGTCATTTGGTTGGTATAGTTTTGATGCCAAAAATCACATGGCACCATTTTCTGTACGGCATGTAAAAAAAAAAAATTGTTAGGTGATAGGATCAGGTCTTTTCTTTTTCTTTTTT